>JALPQI010030588.1:0-115888 GCA_025490895.1 Thaumatotibia leucotreta | reverse complement strand
AGGACTAGGTTTGTTTGTGTAAGATATACAAATTAAAAACACAAAACAACGCAAATACAAATTAAAAATCACCAATCCCAAGAAATCCCGCGCCAAATGAATGAATCTTAAAAAAATCGAGGTAAATAAACATTTAGGTCTAGTCAACAAAATATTTGGTCTACCACTTTTCGACTCTATTTAGTGGTAATAAAGTCGAAAAGTGGTAAACCACATTTGTTGTTGACTGTACCTATAATAGACCCCTCGACGCAAGATTCATAACAACACAATTATTATAAGTACGGCTACTTATTGATGGGTGTTATTAAAAGAAGTGTCAATAAGTAAAGGTTAAGGCGCTGTCACAATGAGCTCGCCTACGTCGCGGCCGCCCGTGCGCTCGCGCACTTTCCACGCCTGCGCGGGAGTCGATACAGGCGCGGCGTACACTGGGATCTGTGACACAAGTTTAATTAAAAGCGTATTAAGACTTGTCCACGAAATAAAGTAGACACTGCCGTATAATTCTTTATTTTTAAATGAAACGACACCTATGGATGTTATTAAAAAGAACGGCTCTTTGCCTTACGTCTCGGACGCTGTGGTTGGTATTTACAAGTTTGTATCTTTATTAGTATATTTATAGACTTTTATTTAAACTTTTTAATTTTAGTGGTGTTTCTACTTATTTTACCGTTTTGGATCATTTAGTTTTCCAATGGGTTAAACTAAATTACAATGTCGATACTAGAATAAACTGTGAATTTCGTGACAATGTGAAAATCGTGTGTTTTATTGATTTCAAGCCAAAGATTGTTAAAACTTGAAATTGTCTCGGAAGATCGCACTTTTTGGGCTGAACTTTCGATTAGAAGTTATTTTGATTTTGACAACATTTAAAGGTGCATTCAGATCAAACGAGCATTCGCTGTTCCAACCCCCACTCTACGAAATCAACGAATCACGTTTTGTGTAACGATCGAATTTCGTAGAGTAGGGGGTTAGAATAGCGAATGCTCGTTTGGTCTGAATGCACCTTTAGTGAATGATTTTGATTTTTTTATTGTTAAACATAAAACAGAATAATCAATTTGTACAGTACCACGGCTGTTTGAACTACATGGAAGTATCTTGTAAAACAGAGGAGACTGATTTTACGATGGCTACCTTTATTTCATGGACAAACCTTAGATGGCACACCGCTTGCAAAGCGGTCGCCAAACAGTACAAAATCGTACTCTTTGCCAAGGTCCTTATTTTAATTTTTAGGTACGTTTTAAAACCGGCATTTTCAGCCGCATCGGCCGCCTTAAATGCAGTTTGTTGAAGATGGGACGTTGCCAGGGTGTCTACGTAAAGATAATAGTACATTGTGCATCAAGGGAGGTAAGTACGGAAATACTAACGAGAATGTTAGAATGACTTAATGACTCGAGTTAGTATTCCGCTTACCGACCGTGAAGCATACAATGTTTTTCATCACACTTGCGGAGAAAAGAATAAGTTTTAAGACATAATATTATAAAATGGCGTACTGACATTTCTATTACTCCCGCTACGCATGCAAGCAATGGCGCGCTGAGATAGCAAGTGTGATAAAAAATTAAATAAAACAAGTGTGAGTACGTAAATAGAGAAATTAAAGTGCGCAGTGTACGCCGCGGGCGCGCCCGCGCAGTGAAATGATCACCTGACGACAGCGCAGCGTGGGTGAACGATTTTCTTTGTCTAATCCCAATTCTGCATCTAATCTCTTTTTTACTCGGGTTAATGACATTACGTTTGATCTATTTTAGTGCGTGACAAAATTGTCTTGCGCCTATTTGATATAATATGTATAGGCATGGTAAAGTTCTTCAATAATCTGTGTAGACAGCGCTTTACTTATTTCATATATTTTGCTTCTTCTGGTCTATTTTACCTCCTAATGCGACCATACGCATAGTCGCATAGTTAATGGGAGAGGCCTACGTCCAAGAGTGTACTGAGATAGGCTGATCTGGCACTTTGCCTAGCCTAATGTTCATAGTATACATGGGTTTGCTTATTTTGAGACTAGATTGATGTGTATAAGTTATCCCAGTATATTTATTATGCTCGTAATATCTATCGGATCGATTATGTAAGTACATGGAAACAAAATTTAACGTCATATTTTTTTAGTTACGAAGTGTTTTGTGTAACATCTTTTGGTATCGAAAAGGGGCGAAATATTCCAATTTTCTATGAACGATCAACAACACTAGTTTATGAGCGATCGACCGTATCGACTATTTAAATAAACGATCCATTACAGAAAGCAAAGTATCAAGTTAACTAAACCCCGGTCTCCAACGATACATTGTCCTTACAAACTGCAAGCTTGCTCAAACTTAGAGCCATTCTTCTCCATAAGCCCCACTTTAAACGTCCAGCGCATTTTTCATCAGATCCTGGAGGTGTAGAGGTGTGGAGGTGAGGAGGTGAGGAGGTGTAGAGCGGGAGACAAATGTCCCGGCGGTAGGATAGGAAGCGTTTCAAATATATTCGATACGGTAAACGACCTCTGCGGTGCTACTACGAGTCAATGGAAGCGGAATTCCAACCGGTTTTGGAAAGTATGGAAAACCGGTTAATAACCGGTTATTCAACGTAATCTCTTATAAATTGTAGGGAACATAGAGGTCCTATTTGTCCTAACCTTTACTGGCCGCTAGACGAAACTGACAAGTAGTGTCTTTGAAGGTTGAAGGATAATTCTATGATATTTATAA
This sequence comes from Thaumatotibia leucotreta, assembly GCA_025490895.1. Lineage (NCBI taxonomy): Eukaryota > Metazoa > Arthropoda > Insecta > Lepidoptera > Tortricidae > Thaumatotibia > Thaumatotibia leucotreta. Next base: position 113,153 of record JALPQI010030588.1, on the reverse strand, counting down.
TTGTCCAGAAACTAGATTATATTCATATCACTCATGATTTAGTATTTCTTATTGTTTTAAAATATTACTAGTGTTATTAGTTAATAAAGTTGTGCATGAACGATTCTTTATCTAATCCACAAAATAAAAACCGGTTTGCATGCCCATGCCCAATCAATACTCAATCTTTATTGCATTTATAATATGGTTTACAAGGTTTTACACAGTAAGTTACAGAGATATAACCCTGTAGGGCACAGCAATTTTTTATCGAGAGAGGGAGACTTGTAATTAAAATAAATAGTATTATATATACCTACGACACAACTTAAGTGGCTACTAATTTAATATTTGAATTATTTTATTGCTTTTTTTTGTTATTTATGTATTTTTTGTGATAATTCGAGTCAGATTGGAGAAATCCATGTAACTGTTATGAAAGTGTCCATATGATTGTCTGTTTATATCACTTACGAGGGCTGTTCCGAAAGTTTTTAGTTGCTCCGGTTCTATTCATGCGATTTCAATAAAACTTACACCATTTTGAGGGATATTTCAATGACGCTTTAGGCGGTGTAAATTTGTTTTAGTAAAGATTTTAGATATTTTTATTATTTTGTTTTACTAAGACGTGTCGAGCCTTACTCCAATGACCATGATACCGGTTTTTAAGACACTTTTTTAATGAGATGCTATGAACATCATTCGCTTATAAAACTATTTTATTTTATAGGTACTAGTAATTGAAAATATTTCCGTTATTTTTAAGTACAAATTACGTGATATCCTTTACTTTAATTATAAATGAGTAGGCATCGAAAAAAATCGTAAACTCCAAAATTGGAATTTCGAATATTGTAAAAATCATCATTCAATCAATAATCATTTTTGTTCAATTATAATTTAAAAAACGCAAAATGAACTAAATTATTTATCCCGGGTATATTTTAGTACAGCTTTCAAAGATTTTTATACGAAATATGCTTCAATGTGTCAAAAATTGCCAATTTCTCCATACAATGTTAAATTTCATACAAAACAGCTTTTTGTAAAAAAAATATAATAAAAAAACTATTCCCATTACATGCATAAATTTATTAACCATAATAAGTATTGAAATGTCCCTCACAATGATATAAATTTAATTTAAATCGCATGAATAGAACCGGAGCAACTAAAAACTTTCGGAACAGCCCTCGTATTATCAAAGTATAAGTGTACAATTTTATCTAGAAAAGTTTCTATTTGATATCTAGATATAATAACAGTAAAATTTGCACAATTAAAAAAATAAACACACGACGAATTGGTCAATTACATTAGATTCTTCCGTGGAATCGTCCGATTGCCTGTTCTCGTGTCTGTAGGTATATCGCGTACATCGAAAGTCGTGTTTCGTGCATCTGTTTCTGTCAGTCGAACTAAGGTGTCATCGGTGAAACAAAGACAAATGCACGAAATTTACAATAATCTCAGACATGCGAAAGGAGAATATTTATTAATATAAGATATATATCTTTATACTATTCAATCATGTCATACTTACCTCATAAGTACCTCATAATCTTTTATTACGTCGATTAGAATCAACGTTATGGAATTGGCTTATGGAAATAAAAAAAACAGCTACCTTTATGCTACAGGGGACCACAGACTGCATTGATTTTTCAGGATATAAATATACATAATTATTTGAATACGCAAAGCCGGGTTACTTCATCCCAAAAAAATGATGTGTTTTACTTCTCATTCGATTTAATTGTAATACAACACCTTTATGTTAGAATTAATAAATGAGAAGTAAAGGTAAGAGTGTAATCAAGTAATTTACACACTTTCTCTTTAATAAAATAATACCCAAGAGTTTTTTCTGTTTCGTAAAGTTTGGGCTAAAGTAATATCTTCGGGAGGGTTACTTTGGCCCATGACTTATTTTCGTGTTGTAGCGTAACGCTATTTAATTATGAAAATAAGTAATATGTTTAGACAAATTACGTATAAAATAGCACCACTTCCTCTTACACATTGTTTGTTTTATTGCAGTAAAATTAAGATTTCAACATAATGACAAATGCAAACTAAAATAATTATTATGATATAAATTTACAACTTCATCATAAAAGTCTTTTCACATACTTCTTATTTCGATTAATTCTCACGTTTGTCCTGAATTTCATCGGCATATAACATTTTTATGCTGTGCTTTTTGCAACTTTTAGATACCTAACATCCATTAAAGATTTTTTTTGTATTAAAACCTATTTATTTATTTACTTCATGATGTTCCTAATATCTCAAAGTATATTCAAAGCCGCTCTCGTGTTATTCGGTTAAGCAGTTTTCGCGTAAAAATGTGATAGACAAAAAGTTCGACAGACGGGCAGACTTATTTAAAATTAACAGTTTTAGTATGTGTCGGGATGCAAAATTCATACCTAAAACGCCTGATAACAATACATCATGTAATTTATGCGATGCTTTGGTTTTATGATAAACTTAATTTTGGGCCAAAGTTACCCCCTAGGGCCAAAGTAACCCGGCTTTACGGTATCAAATAAATCAATCAAATTACGTTATTTCTCATAAACGCATTTTATAGTAACTAATTAATAATAATTATAACGTTAACTATTTGAGTGTGTATATTGTCTGAAATAATGCGTACATCACTTTGAAAAGTCATAGAGAATTCTTGTCTCCTAGTTCGATCGAGAACCAATGATAGCGCACATTTCGTAAGCTGATGAGGCGGAATGACAGACGGGCAGCGGCAAGTCACGTGACTACTTTACAATAAAATTAAAAAACCCCGCTTTATATATAGCGGCACAGAAAGTGTAGAACAGACTTGACAAACTATAAGTTATGAGAGAATTACATGACGGCAATATTTCATCTTTGCCAGTATTGCTAGAAAAATACAAGAGCGTATTCGGGTCAAATGTATTTTTTTCATAGAAAATGCTGATTACAAACTGTTTTTTAGTTTGTGATCAAGTCTTGCCCCCATTCACTTTAAAAAAGGATATTTTGAGCATTTTGAATTCACAAGATTTATTAAGTTTATAGTTTTATTTACTTATTTTTGCATCTAAGAACTAAACGATTAGCCTCTAGCGGCCCAGAGACCTATCTAAATGTCTCCTCAAACAAAACACATTTTGTTTCCTACTTCCAAATTATCTGGCTTTTAATGTCTGGGCGGCAGGTGGCTAAAAAACTGCCCAATAGCATATCAGGCCATTGCGCAGTGTAGGGTTCCGTAGTTGTTAAAAAACGGCTAGGCCGATTATGGTCGAAGTAGTTTTATTTTAAAGTATTCTAGAATTATTCATGACTTTGTTTTATAGTTTTTGTAACCCTTATTATTTTTAAGAGACCTTTTCGACGATATTTATTACGTACAGCAAAATAAAAAATCATCCGCACTTTAAGAGTAAGAGTAGGTAGGTACTCGGAATTTTTATTTTTCTATATTTTAGTCTACCGCTTTGTCGGCATGATTAATATGTAGGTATACATGTACCAAATTTCAGGTGTCTAGTACTAACGGCCACTGAGCTATGCTGCGGACAGACAGACGGACATGGCGAAACTATAAGGGTTCCTTGTTTACTACGGAACCCTAAAAAGCGCCTTTTTTCCACAACTTGTTTTATGATTTATGAAACCTAAGGTTCTCCTTAGGTACTTATTTTACATCATCTTCTATCTATCTTTTACATCATCATCTTATGTTACTTATTTTAAATGTATGTATATATGTTACTAATTAAGTAAAATGACATACTGATATCAAAATGGATAACACTATCTTGTATTAGTTAAAAATCAGCATGTTTGTTTTTTGCTTTTAAGTGTATTTAGTATAGTATTTACTTGTCATCTCAGCAAACCGGCATTTGCTGACAGCACTGTAATATCTTTCGTTGATTAGGGTTCCGGTTCTCATACAGAATGCCGGAAGTAGGTACCCATTAATCAGATCTTTCTCAGAAACGATTACATTCTGAAATACGCCAATCAAATCATATTAAGCACATTTACATAACTTGAGATTTAAATAAATAATAATATCATGGGACATTAATTTAGATGATTTTATTACTTTCTACAAAAAGATCATTGATTCTCATCCTCATTACTGTTATGATATGAAATATACATTAATAAAAAGAAGTGTTCGAAACATATTATATATATTGTGATGTATGAATTTACCTATTAATTTAAGAATGTTATTAATTATGTGTAATATATTTGTGCCTTGTGGTGATGGCAGTAAGAATATATTTGTCACCACCCCAACTCCTCTTGCGGGTGTCGTAAGAGTCGACTAAGGGATTGAAGTGTCACTGACCATTATTTGATAAAAAATTGATGATGGACAGCAGCGTCATCATAGTGGACACAATACTGCGATCGCCAACCCGCTTGCCCAGCGTGGCGATTATGGGCATTTACCTCCTAATGCGTATAGCATACTTAATAGGAGAGGCCTACGTCCTGCAGTGGACTATCAAAGGCTGATGCATGCATGCATGCAATATAATTTTATTCTTTGAAATATAATTTTATTATAAATCGTTACTGATTTATAATTTAAGAAACCTGTAATTTGCTCGTTAAATATTAATCTGATACGATACATTCATGCAATATTTTAAATTACACATAACAACAATTTACAACTTGTCTAAATCGTGATGTTTAAATGTTAGGTTACCTAACCTTGGTCTTAATTCGATGTCTAGACAAATCTAGGTTCGTAGAAGTTATTACCTGAGGCTGCGGAATAATACCTAGTTTCACTTTCAATCTGCGGGTTTGAGTTGGAATTGGGTGCTATTTGAACCTATTTATTCATATACTTATTAAGTTATCCTTATGAAATTGGGCGAATATATTCCGCGTTTTTATTTCATCATTGTCGTCTCGGCAATTATTGTTATAACAGATGACCCTAAGAGTGCTACGAGCAAATAAAACATGGAAGCCACACGCCATACTAAATTGCCTTTCAAAAACAGTCCTGAATTTTAGTTGACAAATGTCATCATCATCATCAGCCTATGATAGTCCACTGCTGGACGTAGGCCTCTCCTATTAACTATGCGTATAGACGCATTAGGAGGTAAATGCCCATAATCGCCACGCTGGGCAAGCGGATTGGCGATCGCAGTAATGTGTCCACTATGATGACGCTGCTGCCCATCATAATCAAATATGGTCAGTGACACTTCAATCCCTTAGTCGACTCTTTCGACACCCGCAGGAGGAGTTGGGGCGGTGACAAATGTATTCTTTCTGCCGTCACCACACGGCCAAATGTCACCCCTTGTTCAATGTATCACGGCAATGAATTTGAATGTCAACCTATAACAATTTAAACCGCCATTTAAAAATAGTTGTGATTGGTCCGTCAAAGTTCTAGGGCTCTAGGTCGATTTGTGTATGAATGTCCCATGATAAATATTATATTTATTTATTTACCTAGTTAAGGACGCAGTAAGGCATATAATTGTGACGCGTCGACCTCGCCTTAACAATAGCATAACGAAATCGATAATTAGCTTTAAAAACTCGTCATTTATTGAACTTGTAATTAAAATTAATTATTTACCAGCTTTTAAATCGAATCAATTAAATACCGTCATACTTGGCGTCTGCATTCCGTAGTCTTTCCAATTTAATCCGCAGTAAATTAATGGAAACCTAAAGACGCGGCCTCGATCCTTGATCATCATCATCATATCAGCCGAAAGACGTCTGCTCAACATAGGCCTCCCCCAAAGATTGCCACTAACACCTGTCCTGTGCCACCTATATCCTTGATACCTACGAACAAATCTTCAATAAATGGAATAAAGGCCAAGCCACACCGGAAGCGTGTGCATGGCGTGCGCGTTGTAGCGCATGTGAATATCATAATAGATGGCACACCGCTTGCGTGGCGTGAACGCGCGCGTGTTTAGCAAAACGGTGTGCCATCTACTATGACTGTAAATACACTACAACGCGCACGGCTCGCATACGCGCACGTGCTGCACTCGCATCCGGTGTGGTTCATCCTTTACACTATCAACTGCTCTAATTTAGTGAACGATGAACCTGCGGACGCTGGCAAAGCTAGCTGGATCAACGCTGGTTTACGCCGGCACCATGCTGAGATGAGACCATTTCGTGGCACCATTTTATTTGTTATATTATTTTTATTGAATTTTTTGTTTGTTTAATTTTTCTTTTTTTTTCTGTGTATCCTTGTTTTATTTCACTGTAGTGACTCAAATAACGCTCATTCGATCAACAACAATATTTACAAAACCTAATTCTCTATGTTCACAAGTGTCAAAACCACTCAATGTTTTATAGAATCAAGTATAGGTCACTACTTCAGTAGTATCTCGATTCTTATACTTATCGTTACGGCATTGACAGTTACGAATCGAGTCGATAAATACAATCAAAATAGCGATATAAGGACATCAAGTTTTTTTCACAATTCAATGGTCTGTCGGTGTCGTAAGCGAAAGTCGACAAGGACGAGTTTGTCCGCTTTCGAAGCGGACCGCTTTATATGTCAAAGTTCACAATATTAAAGGTTACTTCAGGCTATTTCAGGCAGAGGTGACAAACCATTAAAAGCCCTGAATATAACATTATAGTCAGTTCATCCTAGTAACAACTTAGGATGACTTCAAACTAAAGATTGAGTTTGCGTGGTTTTCTCGTTGTAGCGTCGGAAATGTCATATTACATGGCACACCGCTTGTGTGGCGTACACGTGACCAGCAAACGGTGTGCGATCTACTATGCTATTTCATAAGCTACAAAGCGCACGCAACGCATTCGCGCACAAGCATCCAGTGTGGCTCGGCCTTTATTTTCCATCCGTCCCACTCGCACCAATACGCGGAAAGGAAGTAAGTTACGCTATGGACTGCGTTAGCCGTTAGGCACTGGTCTCACCGCGAGCTACTAAGCGAACAAAAGATACGCACTCCCGTGTAAAAAAAAGAGACACGGCGATACTCGCCCGACGGTGATAGCTGATAGCTGGGCGAGTATAGCCGTGTCTCTTTTATTTACACGGGAGTGCGTATCTTTTGTTCGTGTTTATAGCCGATAGTTCATAGTTTAGTAGCTCGCGGTGAGACCAGTGCTTTAGAGGAGAAAAAACCTACCCATGTTTTTTTTGTTATATTGTCAGATACCTACTTCAAAAAGAGTTGTTGTTATAGCATCTGCAGGCCTGTTGGCTAAAGCTAAGAATAGCATGTTTGCTATTCTACAATCGTATACGATAAGCGACAAATCACGTGACCATAATAATGTACGGAAATGGTCACATGACTTTTCGTACGTATCTGTCATTCTCATACATGTATTACTTATCGTACACGATTGCTGAATGACATCTTGGCTAGCCGTGTGGTGACGGCAGTAAGAATCCATTTGTCACCACCCCAGCTCCTCCTGCGGGTGTCGTAGGAGTCGACTAAAGGATTGAAGTGTAACTCATCATTCTACAAGATTGATGATGGGCAGTAGCGTCATCATAGTGGACACATTACTGCGATCGCCCATCCGCTTGCCAAGCGTGGCAATTATGAGCATTTACCTCCTAATGCGTCTATACGCATAGTTAATAGGAGAGGCCTACGTCCAGCAGTGGACTAACATAGGCTGATGATGATCTTGGCTAGGCCTGCCGGTAGGGTTAAATTATATGATTTAAATTCACGTCTTCAGCCCACGGTAGAAATAACGCTTGTCGTTAGCTCCGACGGGTTGAACGCCCGTAGATCGTCCCCCGGATAACTCCTGCGCACCGATTCGAGAAATCTTCATTAAAATTGTTCATTAATTAAAATTTTGTACGATTTCGAAAGTATATCGTTCTTATAACGAAGAATTTTAAAGAGAAAGTAAATTAATTTTCTTAAGTCAATTTAAATAGTACATTACTACAGACGCCGGGAAAACTAGCTTTGCAGGCCTCAAGGTAAGGCCGATACGCAGCTAGAAACCAAATATGATACTTTTTAAAATTGCAATAAAATAAAATAAAAAACAATTAAGTTTAACTATATAAACAAAGAAATACGTCATAACTCATAAGTCTACAATCTAGGTACTACTTAAGCGTTTTTTTTTAAGTTGTGCGAATTAATGTTTTACTCGGTAAAATTTTGATTAGTTCTAGGTTTTTTGTAGTGAAATACCAAGATGTTATGTTGCCTACTTTATAAAATTTCAATACGTACATATCAAGTTCAATTATCGATAACATTTCATGGCAAGTATGAGAAAAGTCCTATTTTATAAACATTACGTTATACTCGTAGCCTAGTTTTTAAAGTAATTCCAAGTTTAAGCAGCCTTGATTTTTCGTAACCTACTAGCAATACTGTAGCCGATTTACATCAGTATCTTTTGCGTATTTTGTAAAACGAGGTCGTCTGCAAATTTATCTAGTGCAGAAATAAAAACCGTCCTACGCAGAACCTTCGCCGTACGTCGAACTATTTGAGGGCTGTTCCCGATTCGAAACAAGCGGATTATTTTAAAAGCAATAGCTATTTTATATCGTAACAAAGCGTGTCGCGTTATTCTTCATTGTGCAAAAAATTGGCAGAACGTAATAAATATAAATAGAATTAAACTTAAACTCGAGTGTAGTTAGTCACTATACGCGACATGTTTCGGAGAGCCATTGCAGGCATTTTTCAGTGACTTATGATGAAAATATTTTTTTGAAAAACGTGTCATTATCTCTTAAACTAAGCCTAATCCAGAAAAATTAATATGACATTACATTATGTCTCAAAATGTGGTCAGGAATACACCTTTCAATTTTGTCGGGTTAACTCACTATTCACCCCGTATGATAGATAGATAAATATAGATACCTAAATACATACACAGCCATGACCAAGGAACAAATACTTGTGATAAATAAATAGCCGGGTCACTAGCACTACCTACCAACCAGGCTACCGACGGACAAACCGTTGAGGGACACGATTTTTCAGTCGAAAGTACGAATTTTCAGTTTCGACTACCACTTTAATTCTGCTTATTTACTTTACGTAAGTATTACTGAAGTAAAACAATATAAACGTGACCTAATTCTTTGTTGAAAGGTGCAATTTAGCTCACCGTATAATATATACACGAAGCATAATAGATAAACTAATTGTATATAGCTACAGCAACAAAAAGAAGGTCAGTGAAGTAGAACGCAGCTGATCAACTCTTGCGTTTACGTGCTACGTGGTTTATTAATCCTTTCGCCACGTCACGGCAGTAAGAATACATTTGTCACCACCCCAACTCTTCCTGCGGTTGTCCTAAGAGCGGACTAAGGGATTGAAGTGTCACTGACCATTTTTGGTAGAAGATTGATAATGGGCAGCGGCGTCGTCATAGTGGACACATTACTGCATCGCCAGTCCGCTGGGTACAGCGTGGCGATTATGGGCATTTACCTCCTAATGCGTCTATACACATAGATAATAGGAGAGGCCTACATCCAGAAGTGAACTGAAATAGGCTGTTGATGCGATATTAACCCTTATTATGCGATTAAGCATACGACAAGTTATTGGGAAAATGGAGAAAACTATAGATCATTAGAAAGTGTGAAAAATTCAGCAAGATCGATACCATTTTGAAATAACGTAAAATAATACTGATTAAAGTTAGAGAAAATAAGAAAAAGGTTTTATAAAAATGTTTCACTAAAAAACTATAATTTAAAAACCCTTTATAAAAATTCGTTCTAAAATGTATTACTGGTCATGTATAAAAAAACTTAAAATATCACAAAAAAGAAATAAACATTTTTTTGTCAGAAAATTACATGTCACATAATAATTTTTACTTCTTTTGACATCAAAAATGCATTATAAAGTCTGTCGGTATACTCACAACCAACCTGTATAAATCATCGCTAGGTACCCACATCACAAGACTTCCTTTAACTTACCGTGGGTTTACAATTTTACATATTATCATTTATTATCGTGCAAATTGATTGTGTAGAGATAAAAACATTAAAAATATCTATTCATTCACATTCTGAATCTGATTCTAACTGATCTTGATCAAATCCAGTATCAAATCATTCTCTCTGAATGCAATAGAAGAAATGAACTAATTGATAAGCCATTGTTAAATGAGTTGAACCTAAATAAAACGACCATATAAAGATGAAATATCACGCTCCCGTTGCTTCATTATATGAAAGTAGATTATAATTCCCTTCACAACAATAGAAATATTAATTTTTAATTAATGAGTTACTCAAGCTTAATGTTCTCAGAGATCAATTATAATCTTCAAATTCTACACCCATACAAGTCATATTAAGCCTATATATTTTCCCACTGCTGGGCACAGGCCTCCTCTCATACATGAAAGGGATTGGGCTATAGTCCCCACGCTGGCCCTAGGCGGGTTGGGAACTTCACATACACCTTTGAATTTCTTGGCGGATGTATGCAGGTTTCCTCACGATGTTTTCCTTCACCGAAAGCTAATGGTAAATATCATCTGATATTCAGTAAATAAGTTTCGGAAAAACTCATTGATACGAGCCAGGATTTGAACCCACGACCTCCGGATGGAAAGTTACGTCTAAACCGAGATCTAACATTTGAAATTTAGCCGCAAACCAAATGATGCAACGGTCTAAATACCGTATTAGTAAAACCATCTATTTGCCAAAGCTCCAAGTTCACAAAAAATACATATAGCACACAAAAACTACGAAATGATCATACTCTACGTGCAAAGGCTAGCAGCATTTATTTGCACCTCCTATCCAAATCGCTTTAGGATTCCGATACATTAGGCTTAGCACAGGATTAGTGCGATCATATGTCGCCGCGAGATAGGCTTTCCATCCCTGTTTTATTCATACAGGGTGGTCCAAACCTTGACGTCAAAAAATTTTTTTTAGATTCGTCACGTCATGAGCTATCAGAATATACCCCATGTATGTTAGCCGATTTTTTGTAGTTTTCGAGTTATGAATTTTCGAAATTTTTTTTTTGAGGAATTTTGGAATGAAGAAATTTATTAATAAAAAAAAAAGTTTTGGGTTTTTTAACTAGTTTCTTTTTGTAAAAGTATTACTACAAATAAAGCATTTACTGACAAAAAACTTAGCGTTCTCACTTTGATACAAGTAGGATAAAAAAATACTAAATTCAAATTTTTCCGCTAAAAATGCATCAAAATAGCATTAATGTACGTAAATTAAAAATAAAACATATACCAATGAATTTTCGTATTCTAAAGACCGCCCTAGACCTTGAGCCTTCGTAAAAGCAAAAAAAAAGTGATACTTAATGATGAGGATTTTTCGGAGTAGTCAGTCAAGTAAACTTAAAAAAGCTTAAAATTTTAAAGTAGTAAAAAAAGACTTGAATAACTACACAAATTGAGTTTTCGTGGTATTTTCTGTCTTTGTTTGATAAGAACAACAAAACAGACGAAATTTTACTGTATTTTTAAATAAAAAATTTAGAAGCTTTTTTAGGGTTCCGTAGCCAAAATGGCAAAAACCCTTATAGATTCGTCATGTCCGTCTGTCCGTCTGTCCGTCTGTCACAGCCAATTTACTCGGAAAGTATAAATGCTACAGTAACGAAATTTGGTAAGGATATGTGTTGTATAAACCGCTACAGGAATGTGATACTAAATTGTAAAAAAAACCATTGGGGTGGGGGCCCTCCATACATGTAACTGAGAGATAGAATTTTTTTTTGAGTTGTACATAAGCGTGTGGGGTATTAATAGAAAGGTCTTTGAAAATGATATGAAGGTTTATACATCACATTTTTATTTAAGCAAATCGTTTTCGAGATATCAGGTCTCAAAGTCTGAAAAATGTGTCCCCCCCCCCCTCTATTTTTTAAACTACGCGACATAAAATTCTGAAAAAAATATATGTTATGCACATTAATAAACTCTATCAACGATTTTTGGTTTGATAAAATTATCTCCTATAGTTTTTGAGGTAGGTTGATTTAACTGTATTTTTTTAATAATAAATTGATAATGGTACGGAACCCTTTGCGCGCGAGTCCGACTCGCACTTGGCCGGTTTTTTAAGTTTATTTGACCGACTACTCCGAAAAATCCTCATTATTAAGTATCTCTTTTTTTTTGCTTTTACGTAGGCTCTAGGTCTAAGGCGGTCTTTAGAATACGAAAATTCCTTGGGATATGTCTTTTTTTTTATTTACGTACATTAATGCTATTTTGATGCGTTTTTAGCGTAAAATTTTGAATTTTGTATTTTTTTATCCTACTTGTATCAAAGTGAGGACGCTAATTTTTTTGTCAGTAATTACTTTATTTGTAGTAATACTTTTACAAAAAGAAACTAGTTAAAAAACCCAAAACTTTTTTTTTTTAATAATAAATTTCTTCATTCCAGAATTTCTCAAAGACAATTTTTCAAAAATTCATAACTCGAAAACTACAAAAAATCGGCTAACATACATGGGGTATATTCTGATAGCTCATGACGTGAGGAATCTAAAAAAAATTTTTTGACGTCAAGGTTTGGACCACCCTGTATAGTTAGTAAAAGATGGAAAATCTATCTCGCGGCGACATACTGACATATCAATCATGTGCTAAGCATACTGGAAGGGCAGTGCCACTGAAACTTTTTTGTATTTTTGTTCAAAAAACTTAAAATAAATCACACATTTACCATGACAACACATTCCGAAACCAGCAGACACGGCGGAGACGGTCGACCTTCCGCGCCCGCCGAACTCAATGCAAGTGCATAGTTGCATACACCAGCTGTGCAAACTTACCCAAACCCTCCTACACGCAAATTAACTGCAATACGAACACTATTAAAGTTCATTGTAGCGTGTCGCCGAACGCGCCACTTATCGAAAATAGGTTACTTAGCCGGTTCCTAAGAGGTCGTCCTCATCTTGTCCCAATGACATTGGGCTAATTGAAAAATGACTTTATGCCCGACCTCCAAACGAGCTATTCAACTGTGACATGCCATGCGAACTTCTGTGAGAATCTCGAGATGTATCATCTCCAGAGATCAAATGCGTCTGAATGATTAGAATCTACATGAGGATAATTGCGATAGATACCTTTGACTCTGTTTGCAATGAGATGAAAAAAAAAAAACAAAATTTCATGCCGAAACGTTTATTTATTAAGATTTATAATATTGTATACAATTCTGCATTTAATAATTGCTCATAATTGAAACAGATTGCATAATCAAATTTTTCATCATAAAAAAACATAAAATGCAATCCCGGGTATTGCCATGCAAATACTAAAACTCGAATTTAAGTAACAATTGAATTTTAACCTAAAATCAAGTTTTATGACGCATTGGCGTACGACAATAATATTGATTTATGATGATATTGATGAATTATAATTATTACATATTGTTGAAGTAAACATTTCATAATCAGTAATAATATTCTTAAACAATATAATATAAAATTAAAGCATGTCAAGTCTAGCATCTTGTCTGAGAACTAGGGATAAAACACATTGAATATTAAATTATTAAAATTATATTTGTCATGCACACTCGCGAGTTGGAATTGTAAAAGTAAAAAAGTCATGCGTTAGAATGTTTAGTAATTGTTAGTCAATATAATTCAAAACAATGTGTAGAAATATATAATAAATTAATTTGTATAAATAAAATTAATGCGTGAACGTTAGGATCTCGGCGGAAATCGGAGAAACGGTTTGAGAATCACAATAGGGTGGAGTCATTGAGCTTACAACTAGGATGACACCTCTCCCATTTCATCCGAGACCTTACAATAGTCAATATCGTATCAGTCTTATAATAAAAAGAAACGAACAATTTGTGTTACAAATCAACTGCTCTCATTAGGAACTAAAACAAATGCAGTCGTACACTATCACGTAATGATAAAGATAGAACAAAAAATTTGATTCGGTGATCGATGTAGACTGTATTCAATATTGTTCCTGATCTTGATATCAATGAAGAAGTAACCAACCTTATCATTGCAACACAAAATGTTTTACATAAACAGGTGGACAAAGATTAATAAAACGCCGCGGAAGCTTCTGCATTAGATGAGCCGAGTCACATCTGCAACAAAGAAAAGAAAACATGAAAATCGATGAATGAAACGATGACATAGCGTTTTGATAGAAACAATGACGTAACAATAAGTATGGGAAATGATTTGATTGCAGATATAAAAAAGCTAGACACAATGGACATGGAGATTACACAGTAACCCGTTGGTTGCGAACATGGCGCTCAAACAACACATCACACTGTGACGAATCGGGCAATAAAGGCGGGGAGGGGACGGCAGCAAGATTAATACGTAAAGAGTGACTTTGCGTTTTGAGCTAAAATTTCGAATCGATAGTTGGGACAATGAATACGCCGGGATTCGAGCGGAGGTTAAAAGGTTTTTTGGGGATCCGCTGCTCAAATTAGACGCCGTCCATTGTGCGTACGCAAACAATCTAAAGTTTTCAATGTAATCTAAAATGGATGGAAAGTGCCTGCTTTCAAAACAACCCCTTCTGGAAACCGAAGTGTGAAATTTTATCTAAGATTTTGTAACTGTTGTAATATTAAAGAATGTTTTCTTATTCATGCGGCTGTAATGATTATCTTAAGAAAATATGACTTTTTTCGCATATGCTTAGTTAGTAAAATATAGGCACATGTGTCTACATTTGCTTAATATTTATTGAAAACCTTCATCGATTTCAAACAGAAAGTCAAATATCAGAAAATATTACGTACTCCAACAGAATTCAAAGTAATTTTCAAACCATTTGTACAAACTCTGAACCCTCCTTCACAGACTAACGTCGATATACTTTTTTAAATTGTAATTGCAATCTAAATTAATTTCGCGCAACTTGAACGGTCTCTAGCTCCGAATTTGATTGGTCGGGTCAATGGCAGATTATACCCGACTGGGGTACCGCAGGGTTGGGACAGGTCTGCCTGCTTCCCCCCGCGGGGTGCTCACCCCCCCGCGGGGTGCTCACCTGGTCGTGGTGGAGGGGCTCAGTAACCGTGGACTGGTCACCCACGGTGAAGCGAAGAGGCACCCAGGGCCGGCCAGTTTTGGGCCGCCGGCTGGCCCGAGGAGGACGCTCCAAGCGGGCTCACTGAGCCCGCTTAGGATGCGTGGAGGTGGACCGCAGAGGAAGAGGAGTGTCGGTGTTGTCGTTGCCGCTCTCCCTATCCTCTGCGGCCGAGGTGGGATCGCAGGGGGAGAGGCGTGATGGTATTACGGAGCGCCACTCTCCCTACCCCCTGCGATCTTGGCGGGGCCGTTCCGCCGTAACGGCGTCGGTGGGGCTGCAGAGGAAGAGGAGTGTCGGTGTTGTCGTTGCCGCTCGCCCTATCCTCTGCAGCCGAAGTGCGGTCGGCGGCATAACCATAGACCTTATATGCCGCCGGGTACCGGGAAATATTCCGGCACCCAAGGTCTCCTTGTGGCGGTCTCGGGAGGGTCCGCCACAATACATAATGGAGACCGAGGAGGAAGGCGCGCCCAACCATCTGGCGCGTCCAGCGTGGAGGGTCTTCGGACACCCGCGATGGAGCTGCTCGGAAGCAGCTGCCGCCGGCGGGGTCGCGAATGTAAGCGAGAGCGTTCTCGTGACCCCGCCAAAAGGCGATGAGGTGGCATGTGGGGGGGTTTTTTAGTGGGTATACCGTAGGCATCATTAGCCAAACGGGAGTCCCACATAACCGTTCGGGTCCCCTCCCGCACCCGGGCGGTATGCGTAAAGCATTTCTCCCCCCCTAACAAAAAAAAAAAAAAAAAAAAAAAAAAAAGGTCTGCCTGCTTGTTAAATTTATTCGTCATGATTTTATTAGGCATATGAAGAGTAAATGAACTTTGGACAGCTTAAGTATGTGGTATTATTGGCTTATTGCAGAATTCCGGGAACGGTAGCTCCCGGATGATTGACAGACATCAAAGTAAGTAAAATATGGTTTTATCAAATAATGGTACAATCTTATAGAAATCCACAATCTCACAGTACGCTCAATAAGGTTTGTATGTATATGGGCACCAGTCGATGGTAAATGGTTAAAGAGGAATAACTTACGAATTGCCTATGAATATAAGAGATATATAAATATGAATTTAATAATGTTTGATTGCAAAAATGGATTCCAAATTTATCAATGAATTCATTCGTATAAATCTGTAGCCTGTAATATAAAGTAGGTGACCATATTAATTAGCATAGTTCAACATAATTATACGCCTGCCTATGGATTTAAGTAATAAAAATATAAATGTCCTTATCAAGCCGGACATTCCGGTACCTATTTCATACGCGGTCCTCTACGCATAATCGGATTAAAATAGGCACAAGGAAATATCCGCGAGCATGTGTGTCGCGCGTCCTTGGGCCGCGAATCTAGCGGCGAATTCGGAATGCGCATGGCAACAGCGCTTTATCGTAGCTTTATCAATCAGTTCCGTCATGGCCTCGATTTGGCCCACGCCCCGCGATAATCTTCGCGATTGCCCGATTTTTAATCCCATAAATACCACCAGAATACAGTGACCCGCGAGACTTTGACGCCACAACGGAGCGACGGACGTGACATAATGGATATGGTATCCATTGTAGGTGGACACGTGAAACATCTTTATTTTCTGGCGGAATGAGTTCTCTGTTTGTGGTGGGAAAGTAAAAATAATGCCGAGAATCTACGAAATGTGCTTCCGACTAAATGTGGTTGTTCTATGTGTCTGCGTTAATAGTAATTTATTATGGTTTTCTAGATGGCTATTAGGGTTTTTATTAGGGCGGTACGCACGTCAGCACGCCAGTCGGTACGTCGCACTTAATAAAACGGACTGAGAGCGGGAAAATACGGGAACATGGTTTATAGATATCGCCTTGGCAGTGAAGTTGTGTAGTGTAGTTAATTATTCCGAAGAGTCGCTTAATTCGCAAGTTAGCCTAGGGGAAATTCGGGACAAAAATCATGCTATCGAATATCCGGATTGGAAACCTTTTCGTTTAATTTTTATCAGTTTCCCATAATAGATACTTATATGACATGTCTTTATTTTAGCTGTAATTTATTGTGTGCATTATAAATAAGTCGTATCACAAGATTGATAAATTACCTACACCAGACAAACTGCCAAAATGTCGTATGACATATGAACTGATAAAACATAGTTAAGGCCTTCAAAACAAAAATCACGATCGTGTCAATTGTGTTAGTGATACCTATAGGGTAGGTATAGTATGTCCAACAACCTTCGGCAGTAGTAAAAGGGGGCAAATTTAAAAGATATAGGTTCGTATTGTTGATCGCACATACATAGAAAATTAGAATTTGTCGCCATTTTCAGTGGCAAAAGCTGTTACTCAAAATTTAAACTGTAACATAAAAAATATGACGCTAAATTTTATTTTCATCACACTTACTGTCTAAGCGCGCCATTGCTTGCGCGCGTAGCGGGAGTAATAGAAAAGTGAAATTCCCTAGGGAGTAATAGAAATGTCAGTAGGTCATTTAGTAATGTTATGTCTTAAAACTTATTTTTTTGTAAGCAAGTGTGATGAAAAACATTATATGCATCACGGTCGGTAAGCGGAATACTAACTCGAGTCAAAAAAGCCCTCCGCCTCACGGCGTCGGGCTTCTAACACTCTCGTTAGTGATTCCGTACTTACCTCCCTTGATGCGCAATGTACTATTAAATTATCTACTTTTTTTTGCCATAGCCATTGAAAGATTGATCTTTGACCATACATAGATATAATGTACAAAACCAATACAGTTCGAATGAACCTATTACTCGGAATAGACAACGATTTGGTCGAACGATAATGGGCTGGCCTCATTTAACCATTTAGCAGTTATTCATTAGATTCCAATTTGCCCGCATTCGTCTTGGCATTGTATCTTAACCCGTAAAATATAAAGTAAGCAGATATGGATGTCAAAGATTTTGGTAAAGAAGAACAAAAATAAATAGATAGGGGAGAATGAAGTTTCAAAGTACTATTTTCTTACAAATTAATTTTTCCAACTAGTGCGGAAAAGTAAACTTTGCTTAATTTCTCTTTTTAAGGCACTTGTTATGAAAGAAGTCGTTCGATACACGTGTAAAAACTTCTTTTTAACTCTGGTGATTGTCGCCCTCGTTTCACTCGGGCTCCAACTTTCACCCTCGTCGAAAAAAAATTTTTTTGCACTTGTAACGAAATGTACTATTATATATATATATGTTTTTTGACCAATTGTAGAAGGTACTACAACATAGGTAGGTAACTATTACCTACGCATACTCATCATATATCATGTAAGGCATTGTCAATTCGAATTGACATGTACATGTAAATCGATTAATCAATGTCAATTACTTCATAGAGCAAGGATATACTAACATAGTGTTGAACTTAGATTTTATTGACAGTACTTTCACCCTCTCTTGGGTTCTGTATTTATATTCGTTCGATAATTCGATTTTTATTACCTAAGGAATTGAACCTAAGGTATTTTTGTACGTCCATCCATCCATCTAAGCTGAACGGCATTGAAAATCTACAAAAATAGTAATTTAACGTATCACTGCCACAAACGCACATGTGCGTCAGTCAAAAATCATACAAAAAAAGTGGGGTGGCGGTGAACATGTTAAGACAAGGTACGAACAATTTTAGACATTAAGTTGGAAACTAACACACTCGTAAAACTGACTTTTATTGATCGGCACTGTCTTAATATAATATTTAAACTCGGGTCTAATAACGATTGGAAGATTAAAAATTGGATCGTTAAAAGTTATTGCGAATATCAGAGAAAGAATCGTTATCGTGATTTAATAGAGTTGTTTGCATCTACAGAACACTAAGGAGTACTATTAGGACTGATTTTGAATTTCTCATGGTTCTGAACTGTAGATGGGTATAATAAACTTTTTTTTATTTGAATATATTATCCATTCCCATTTTAGCCAACTGGCCATTTAAGAAACTTATAAATATAAGTTTCTTAAACGTTTAGTAATACAGTGTGTGAACGTCATGCAGGCTTTTATTGACACCGAGGACTGAGATGAAGATATTTAGCCAAACCGTGTGCATAATTTGATTTTTTCTAATTTTAAACACAATATTTTTTCTAAGAGTAGAAAAAATCAATGAGAAGCAGTGTATTTTAAAATGAATCGTCAATTAGCGCTTCACAAGGACAGTCCGCAGCCAGTCACAGCGTTTGACAACCAAGCAGTACACGCGTTACATTGAACGTTCGAAAGATATAAAACTAATTGTACAGTTAATTTCAATATTTGTCAACTCTTAATACTTGAAAACGATTGCCAGTAATGCGTATTATTATCCGTTTTCGTAAACGACTAGGCTACGGTAGCACACTGTATAAATCTATAATTACCTATAATATTTATGATAATTCGTGCAAGAACATATTATAGTGCCCTATTTCACAACGAAACACGAAAAATGTATACAATCTAAAATTACCTATGAAAGGAATAAACATACTAACTACTCCATTTTAAGAGTGTCTTAAGAAAATATTGATTTTTGTGACCTCTAAGAATTCCAGATATTATTTTTTATATATAATAATAAAAATTAATAAGTAGAATTAATTCGCGAGTTACGAATACACAACTTATCTTTTCCATTATCTAATTATATATTCTTTACTTATCAACAAAATGGTTACGCAGCAGACATGTCTATTTACGTGAATTCCCACATAATGCCAACCAGCCTATCGAAGTACCATCGCCAACGTTACATCGTCACCGTTTACTGACCATTCTAGCACTTTGCGCACATTATAATAAGGGTTACTGTTGTAACTGTTGGCGTTTGTACAGTCGGCCTAAATATATGTACATGTTTTCACCTTATGTCCTGTTAATAAGGTGTAAAGTTGTATACACAATTATGGGTATACCTAAAGGGTAGAGCGTTTAGTGCCGCGCGTAGGTTACATTGACGTCATTATAGACGCCGGCGCCTACTCTACTTTTAAACATTTAAGGCCAACTCTATTCAATAATTTTGTGGTCAGAAAATAAGCGTGCACTTTTCCAAGTATATTTACGATGTAGCGCTTCTGGTGTAGTGGATGATACATATAGGTTGCCTTTTAAGCGGGCGAACAGAGTTCGATCTCCAGCCAAGGAGTTCAGAAACTCTTTTTGACAATTAAAGATTACAAGGTACGTGTAACATTGGATACAGTAGACCATATTATTGGCAAATGGTGAATACTAAATACTGTCAATAGAATAGTAACTTCATCATCATCATCAGCCAATTGACGTCCACTGCTGGACATAGGCCTCCCCCAGAGAGTTCCACAAAGATCGGTCGTGAGCTGTCCGCATCCATTGGACACCCGCAACTTTTACCAGTTTTTTTGCAGTTACTTTAGCAATAGTAACTTATCTTAATGAATATTCCCTAAATGAAAAATACATAAAAACAAGTCTGACTCTAACACAACATGGCCTTAAACAACGAAAAGAAGCGATATTCAAGTAAGTTTTAATTACAATTAATTAAACAAAACCATCGCTTGGAAACGGCAAATTTGACATATGGAACAATGTGCCAGCTGAGCAAATAAAATTACTTGGACTTTGTGAAACTTTGTATGGAGTGGTTGCATCACCGCCTTTAATGATACATTTTTAGGCGTTGTTTTTGTATAAAGTGTAGAAATATTGCCAAACAGTTGCTATGCCAATATAGAACGATTAGTGGCAAAGTATTTTAGGTAAGATACGATATGGCATTGACGATGTCTAAGCATATCGTACATTAAATACAAAAGCGACACAAGTCAAAAAATTACTTTTTACAGGGGAGCTGTTTAAAGATTTTGTATTCGTTTTTTGTTCACAAATTTTTTTTTACAGCATTAATATTATATGTGTTATATATCAACTTGTAGGTATTTTAACCCTCTTTTGATGTGTTTGGTTATTTAAAAGTAATATGTGCTGTGCAAGCTTTTATGAGCGTATACGTCCGTTTTGCATAAAAAAATACCATTAACTCTGAATTTTTTTTTCCCATCAAAGGCCACAAATACAAAAAATAACCAGTTATTTCATTTAAACCATACATAAAATCATGTCTTAAACATAGAAATACTGTTTTTTTAACAAAACTGAACCAGACAAAACTTTTTTCTTACTGTTTCTTTACTTACATATTGTCAGAACATGTTTAAAGGTACCGTAAACCGGGGTTACTTTGATTAATTTTAACTTTGGTTACATATTTTGATGAATTTAACGGACGTACTAGTTTAAAATTCAGATATAATTATCGGTTTTCTTCAAGAATCAACCTGCTATATAAAAAAATGTGGTACCTTTAGTTAATATAAATATAAAATAAATACAACGCGATCATAGTTAGGTATATTGTTGAGAATGGAATTAATACTTTGATACCACTTATTTTTACTAGATATAAACTGGAAATAGCCCACCTAAAAGCACGTAAATAATAAAAATCGGTTAAGTACATCTTTAGTTATTTGTTTTTTCTATGTGTATTGTATTTGTGTGGTGGTTACTATGATCCCATACTAAATGATCCAAATTGATATGTTTTGACGGTTTCCTAGTTTTTTCATTAGAATTGATGCAAGAACTTAATTTTGCCGATACAAAAGTATATCTTTCAATATTTAATTGCAGAGATAATAAATCTTTCCTAAAAATCTACTTTTGATTAGTAATAATGTAACAATTTTGATTCTAGACGACATGACAGTTTACCGCTAGTACTTGGGTACTACCTATGTAGTGAAGCAATATAGGCATGATGACTGTCAAGTCAAGTCAACATCTTTTTCCGATTTTTGAAAGATTTACATGAAATACACAAAAGTAACGTCACGTTTGTATACTACACTTATATTGAATAAAAGTTCTGTACAATAATGACTGCAGTCTATATTTTAGTAATAATTTATTCGTGTATGATGCCGTGCATAATGTTTAATAATTTATTTTAAATACAGTCATCATCCCTATGTTGGAATTCCCAAAAGTTAAAAATAAATACTGTTAATATAAGTTTTTAGATTCGTTAAAACATACACCGGGGTAAGATCTTTGTTTGTTTTACTTGTATTGTATACGAATAATATAATAGGAAAGTATGACAAATACTTAATAATCCGAAGTTTATGCCATTATTGTTTCTTCGTAGTCGCAATTATAGGTACACAAAATTCACAGTCATCTTCCACACAATCTCTAATATACTTTTAAGTAAAACGAACACAATACCACGTTTTACAATTACTGTTTTTATAAGATGTATTGTATTTTTTAAGATTTCATGCAAAAGATACTTAATTATTCAATCTGGTACATTTATGGATTTTAATATTATACTGAATTAAAAACGGTTGTAAAGGCAACAATGTTTTTTGAAATTCAACATTCCGTATTGCGGCTCCTTTGTTTATAAAGAAATCTAAACCAAACATATTTACTTTATTCAAAACAGCATCATGTATAAATATGGCTCCTGTGATTGATGCATTCGAATATATTTTTAATTCAAAAAGGTTGCAAATCCTAATACGACAGTTTTGATGAATGAAAAATCAAATTTAAGACGATATTTTAAAATTAAAGCTGCCACATTCCGTTTTGCGACTCCTTTTTATATAAAGAAACATAATATTTACCTATTTATTTTATTCAAAACGGCCACATCGACAAATATGGCACATTTGCATAAATTTTTTTTTTCGTAATCACTTATTTTTTCGTTTCATGGCACTTTTTCACAAAAATGTCGTGCATTTTGGTCGACAGTCGAGTCGCAACTGACAAAATGGCAGTTTAGCACTGAAATTAGTCTCGAAAGAGCGATAGTGCAAAAAGGGCACCTGCATAATTTTGATACTTACTAACGTCAAATCAACAGGTGTCTTAGTGTCACGTAAAATATTAGTGCTTATAATGTCGTTTTTGCAATAAAATCATTTTTCACGGTTTTTGAGTTGTGTCGCTTTTGTATTTAATGGACGATATATAATTATATATTTAGCGAAATCGGCCATGCTCAGTGTAGGGTTCCGTAGTTATTAAAAAATCAACCTCCTTCAGTGACGCTTTAAAAATTAATGATATGTTATAGTTTGTACCTATGTTTGTATTTTAAGCGCACTGAATAAATTATTTTTCTTTCTTTCAATAATGACGAACAAAGCTTTTCTCATTAGCCCCTGTCAGTCCACTACCTCTCTTGCGTATCGACGCTTTACGAGGTATGCCCATAATCGCCACGCTGACCAGGTTGGCGATCGCAGTAATATTTCAAATTTCGTGCGTGCATGTGTGTGTGTGTGTGGAAAACCTAATGTCTTTAAAGTACATACTGCTGCCCATCATCAATTTTCTATAAGTATAAAGGAATATTCATTGACACTTCAATCCCTTAAGGTGCATTGAAACCAAAAGAGCATTCGCTGTTCTATCCCCCGTTCTACGAAATCAACCAATCACGTTTTGTGTAACGATCGAATTTCGTAGAGTGGGGGGTTAAAATAGCGAATGTTCGTTTGGTCTGAATGCACCTTTAGTCGACTCTTACGACACCCACGGGAAGGTTTGAGACGCTACTTATTATAACACAATAATATTATTATATAAAGATAATACAATATACATTGTGTAACCTGCTGGCAATGTTAAAGTGGCCCCCGCTATCGGGCGATATCTAAATCCCGATCCAGGCAAGGCCGGGTCGATACCTCGATCTATCGATCTACAAGTTATCGCTGACGATAATTGTCCGATTATAAGGTGAATGAGTTGATGTATGATAGTACGGTTTAGTCTACAATGAATTTATCTACAGGATGCTCGCGAGGAACTAGCATAACATAATAGCATACATATATCAAAGATCTCTTCTCTGCCATAATGAAAAAATCATTGAAATATAAATAATTTTATGTATACAGCCATAAATCGACAACGATATCTTGTATTTTTGCGAACAACATAACTTTTATATGTTTCGTAGCTTGTTTATATAGACAATGTAATATTTACCGACATTGTACAATTTGTACATAATTTACCTTCGTATTTTGTAAAACAATAATTACTACAATGCATGGTAAATATGTGATATGTTTTCTAAACCAGCTACACAAACAATATAAATTACGCCCTTCTGTTATGCCAAGATGTTTAATTTAGTGTTATATAATTTTTAAAATGGTTAGTTGATATTAAATAATTCTTGGAATTGGACCGATATAAATAAATAATGTATGTTCTGTACTGTTTAGTGTTTTTTTTTGTGTTACCAAAGAAGCGATGGCTAGATGTCGTGAAGGCTGACATGAGTGTGAATGGGCTTACAGTAGAAGATGCCCAGGATCGCGCAAAGTGGAGGAAATGTAGCAGGAAAGCGGACCCTGGCAAAGGCCGGGATAACGCTAGGTAGAAGAAGAAGAAAAGTTACGGTACACTGAAAATCAGCATCGTATCACTTTGTGTTGTGACACATGCTGAGTGTTATCCTTTTCCGAAACCAGGATTACTTATAATAAAAATAACAATTGATGTATTTCAATACTACCTACTTGTGTTTCGAATAAATGCATCATTCATTCATTCATCCAGATAATAAGTTGTGCGCATGAAGTCCATGTATTTTTTTACTATTTTCACAGTTTTTGAAGGCCTCTAGTTTTTGTATAATATTTATATAATATTTATTTGTACAATCTTTTATATAATAATATAATAAAACAGTACAACATGACGATATGGCAGTAAATGCAAGCAAATGTAGAATTTATTGGAAAAAAATCATGCTGAAATGTATATATCTAGGGAGGAAACAGGCGAATAGATTTGTGGGGGAAAAGGCCCGTTTCCTCTTAAGTCAGTGTACTAGAAAAAGTAACACAGATAAAGGAGATTACTTTAATGTATCACCTAATCGGCTACTCTATTTCGTTATCAGATTGGGATTGGTTTTTTATGATTTAATTAGAATTCGATAATTCTTATCAGTAATGTGTCACTTACTTTCTTATCTTAACGCTGCAAGGCAATCTGATTAAATAATGTGATCTGTATTTTGTTCCAAGTTAATTATTTGAAACTCAGCAACAGAATGTAAAATGTGCTCACCGTTGCTGCAAGTGGTGGGAAGGAGGACGCTGACAAGAAGTACCTGCAAATAGAAAATATATATATATTAAACAAATTCGACATCTTCCCGTCCAGCGTTCGAAATCCGCAAATTTCGGGATTTTTTTCCAACGAAGCCGTCATTAGTCACAGAGAAAAATCCTCGAAATTAACGAATTTCGGCGTTCGCGGTAGTAAGCCAGTAGTTAGGCTTCGCATTGATTGGTGCGTCTGTATATGGCCGAGAGACCGTCTTTCTTTTATTAATATAGTTACTAAAAGACGAGAAATATTATATCAACATATTTATGTAAAGCGCACGGCTGTTACGCAGCGGTCGTGGATTCAATCCTCGGCTTGTAGTGATGAGTTTTTCAAAAACTTACGTAAGAAATATCATTTGATATTCACAACTGCTTTACAAATTATAGCTCTTATAGATACCAGCTGCAACCATGTATTTACAGTATCCTCTTATCTAACGTTTAAACGTAAACAATAATAATAAATACTATATCACGGCCCATTACATTTATAGGACAATCTTACATAAATCAACCTAGTCCTACGGTAAGCTCAATTAAGGTTTTTGTTGTGGGTACTTTAGGCGACGATACATACCTACGAGTATGAACGAATCCAACGAAGTGATAAAAACGAATTCCCATTTATACTGTTTAGTTTATAATAATTTATCAAACACATCAGCATTTTATCAATGCAATCGATCCTTTAATACAAAATGGCGCTCTTGCGTCTTCATCGCAGCGAAATTAAAGATTCCTACAAAATACATTTTTAAAACCATTCCTAGCAAACCTTCAAACATCGAGCGAACAAATCGCAAGAGAAATCAATTCCACAGAAAATAAAAATCCCAGTTTAATAATCGCCGCTTCGCTAAAAAAAGGCCGCCGCAAAAACTGCATTGCGCTGAACTCCCATTCATAAAATATAAAACTACATCGCACCCACACATGCGTCCGCTGCAACACAACCATTCATATAGTACGCACACATAGTAATATACTACGATAGTACGATACTATAAACGGAGTACTATGGAGCTACATTTTCCGAGTAGAACTTTGCAGCCTACACTGAAAATTTTACGCTGCTATTGAATTGTGAACTTTAATACTATGTTATACCGTCCAAGGGGCGCAGTGTCCGTGTTATATTTTCAAATGAGATCTTATGTCGTATGCATTGGGTAGAGTTTGGCGTATTGTGTGAAGGTTTATACGTCGTTTGATCGCCGTAGATACGAGACGTCTGCGGATCGTCGTTCTATTTATAGATAGGTGTTATTAAGTCTGCAGTTAATGCAGACGCGACATCGCTATCGATTTAGCGAGTTAGATTGTTTGTTTGAATTGTTGCGAGATTGTAATTGTACCTACACGTAGGACTTATGTCTGAGGCGCAAGGATCAAAACTGACTACGTTTTGGTAGTTGTAATGAGTAGATTGCAGCTGTTTTGTGAGAATTGTGAGTATTGGATGTTGCGGGATGAACTCGGGTTTCAATACGGAGTTTGGTTTTCATTATTTAGTACCTAAATGTGTATTTCTCGCATTGTATTCTAAACAATAAAGCAATAGTTCCACATATTTCGTCTCAACTTATGATTTCAATACAATAAACTTCTCATGTAGAGGCAAAGATTGAATAGTAATGTACTGTCTGGTCTATGTGTATCGGGCCCAAAGTGTGCAAAATAATTAGATTCCTTGACGGTTCACCAAAAATATACAGGATTCTGGTAACAAAAAAGGAACGTTTCATACAAACAGTTTGGGAAATATGTTGAATCTTGCTCAGCATCATTGACACTACCAGCCTACCATTTTTTATCAATATCGAAGACGTGATCCAAATGTACAGTGGCGTTCAGAATTGCATGGGTGACTTATGAATGAATTTATTCATAAACTGTCCATGCCTTTTTAACCCGATTGTACAAACATTTTGAGAATTGCTCGGAACGTCGTAACATATAAAGAGGACGGGTGCCTGTCGTGTCGCATAACGTCGATTGTCCTAAAATTTTTTGGCCGAGAATGTATGGCATAATGTTACATGGCATACTACTTGTTTAGCCTACTTAATTTTGCGCATACACGTTTAAAATACCTACACCATATTTATTCTAATATTGATTACTCGAATGTCGAATGACCTAAAGCATAATAATCCTAATGTTCATTGTAATAAATATTGTTTTCCCTACTACTCGAACTGTCAATTTTCACTGCGCCTACTTTTATCATGTCCGAAATTTCATTCAAAAAGGCATTTTAATAACAACATGCAAAACATTTGAACAACAAGGTGAAAGGTTAAAAAAAATGTTCAAGTAATAAACCAGGGTAAAACCGACGTGGATTGGTTAGGTTTCGAAACTAGGGCGGAGTGAATGGCGTAGTCTTTAAATATTTTTAATCAATTGTTTACACATCCTCATACTTACAAAGCCAAAAAAGGGGGGACGGAGGGGCGAAGCCCCCCACCAGGGGGGCTCGGGGGGTGAAGCCCCCCGCATTAAAAAAGAAATAACCTGAACATCCCCTACCTTAACCTTGATAGGTTCGTTAGGTACCTTTTATCCATTAGAGCGGAAATAGAAGCCCCGCGCAGCGGGGCTTCGTCGACCGGTTCCGAGGTCAAAATTGCTCACTTAAATTCTTTGGACAACAGGGCGAATTATTTAGTAATAGTTAAGTATAAGGAATAAAAAAATATTTTTAAAGCTAGTTAAAGGTAGGTAATCACTATTAGTACATTAAATAGTAGGAACATCACCATTATGCACAATAATTTTTCGATACATATACATTAGACACGAAAATCATTAGGGCAAACAATATTTAGGAACAACCAAGTTAGGATTAACAATTTCGGCATAGCAAAAATATGCGCAACAATGTTTATGCCATTCATTTTTCGGCGTAAAGTTGTTATGCGACAAATTTTTCGAAATAAAAACATTATGCCACCCGATATAGACCCAAAGAGGACTCTTTCGATACATATTTTTGCACTCGACTGTACAATACAGGGTGCGTTTCCCGGATCCACTGAGCCGGGGCGGAAACGCAGCGATAAGCGGCACAATGCGCGCCCTGGATTCCCACCCGCGCACGCGCAGTGCCGCCGCAACGTGAGTGTATAGACGACTTCATGCAGGCAGTCTGTAAGGATAGTCCAGCTATTCTCTTATACACACATTCGACGCTGCGTTCGTCAACGAGCTCGACGACGAGACAGCCTTGTCTAAAATCCTAGCTGTTTTATTTGACATTAGGAATCGAGGCTGTGGGCGAGTTCGTCGCTGTTTTTCGTTAGAGAATACGAAGTTCGTACATTAAACTTCAAACTCTCGACGCAGTGTAGTTCCAGCTCACGCCGCATTCGTCGCCGAGCACTAGTGTCGTTTAAAGTACATTAGTGAATACCATTTTTAGGCTCGACGCTGCCGCAGCGCTGACACAGCGCTGACAGCAAGGCGGTTTTTTTAGTGAATAAGGCGGTGTGTTTGCTGCCTATAGCCATGAAGATCCTTCTTTGTTTTTTTTATTTATGTTAAGGTGCATTCAGACCAAACGAGAATTCGCTATTCTAACCCCCTACTCTACGAAATTCGATCGTTACACAAAACGTGATTCGTTGATTTCGTAGAGTGGGGGATAGAATAGCGAATGTTCGTTTAGTCTGAATGCACCTTTACAAACCTTCATGTACTCGGGCGTTTTTATTTCGTTATTGTCGGTTCAGCAAGTATTGTTACAATAGCTAACTCTAAGAGTGACTTATTATGATTGTAAACTTAATTCAGTATCAATACCTAGCCTACCCTAATCAGTGTTGTAACTACTCGGCCTTCGGTTTTGATACGACAATGATGCGGGACGACAATGACGAATCCGAGCGGTTAAGGCACTGGTCTCACCGCGAGCTACTAAGCTATGAACTATAAACTATGGGCTAATAACACGAACAAAAGACACACACTCCCGTGTAAAAAAAAAGAGACAGCGATACTCGCCGGGCGCGGTGATAGCTGGGCGAGTATCGCAGTGTCTCCTTTATTTACACGGGAGCCCGTATCTTTTGTTCGTGTTTATAGCCGATAGTTCATAGCTTAATAACACGCAGTGAGACCAGTGCCTAAAACGCTGCTCGGGGAACCACCCACTAATGAATTTCCTAGAGAAGTACAAATCGCATAGTAGATGCCACACCGCTTGCACTTTACGCGACGCAAGCGGTGTGCCATCTAATATGACATTTACATACGTTACAACCCGCACATGCACGTGCCGCACACGCATCCAGTGTGGCTTAGTTATAAAACTTGGACGCAGGACAGATTAAGCACGTTACCCGCCTTACTCCAACCGACACTTAAGAAATAAGAATGTGAGTTGTCAACGCCTCATATCATTTTATAATTTAACATCTGTTCCAAATAGGTCAGTCAGGCACTGTCAAGATTGTATGTCAGCAAGGGTGGAACCGTCGGTGTGATGATAAAAACGTTCCCGTAATTATTCATTTGCCAGATGTCTTATTTCCCAAACGGCAGTTGTTGCTATGTAAAACAGTAAATTATTCACAGCATTTCAAGGATTGGAAAGATGCTACGACATTAAGGGGTTACATTATTTAACCCTTACTTCGACAACGTCCAAAATACTGGATAAGGTTTACTGCCTCACCGTTCAAATCAAAATACAATTGTAAAATTTAAATCTTATTAACAAGTAGTAAAACAATTCGCGTACATCTAAGAAAGTTACGAATACAATTTTTGGTGTATCTTAATTTTATAACGGGGTGTTTGTATTTATAGAGAATTCTCGCACTTTCCATATATTTCTAAGGTACCTGTCATAGCCGTCACGTTCCCACCAAAGTTGACTTTTTCGTGTGCGAATGCACCAAAAGATGTCAAAGTTACAAGAAGAATAATATATAGGTACATATCCGATTACAGCGTTTCAGAGTCCGAATTACATCAGTTGAAGAGAAACGAAAAAGTTCGAGAAACGAAAGGAGTCTGTAACTAAACTGTAACTTACATTCGGAATTAACTGTTACGACGTATTTATTACGTGTTATTATCAGGCCAATATCATGAAACGAACATTATAATTACCGCTAAATAAAATAAATGGACTTAAATAGTTAGTTTTATTTATCTACGCTATGAATACCTAGAGAAATATCCATTTAAGGGACTTCTCGTTATCAATCACGATACTCTCCGACATGTCTCAAAAATATACAACTTCTTAAACTATCGCGTAGATTGACACGGATGAAAGCCGTTGTGCTAGGAGCGTTGACAGAAAACGTCCCAGTGGATGACAGAAAGGGCTCAGTAGATATTTATGGTAATACAGATACAGGAATATGTCTGAGTATTGTAGAGATGTATTGTATTTCGGATGGGTATGGGTAGATAGGGTTTCGGTGTCAGGTTTACTAGTCCGTGGAAAACTACAAGCGTTGATAGGGTTAACCTTTTTGCCGCCACATCAAACTAAGACGCCACGTCAACAAAATGTCAAAACTAAAATTGAATTTTAATCATATGCGGGTAGATCTATATTTCTCTGTGGACCAAGATTTATATATCGGTCTTTGGCGTTGAACCTGCGGTGCCGATATATCAGTCGTTGGCGTCCAAAAGGTTAACAATATTGATTGATTGTGATTATGACTGCTACGAAGCATTTCACGTTGATACCCATATACCTACTATTCGTCAGGAGAATCTAAAAAAAAACTAAGCAAATATGGCTGACTTTCCATAGCATTTGACGTCTTTGACAGATATCATGAAACACGTTCACAAATATATTTTTACGTTAATACTAGGTATCAATAAAATATGTATCAATCATTTTAACTAAAATGTGTGTGAACTCAAGGTTTAATTAAGGTTTTAAGTTTGTAATAGGGTCAATCACTTTTTTTATGTCGCTCGTTGCCATGGTTACGTCACCCGTCATCTTGGGTCACCCACAATAAAATCACAGTTTTATAGCATAAAAAATACAAATCTTTGAATTTTTTGACAGTTACGTTGCCTTTCCAACGTGGGTCACCCACTAATCATGATAGTAAAGCGTGCAGGATACTTTTTTCTAGCAAACTAATCAAACTATGCTACTGTTGTCCCCTGGGTGACGTGACAGAATAACAACATAAAAAAGTGATTGACCCAATAAAACCAAGATTGTGTTCTAAAAGTGCAAGATTAAGGAATAATGCATATTTTTAAGTTTTAGAATTATAACTAACGTGAGACTCAAACATATTTAAGCACGCAGGCCGGAGTACGCATCGGGCTTTAGCCGAGGGTGCTCCAGACGAGGACCCTCTTAATGGGTCGAATCATGTAGAGCAATCATCGACTTAAATAACTGAGTAACTCGGTTCGATAATATTTTAATGTTTCTAAGTTAGTTTGTTTACATTTTTTACGTCTACTGACGAATGGATTACATAAGATCACTATCAACTTCATGATTAGACCTTAGTGCTATCACAATACAAGAGTACCTTCAATCGCGTACATTTTAATTCCCCGCAACAGCGTATCGCGTCGTAATGCCAGGTTTGCGTTGTTACGCAACCATCACACTGCAATTATGCCGTGTGTCATTACGATCGACATAAAGATAGCTCAGATAAAGGGGAACTACCGCTGCAGTTTTATTTTACAGCTAGCTCTGCGTTCTACCACTACTAGGTACCTATCACCTATCCTCTCCAAAATTGAATCAGTCATAAGACGACCACCGCTGAACATAGGCCTCCCCTTTGGACCTCCCGTCTCACGGCGATCATAATAAAATCCTCAAACAAAAAAATCTATTCAATTTCCTACACTCAAATCAGTCTTTCTCAGTACACTGCTGGACGTAGGCCTCTCCTATTAACCATGCGTATAGACGCATTAGGAGGTAAATGCCCATAATGGGCGATGGGCAAGCGGATCGGCGATCGCAGTAATGTGTCCACTGTGATGACGCTGCTGCCCATCATCAATCTAACTACTATCAAGAATGGTCAGTGACAGTTCAATCCCTTAGTCGGCTCTTACGACACCCGCGTGAAGAGTTGGCGTGGTGACAAATGTATTCGTACTACCACCACACGGTCACATCACCACAGTTCCAAATCCTCATCATCATTATTTCAGCCATAACACAGCCACTGCTGAACATAGGCCTCCTCTTTGGATCTCCACATACTCCGGTTGTCTAGCGTCTCCAGACGATCGTGATAAAATCCTCAAACAAAAGATCTGATATTATATATAATGAGGGTTTTCTCGAAAACGTATGCCACTAAACGTAACGTCCCGCTAAGAAACACAATTATCTGGGCCCCAAAGAAAAACTAACTAGAAGGTATTTTTATTTTTTTATATAATTTTATTAACTCATACAAAACAATTAAATACTAAACTATAGGCGCTCTGAGAATTTAGACAAGTTTCTGAAGACCTGCCGCCCTGGTGAACGTCATTTCAGACAACGCTCATTTCCTACACCGTTCAATCAAATTCACTGAGATGGCCCGGCCACGACATTGGTCGAGCGAATCCATGAGTTGGAGCGGGATGCCGATATGGGTACTCCGATATGGTTTTCCGCTAAGCCGGTCGCCTTAGACCAATGTCGTTGCCGCGGCAAGAAAATGTATAGTCTGGACGGCGTGATATCCACCCAAGTATGAAGCATGATTATTTATTTATGGAAATAACGGCTGTCGCTATGAAAACTGACTAAAGCTACGAAAAGTTATGTTATTTATTAGTACCTAACACATGGTTCAAGTCAATAATATCATAATAGCGACCTGTAAAAACAATCTATCAAAAGAACCGACAAAATCGTATTACACATAATCAAATAACCACTATCAAACAAAATGTTGCAATTTATTTTCTTAAACAAAACGATCGTATGCACCATACGAATTCTAGGGTAAAAACACTGTTTTCGATAACCTGTGAAACTGTGGGTTCAGCACTTAACTGTGGTGTCCAGTGCAGGGTTGCCACATGTACTGTAAAATACAGTATTGTACCGATTTTCACCTATATCACACCATTAGCCTATATCAGGGTGCTTAGACAAGTTGCCAATCGTTAACGCTTAATCGTCAATCGTAAACGAAAGGCAGCTAACTGTCTTTATCGCACTAATATGAAAGAGTGACAGAGAGGGAAAACTACGATACGCTACTAAGCGTTAGCGATTGGCAACTTGGCTAAGCATCCTGTTCACTGCACAACGGCCTCTCCTTAAGCCTATGCGTATGGATGGACACATTCGGAGGTATTGGCCCATAATCGCCACGCTGGGCAAGCGGGTTGGCGATCGCAGTAGTGTGTCCACTATGATTCAAGTTGCTGCCTATCGTCAATCTTCGATAAATAAATGGTCAGTGACAATACCTTAACTGACTCTTACGACACCCACGGGAAGAGTTGGGGCGGTGAAAAATGTATTCTTACTCCCGTCACCACACGGCTTTTCACCTCTATGTACAGTCGGGTTCAAAATAGCATGGACAGTTTATGAATGAATTCATTCATAAATCGTCCACGCAATTCTGAACACCACTGTACTTTACGATTTACGAGACGCATAAAGTACGCTAAAATATTTTTTTTTCCTAACTAGTGCGCAAAAACGAACTTTGCGCACGCTTCGCGCGCGGTAATTTCTCGCTTTGACGCACTTTTTATGAAAAAAATCGTCCTTTACACGTGCAAAATCTTTTTTTTAACTCGGATGATTGACGCCCTCGTTTTACTTGCGCTCCAACTTTCACCCTCGCCGAAAAAAGTTTTCCCGCACTAGTTAGAGAATGTACTATTTCAGTTCAGATGGCGCTTTTTTAACGCGCTAGTGCGAGAAGTGGTTCATGTTACGTCAGGTCGAAATCTTCGGAGGGCCATATGTACTGAAAAACGTCGTACGATACACGTGCGAAAACGAAATTCGTAACTCGTGTCAATTTAAAGTAGTCCCTTCGGTCGTGCTATAATTTATCTCCACTAGTTTCGAACTTCATTTTTTTCGCACTTGTATCATAATGTAGTATTGAACTTATTAGCCAGTAATCTCCTATTACCCGCCAGCGAGGTAATGTATTTTTTCTGTGTATCTACTTTATTTTCTCACACTTTAAACCGACATTATGAACATTTCAACACAAAATCTGGCAACCCTAGTCCGGTGTTGCATTACATTGTTGCAAATTACAATGTGCAGGATGCTAAGATAATCGGGTAAAAAATATGTGATCGCTAGAGGGTTAAATAACTTAAGTGCTAACCTCAACTTTTAATAAATTTGAAGTTGAGTATGTTTGGATGCCAACTGCGTGTTTGCGGGAAGAATAAACCATGATGATGATCATCTTTATTATAATATCAAAAGGCGTCCACTGCTGGACAATATACCTTCCTGAAGGATCTCCACTTATGTCGGTATTTGCGGTCGGTATTTGGTTGCTACTCGCATCCAGTGATAATAATAAATACTGCACTACATAGTATAAACGCCGAGCCACACCGAATGAACTAGTTTCATTATAGTAGCGACCACTTCAGGATTTGGACTTCGTTTCGCTGTATTTATATTTTTTTTAGATTTGTTTACTTATTTTTACTGACTCGTAGAACAAAAGTATTGTACACAATAGTTTATCAAGCTTTTTAATCTTGTACCTTCCTTAGGCCACTCAGTAAGCATCCAGTGGCCTAAACACGGTACTCGACTGAAAAGCTCTCTATTATAACACGATTGTGTAATAGTACATTGTGCATCAAGGGAGGTAAGCACGGAATTCCTAACGAGAGTGTTAGAGAGCTTTTAATTACTCGAGTTAGTATTCCGCTTACCGACCGTGTTGCATACAATATTTTTCATTACACTTGCGGACAAAAAAAAGTTTTAAAACAAAATATTATTCTGTGACGTACAGACATTTTTAATACTCCCTATAGTACGGTCAAATCGTACATTAAACTCGCAAAACATGTAGTAAAGCTGCATTTTTGGTATGTTATTTAGACACCATAGGGCAGTATAAAACCACATTTTGCAAGCAAAAAAAAGTTGTGCTAGCTGCGTTATACGTGAAAAACTGTGAAATTTACTGTCTATTTTTAGTTTCTGATTTTTATAAAAAAAGCCTTACGTTTTTTGACAATATGTATCAGGTAACGTTTAAAGATGAATAAATTTGTAACAAGATGAGATAACATGCATTACCGTAGGTCTTATAGTTTCAGAGATTCGAGACTTCAAATAGTACCCTGTTTTGTAAACTAGATAAAATGTTGAGTTTTGCTAACGTTCTTGGTTTAATATCGCCTTACCTAATTATGCTACGAAAAACATGAAATAATTATCTTATAGCGCAATTAATATTCTTTCATTTAAGGGTAAAATCAGGTTAGTAAACTTTGTAATTGAAACTAAAAACGCGAAATTCAAAAAGCAGGTGGTCCGCTATCTAAGTTTTTCATACAAATGGCAAGTCGTGTTGCAAAGCTGCAATTTTTGTAAATTATAAAGGCTCTATAGGGATGTACGAAAATGCATATTACAAGAAGAAGAAAAAAAAGATTTAGGTATAGGACGTAAAAAACTGAAAAAAATCGGACTTTTTTTAGTTTTTGACGTTTAACTAAAAAATTATAACTTTTTGATACTAATTGCTATAAACTTATGAAAGAATATTAAATTTGAAAGGATTTGAGCTACCTTGCATTACCCTAAATTATATAGATTTAGAGATACGACATTTCAAAATGTGCCCTTTATTAAGTTAAGAAAATAAATGCATGTTTTGAAGCCTCGTATACCCCCAACTATAAGACTTACAGTAATTGTTATAGGCTCAATTTGTTCCAAATTTAATGTAGTTATTATCTACAATTACTTTTTTTCTCTTAGCGCGAACGTTTTGCCAATATTTAGTGAATAGCTTTAACGTAACCTAAAATTTGTTTATGTTCTGATAAAAGGGCACTTTATGAAATGTCGTATCTCAAAATATATATAACTTACGGTGGTGCAACGTAGCTCAAATCCTTTCAAATTTAATGTTCTTTCTTAGTTTTATAGCTATCAGTATCAAAAAGATAATAGATTTTTAGTTAAACGTCAAAAACTAAAAAAAGTGCGATTTTTTTTTCCGTTTTTTTACGTCCTATGCCCAAACTATTTTTTTGTTTTTCTTTTAATATGCATTTTCGTACATATCTATAAGGCCTTTATAAAATACTAAAATTGCAGCTTTGCAACTCGACTTGCGATTTGTATGAAAAACTTAGATAGCGGGCCTCCTGCCTTTGGAATTTCGAGTTTATACTTTCAACTACAAAGTTCACAGACCTAATTTTACCCTTAAATTAAAGAATATTAAGTGCGCTATAAGGTCATTATTGCATGTTTTTCGTAGCATAATTAGGTGAGGCGATATTAAGTCGAAAACGTTAGCAAAACACAAAATTTTATCTAGCTTACAAAAAGGGGTACTTTTTAAAGTCTCGAATCTCTGAAACTATAAAACCTACGGTAATGCATGTTAGCTCAAATTGTTGGAAATTTATTAGTCTTTAAACGTTTATTTACATATGATATCAAAAAACTAAAGGTTTTTTAAATAAAAATCAGAAACTAAAAAATGGCCGTAAATTTCGCAGTTTTTTCACGTACTACCCAGCTAGCACAACTTTTTTTTGCTTGCAAAATATGGTTTTATACTGTCCTATGGTGTCTAAACAACATACCAAAAATGCAGCGATACTACTTGATTTGCGAGTTTAGGGTAAAATTATGTACGATTTGACCGTACTACTAGGGAATTTCACTTTTCTATTACTCCCGCTACGCATGCAAGCAATGGCGCGCTTAGACAGCAAGTGTGATGAAAAGTACTATTTTGATATGATATGATCTTTAAACCAATTTTGAAGTCGACCACATACACCGTGTCCAATAAGTTCGAATACACATATTTTAACTCAGTTCTAAAAATACAGGAATCACAGGTTAACAAATTTAATAGTAATGTAAAGTAAAGAGTATTTTCATCTTAATAAAATACAACCACAATTAATGTGTCGTATGCGCAGTGTCTAAGAAGAAAAGAGTGTAAAGTGCCAACAAAATACTTGCTCGGCACGCATGTGACGAGTCAATTTTTATTACGAGAATCCGTATGGGGTAGAACAGACGACTTATCATGTTCAAAATTGGCGATTGTGGGTACCAAGTATAGAACACATTCCGGGCTATCAGGCTACCATGGCGTGGGATGCAGTATGTAAGCGAGTTACACTGCCTTCAGTACTTTTAGATAAAGGCGTTAAAATTAACGTTTTTTTCTATAAAACCGAATTTGTGGAGAAGATAAATGCTCCTAAGTTTAAAAGGTGTTTGGGAAAGAGTATCATGTGTTCTAACAAGACGCAGCTCCAGCACAGACGGCAAATGGCGTTCCAGCGTGGTTTCAGACTAAATTGGCAGTTTTTAGCCGAAACATGAATTGCCATGCAGTCCTCCAGGTTTAGGCGTATTAGATTATTTTGAACGGTAATACATGCTCTAACGACTACATTTTTATAAAATCAGGAACCTAGATCATTTCAAAAAGGTTACCAGGGGTATATGGGGTCAAATGTGAAGAAAATGGTGCGTGCCGCGTAAGATCCGTTTGAAACGCGTTTGAGGCTGGTAAAAAAGTTATCATCATCATCATCTTCATATCAGCCGTAAAAAGTTAGAGCTGGAGTTATTCCAAAATATTTGTTGTGAATATAGTATATAAGTGTGCCATTCATAAAACATAATAATAACTGTAGGATCTTTTTGCCCATTTGTATTATTCGATATTTGTTCTGTATTCGGATTTATTGGACACGGTGTACATTGAAGTCGACACAGTACATAATATGCAAATCAGTGCGTCCCGTACAAACAAACGTAATAGCTAGCCGCGGATGCAGCCAACCGCGTAAAACGTGTACTGATTGTACTCGCGGCGCCGGCGCCTGCGCGAAACGGGGCCTCCTTTACGCACGTTAGGCCTTCGTACACGCGAGCGACTCAGCACTAGGGCTTCCGAATATTCGAAAGTTTTAGGTATTCGAACATTCCTTTTTATTGCGATATTCGAATCAATATTTCGTCGGTTGACAACCAAAACACATTATAAAAACTGTCAAGGTGCATTTAGACCAAACGAACATTCGCTCATTCTATCCGCCACTCTACGAAATTGTGACAAAACGTGATTCGTCGAAATTCGTTGATTTCGTAGAGTGGGGGATAGAATGAGCAAATGCTCGTTTGGTCTAAATGCACATTGACTGCTCATAGCCACCTCGTATGTCAGTAATGAATCAGATATGAGATACGAGTGCCCCTAAGGGAGGGATTACACCAGTAAGTTCTTACGTAAATTGTTAGGGACGTAGCTGTACTAAGTAATGAAATAGTAATATTCACCTCGCAATTTAGTATACACCTTAGTTTTCTTAATGTATTTGTTGATAGCGTGATCTCTTACGTTAGAAATTACAGGTGCGAGCCCTGCCTAAGGGTGCGTTTCCACCGACGCGGAGCGGAACGGAGCTGTGGGAGCTCCAATGAGACCGCATCACAGTGTTTCGAATTTTGAATTTGAAGTATGTAATTGGGCAATTTTGCACAGCTCCGCTCCGCGTCAGTGGAGTCGCACCATAAAAGTGAAAAAGCTCATAAACGTTTGTGACGTTTCAATCCCTATGACAATACCTACATGTTTACTAGACTAGTCGTCTAAAGTCGTCCGTGTACAGACGACCTAGTCTTGCGGCGTCCGGTAATGACAGCCTATTACGCGCAACCATGAATGGACTGAATCCCATGGGCTAATGGACGCGGTGCTATCAATGAACGTAGCGTAAGTGACGTTTGAATCTAATTATCGCACGGCATTTCACGTATTAACGGGTAATATGCAGTGTGCTTAACTATGGTTTACCATGCGGGAAATGTATTTATTTATTGTATCAAATTATCTCGTCATTTGTTGTCATGATGAGGGTTTGTTTGGGTTACTAATACTAGGAGGATGTATTCAAAAAGTAACGTAATGGACAAAAAATGGCAACATGTAAAATGAAAAAAAAACCTCGAGATTTCGAAAGAAACATGGGTTTTCTGGTCCTAGCACGAGTATTTCGAGTACAACCGAAAACGTAGTTCACGAACATTTTTAAGAAATTAACATTTCCATCATAAATTTGTAGAGATCGCGATGAACTAAATTTGATCATAGTGGTTAATGACGTGGTTCGTTATTCGACCATAGATTTGCAGAAAGCGATCAACTATATATTTTTGTCAATCTGACTTACGCTTAACGCATTGAGTTTGGTCGCTTTCTGCATTGACACATTTAGGGTGAAGACACATTTATCAGCATGCGTACGCATTTTGTCTAATAAAATTGGCCGTTTAGTATAAAACGTGTAAGCTTACGTACACATGCGGAAAGCGGGACGCGGTCCCATACTAAACTGACATTTTCTATAGACAAAATGCGTATACGCATGCTGATAAACGTGTCTTCACCCTTAAGCATAACTATGATCATTGTCATGTGATATAAAGACGTAATTCGCTTGTACCTTATACCAGTACTCTGTGCTTATACGAATTAAATACCTAAGCGCCCTTACGGCAAACGACAAAGTGGGACGTTTTTTACCAAACCGCTCACAAATGAAGTGTGAAAATCGTGAATGTTTAAATTAGTATATGTCAATTTCTAGTTTCGATATTTCGAAAGTTTGAAATATCATTGTCACGGGGTAACTGTTCCTAGTGTTATAAAATGATGGTGAAACTATGGCTATATCGTCTAACCGTAAAACCTTGTTTTATAATTCGTGCTTCATGCATTATCACTTCACGTTTCATGCGTAAGTTAACTAATGCCGAGGCCGCGTATGGTGAAACTAAAGGTGACGATAACTTGGACACGAATTCTATGCGTATGTAGTTAGTAACTACATACGTATGTTATAAGTACACTGTCGAATCATCATCATCATCATCCTATGATAGTCCACTGCTGGACGTAAGCCTCTCCTATTAACTATGCGTAAAGACGCATTAGGAGGTAAATGCCCATAATCGCCACGCTGGGCAAGCGGATTGACGCTGCAGTCCTGCCCATCATCAATCCTTTGGCAAATAATGATCAGTGACACTTCAATCCCTTAGTCGACTCTTATGACACCCGCAGGAGGAGTTGTATTCTTACTGCCGTCACTACACTGTCGATCACTAGCCCCTATTTCACCTTACTGACAGGTGTGATAGTTGTAAAAATTACTATTTCTCCTACTGTCAGCGTCCATGATTGCCGGTTACAGTTTTATTTGTATGATTGTATAATTGACTATTGACATGTGTTTTTTACATTAAAGATATTGAATTTGAATTTTGAATTTGAATTTGTTACCATCGGACGGGCCCTATGTTTGTTTGCCACCAAGTGAAATGTATTGCAAGAACTTTAATAAATTAGCATAAAATAGCTACTTTCTTGCGGAGTAAAACTACAATTGTAGCAAAATTCCGACGCAGGTCGAACCTCATGTCAAGAATTATCAATTTTTTTCTAAACCTTGTGACAATTATCACGACTTTTGGAAAATAAAAAGGAGTTTACCACCTTCGTCAAATACCTGGTCAAGTGGATTTTATCATGAAAGCATCAAAACAATTCTCATTTACCCTTTTTCTCAACCTGTATAAACTAACACATGTATCGTTTTGCCCACACACTTCTGCTACACTTCAAAATACATCCAACACCAACACCACATCATCCAGAGACAAAAAACGTTTTCATTCATAACACCACATGCGCCGGCGCAGCCCCTTCATCATTTAACTGTCAACCGGCGACTGTTAAAAAATATCAATAAAGAATCCTAATAAATTAAAGCGAATAAGAAAACCAGCCGTATAATCAACTTCAAGTTCGAATAACGATGAAGTTTCGGATGAATTTCGTTTAGGAGTTAAGCCCTTTTGGATTTTAACACGCGAAATATTGTTTTTGCCGACTTAACACGTTGGACGCCACGCGGCTCACCGGTGGGCCTTCACGATATTTCCGTTGAGGCCATGGTGAAATCGAGTAATGGGCTATTTTCTCAAAAATGAGATTTTGGTCATTTTGGATGCAGAATATTATATTTAGCAAAATAGATTAAGAGATACTAGCTTAAACGTCATAAAAACTCGAGTTTCATTAAAAGGCTCACCGGTGAGCCGCGTGGCCTGAACGGAAGGAATTGTGAACTTCCTTCCGCGGGGGCCGCGGGGTCACACCGCGGCTCACCCGCCCGCACACCCCGCATTTGCAAGTCTCGCAACTATCAGTACGGCTGGTATCCGGGCATTTTCACTTCTAGGGACACCCAATTAGCTTAACTCTCACAAAAAAGGTATCTTCGATGTCAGTTTTGTAACGACAATTAAGCTTTTTTCACTTCTAGGCTAGGGTTGTCACTAGGTCTACATACAACACTCACAACATCCAATGGCTTTAAAATGGATGCTTCACCTCGCTTACATTTGTAAATCACGGGATTCCACGCGGACGAGATTCCTTGCCCCTCATTTTGATTAAAATTCCGATATTTCTTAATTTCAATAGCTTCACGTACTTTTCGACTATGATATATGTACGCTCGATTGAGAGGACTTTCGGGTTATGGAGCTCAATCCAGTGGTTAGGTCCGGACTCCAACAAATGCTCGGCCACAGCAGACTTATTCGTTTGACGCTTTTTAACAGCCGTGATATGTTCCTTGACCCTTTCCGCTATATGGTGCGTTTAGTTTCCCCAATATAGAATCTACCACAGCTACAATCGATGTTATAAACGCCCGGTGTGTGATAAGGTAAAACATCCTTAGGCGACCTTAGATACCCTGCCACCTTTGATAACGGCATATAAACGGTTGGTATGGAATACTTATTCAAAAGCGTACCTATTTTGTCCGTTACACCCCTGACATAAGGCAAAAATGCTGGTCGCCTCACAACATCTGAATGTTTCTTCCTCGGTATTCGTCTGGGTTGCCGTCTGTTCATTATGTAGCCATTTCTCTTCAGAACCTCCTGAACGTGCGATAACTCAATTTCCAGAAATTCAGGGTCCCAAAGGTCATGTGCTCTGTTCCTTAGAGAATTAACCACAGACTGAAGCTGCCGGGGTGGTGGTGAGACAGAGCGTTCAAATACCTGTCTGTTTGTGTGGGCTTCCTATAGACAGTGTGCGCCAAAGAACCATCATCTCGACCTATCACCTTCACGTCCAGAAAAGGCAAACTACGCTCCGATTCCAATTCATATGTGAATTTGACTTTAGTATGAATGGAATTGAGATACAGGAGTAATTGCTCAACTTCATGCTTGCCACCTCTCATAACGCAGAAGATGTCTTCCGTCGACATACCGCTTCCATAATTTCACAGCCCACGGTTGCAGATCTATGCTGGACTCGAAATGCTCCATCCAGATATTCGCTAAAACCGGTGCCACAGGGCTACCCATAGCAACTCCGTCGATCTGGAGATAATGCCCCCCTCGATATAAAAAGTAGCTTCCTTCTAAACAATTCCGGAGCAAAACCATGACAGAACTCACTATCTATTATGATTTTGTACTTTTGTTACTTTTGATAAGAATTATAATTATAATGAATACCTTTAAGTTTACTATGCCAATTGTGATTTGATAAATTGTGATAAATTGTTTTACGAAATGCTCAAGAATACAAGCTTTTTTAAACTTTAGTAGTTCCATCTTGATAGCGAGTAAGTCGACGACGTTACCTATTTTTAAACTTAACTAAAATTTGTATTATATGCTTAAAATTAGGTAAATAAATAAATATAAACATTAAAAACTAATTTACTTTATTTTTTTACCAAACTATTAACTATTAAATATTAATATTTAAAATCTTTATTTGCAAGTCTTCAACTATATTTTACCCATGAAGAGTAAGCCAACCCTAACTAAGTTCACAAAATGACGAAAAAATCATAAGTCCTTTACAGTACAAAAGAACCAAGGCAATTAGTATCTTCTCTAGGGCCACACGGCTCACCCTGCATACGTTTTTGGATGGAATAAGTGAACGGTGGCCTGTAAAACAGGTTTGAAATGAAGGCTCGCGATGGCTCACCGGTAACCCCCGTGGCCCCAATGGTTCAACATGGTTAGGCTCACCGGTGACCCCTGTGGCTCCAATGGAAAGACTACATTTTTGGCGTGGCGTTCAACGTGTTAAGATGCTTTTTTAAGGTTATTTATGTGTTTACGTTTCAAATGAGGCCTGATGTTAATTAAATGCATGCTTGATATTTAGTTTACGATGCATACATAACAGTAATTGTCTGTGATGAATGCATTTAATTTAATGTAGGTATTGAGTTTTAATATTGACTAATTATATGAATGAAACGCGTTATTTTATCATTGATGGCATACAAACTACAACGCGATACTCTTGAAAATTAAATAAACAAATACATTAAGAAAACTAATTATATGTACTCGTATACTCAATTAAGTTTAATTATGAGTAAGACAAATCAGATCACTTCGGTAAGAACAAAAAGAATGGAGTATATAATTTTTTCATAAATCTAATTTGTGTAATATTACCGCATTGGTTACTCATGACATGAAATAAAACTATTTTAACGAATTATATCGCGTACGGATTATATTGATCAAATTAACTACATTCCGACGTTTCGAACACTTTACAGGTTCGCTTTACACATCCTTAGACCACGAACCCTGTAAAGTTATCATTAGGTTATTATACTTATTTTGAAACCAAATAGTTTTATTTCACAATATATATGTCTTAAAATACTTCTATTTGAAGAAAATGAATAATATTATCGAACCGGGTTAATAACATATTTAAGTCGATGATTGCTCGACATGTTTCGACCCATTAAGAGGGTCCTCGTCCGGAGCACTCTCAGCCAAACATGTAGAGCAATCATCGTCTTAAATACGTGAGTAACCCGGTTCGATATTATTTTAATATGTTTGAGTCTCACGTTAATTATAATTCTAAAAATCAATAAATACATCTCATAGCTGTACGTAAGTCATGTACCTGTGAGTCTAATAATATTATTTGTACGTAGTCAAGTTATTCACCTATGCACTTTGCAACCGTTATGCGTTTTTATCAAGAAATCCAACACGTGGCCCGACATTTTCAGAAAAAGCCGTTACAATAGCCTTCTCAGAAATGGAAATAAAATATAATCATAGGTACGCTGTGTCAGATATCAAAAGCGCGTTGCATTCCCGCGCTCGCTTCGTCAGCTCCTGCAAAAGTGCATTGTTACTGCACTTGTCACTTTGCTAGTAATTCTACACCTCGATGGATTTATTTACACGAGCTTATCGAGTAAAGCTTAGTTCACATTATTTTGATCTCGTTTACATTTAGAAATCGGACAAATATGTGTTTGTTCGCAATAATATGGATATGACTCCAAAGCCGATTAAATGATGAATTACTCGTATTTGTCAGCCTCCGTAGCCTAGTTGGTAGTGACCCTGCCTACGAAGCTGGAGGTTCCGGGTTTGAA
Organism: Thaumatotibia leucotreta; assembly: GCA_025490895.1. Taxonomy (NCBI): domain Eukaryota; kingdom Metazoa; phylum Arthropoda; class Insecta; order Lepidoptera; family Tortricidae; genus Thaumatotibia; species Thaumatotibia leucotreta. The sequence continues at coordinate 68,200 of JALPQI010030588.1, read as the reverse complement.
TCCTTGCGAGGGCATTGTTTGTGTATTTAACACAAATATTTGTTCCTTGATCATGGTTGTCGATGTATTTATGCATTTTAGTATGTATCTATCTATTATACTCGTGAATATCGTCGCCTACCCCACATCACAAGCCTTAATTGAGCTTACCGTGGGACTAGGTCGATTTGTGTAAGATGTCCCAAGAAATTTATTTATTCAGTACTTATTTATTTATTATTTAATTATTCAATGAACTTTGGAGTCATGTCCATATATTGCGAAAAATGATGCCCATTTATCCGATCTCTGTTCATAATAAATATCATGGGAATTTTTATACTACCAGATACTGAAATACATAAAAAACACTCATAACTATAAGGAACGAAGTGATAGCAACATTAGGAACACTACCAAATTTTCATAGGTGAATTAAATTTATAGGTTTAATTATTCATTTGTAATTTATGTCTGTTTTTACTTTTATTTATTTATTTAATCTTTACTTATTGCACAAGATAAGGGGGTGTCGTAAGAGTCGACTAAGGGATTGAAGTGTCACTGACTATTATTTGATAAAAGATTGATGATGGGCAGTAGCGTCATCATAGTGGACACATTACTGCGATCGCCACTCCGCTTGCCCAGCGTGGCGATTATGGGTATTTACCTCCTAATGCGTCTACACACATAGTAAATAGGAGAGGCCTAAGTCCAGCAGTGGAATATCATAGGCAGATGATGATGATGATGATGCACAAGATAAAAATCATACAAAAGGCGGACTTAATGCTATGAAGCATTCTCTACCAGTCAACCATCGGGCAAAACAGAGAAACTGTGAGAGCGGTGCAAGAGAAGCTAATAAACAATATTTTAATAATGTTTATACCTAAAAAACAAAGATTTCTGTGGTAAATAAATAAATAAATAATAAATAAATAAATAAATAAATATCCTGGGACATTTTACAAAAATCGACCTAGTCCCACGGTAAGCTCAATTAAGGCTTGTGATGTGGGTACCAGGCGACGATATATATAATAGATAGATACATATAGATACTTAAATACATAGACAGCCATGACCAAGGAACAAATATTTGTGATAAATAAATACACAAATAATGCCCTCGCCGGGATTCGAACCCGGAACCTCCAGCTTCGTAGGCAGGGTCACTACCAACTAGGCTACGGAGGTTGACAAGAGTGACTGAATCTCTTTGTCTTTGAAGACAAATACACAAAGAGATTCAGTCACTGGATTGGAACCCAGGCCCCTATACCACAAAACTTTACAAGCGTACAATTCTACAAAATTGTCAACTTCTTGTATGGGAATTTATACAATTTTGTAGAATTGTACGCTTGTAAAGTTTTGTGGTATAGACTACTGGACTTCAACTACCTACTGAACTACAGAGGCCGTCCAATATCAAACTAAATGAACGCAAACTAAGTAGGAAATGTATGAACTCGCATTCAACCAGATTTGGGCAAAAAGTTTATTTTTATTTTTTAGAGAGAGCACGCTTACCTACGAGATACCTATTAACTAAGACTGCTTGTGTAAATTATATTTGTATGTGCACTTTGTAATCTAGATTATTCTAGATTACAAAAGTGTACTTTGTATCCCAGATTACAAAGTACACATACAAAATTAATCGGATTATATACAAACTCTGAATTCAACACTAATCAATGTGTAAGCATAAACAGACATAAATTACAAATGAATAATTAAACCTATAAATTTAATTCACCTATGAAAATTTGGTAGTGTTCCTAATGTTGCTATCACTTCGTTCCTTATAGTTATGAGTGTTTTTTATGTATTTCAGTATCTGGTAGTATAAAAATTCCCATGATATTTATTATGAACAGAGATCGGATAAATGGGCATCATTTTTCGCAATATATGGACATGACTCCAAAGTTCATTGAATAATTAAATAATAAATAAATAAGTACTGAATAAATAAATATCTTGGGACATTTTACACAAATCGACCTAGTCCCACGGTAAGCTCAATTAAGGCTTGTGATGTGGGTACCAGGCGACGATATATATAATAGATAGATACATATAGATACTTAAATACATAGACAGCCATGACCAAGGAACAAATATTTGTGATAAATAAATACACAAATAATGCCCTCGCCGGGATTCGAACCCGGAACCTCCAGCTTCGTAGGCAGGGTCACTACCAACTAGGCTACGGAGGTTGACAAGAGTGACTGAATCTCTTTGTCTTTGAAGACAAATACACAAAGAGATTCAGTCACTGGATTGGAACCCAGGCCCCTATACCACAAAACTTTACAAGCGTACAATTCTACAAAATTGTCAACTTCTTGTATGGGAATTTATACAATTTGGTAGAATTGTACGCTTGTAAAGTTTTGCGGTATAGGCCACTGGACTTCAACTACCTACTGAACTACAGAGGCCGTCCAATATCAAACTAAATGAACGCAAACTAAGTAGGAAATGTATGAACTCGCATTCAACCAGATTTGGGCAAAAAGTTTATTTTTATTTTTTAGAGAGAGCACGCTTACCTACGAGATACCTATTAACTAAGACTGCTTGTGTAAATTATATTTGTATGTGCACTTTGTAATCTAGATTATTCTAGATTACAAAAGTGTACTTTGTATCCCAGATTACAAAGTACACATACAAAATTAATCGGATTATATACAAACTCTGAATTCAACACTAATCAATGTGTAAGCATTCATATGATTTTTATCAAGCAACAATCATTTTACCGTGAGATATATAAATTAGGCTTTACCATTTAGTTATGAAAGCATATACATATTATATGTGAAGAACATACACAATAATTTACTAAAAGAGCTGGCAACATTAATTAAAAGTTTCATTTTCTCTAAGTCTAACATCTAAATGTAACACTCATACCTTGTGAACCTGCACATCAACTGTTGCCATCCGGAAAACATTGTTACCAATTGCACGAGATCCAATTCTTGCTTACAACAAATATGGCTACATCTCCGTACACAGACGTCGATGGAGAGTGAACAGTTCGGTTGGGTCGGGGAGACGTGTGTGTGGTGCGCAGGCGATAACGGTTTAGGTGAAAAAACATCACGACTCCTGGGTGTCCGAAAAAAATGGAGTCAAGTGTGATCCGGCTGTTAGGGCATAACGTTCTATTTAATAAAATAACCTTAAAGTTGAACTTATTGTGAAAAGGCGCCCAGCCTTGTAAGGGATTGCATATACCCGAGAAAATTTACTGGTGGGTGCTAAGACCGAGTGACCGAGCGGGCATCAGCCGCGAAAGCTGAGCACGTGGGTTCGATTCCCGCCTCGGACGTTGGTTATCTTGGTCGTTTTTTCTTTGGTATATGACATCCAACATTTACAACCTTGAAGTTGTAAATAAACCTTGGATTTGACTGATATTTATATGTACTAAGGGCACGGTCAAGTTTCGACTGGAAGAAGAAACGTAGATACAACGAGATTCGACGTCAGCTGGGAATTTGGCTACATTTTTATTTATATCTTGGGAATTGGCTCAACAAAGACTTGTGATGTGTGTACGAAGCGACAATATATATAATATATAGATACTTATATACATACACAGCCACAAACAAATATTTTGTGATAAATAAATACAAAAAAAGTTCTCGCCGGGATTTGAAAGCATCGTAGGCAGGGTTCACTATCAACTAGGCTGACTTTGTAAACATTTCTATGACATTGACATGACATTTTTCGTGAGTTTTTTTTTTCCCGGCTTCAGCCAACCGAACGAAAGATGAGGTAATCCCGAAGTCACTAATCAGGTGTAAATTGACCTAAAATGTAATGGTCCTATCCGTAAATGGTCAAGTCGTAAGTACATAAACTCCTTAATTACATTTCACTCTGAATCTTCATAATTTCAGAAAATAAACACATCATCAAATTTTCATATCTACCCTAAAAGCACTTAAATTGTGCCTAGTTACATGATAAATTATTAATATAATTACCACTAATTATTGAATTATCAATTAGATTAGGTAATTATTGCATTTAATATGTTTGCTAAGCTAACTGCATATCCAATTAAACTAGATAAACAATGTTGACGTAAATACGATCTAGCATTACAAATGAATTCATACGAGTCTGCATTTTGCAATAGTTATGAAATATATAATAAACAAATTCCTCAGAGTACATTTATTTGCTGATAATTGAATTGTTTAAGTAAATACGAACGTTTACATAATCGTAGTTCAGGCGCCACCACTCACTGTTACAGCACTTTTTTAGCAATTATTTAATATTATAATTTAATTATAATTACTATTACCTACAATTGTATAAGTTATACCATCACAGCAGGTTTGAACACTAGATAATACCTATTAACAATTACCTGTACAATCAGCTCTCATATTATCGACACACACAAGTGCCAAAATGTGAATATGGGTGAATCAAGTTTTTTCTTCTGTTGTTGCCATGAATACGGTCACCTGAATGAAGCTGGTACATACTTAACTAAATACATAAGTAAACATACTACAACATACACAGCTATAATAGATATATAGATATAACCTCATAAAGTTGGTGAATATATATATATATATATTAGTCGCTTCATTTGGCGTGATGAAATGTCCGTATCCGTACCACAAGGAATCAAAAATAACATTCAAGATGATGCAGTAGCAAATAATTTAACAAAACACTTTTTTCTATCCCTCTTTTATAAGCCGAATACACGGTTACGTACTTATAGCTCATTACGAAGGCGTTACGCTTTTAAAACTTGAATACAACTGCACATCATCATTTCGACAATACTCAACCAGCCTGCCAGTGCACGTCCTTAGGGACACTTTAACAGAAAGGCGCTGACATTTAATTCACCGATTGTAAATTTTCAAGTCATGACCAATACTTTATAAATCAGTCTATTACAGCAGTGTTATTCACTAAGGAAACCGCCTTGCTGTCAGCGCTGTGACAGCGCTGCGGCAGCGTCGAGCCTAAAAATGTTATTCACTAAATGTACTTTAAACGACACTAGTGCTCGGCGATGAATGCGGCGTGAGCTGGAACTACACTGCGTCGAGAGTTTGACGTTTAATGTATGAACTTCGTATTCTCTAACGAAAAACAGCGACGAACTCGCCCGCAACCTCACTCACAGCCTCGATTCCTAATGTCAAATAAGACAGGTAGGATTTTAGACAAGGCTGTCTCGACATCGAGCTCGTTGACGAACGCAGCGTCGAATGTGTGAATAAGAGAATAGCATAGCTGAATCCCACGGGCCCCTATTTTATAAACCGCAGTAAACAGTCGTAAGCGACATATATTCCGAATACATTATACTCCCTTATGTAGTAAAGCTGTGTGTTTGGCAAAAAGCGCGTTTCTCGGAAGCGCGGTCGTGATTGAATGTTTCGTTTTGGTTGGGTGTTGTGAAGTGAACTGATAACCGAGCGTTGCTACATTGATGGCATGTTAAGTTTAGGAGCCACAGAATTACTACGTACAGAGTTTTCACTATCTAACAGTAGTCGTACCATGAGTTGGAAAATAAAGGATACGTTAGGTTTTACGCGATACGTAATCGCGCTCGCACCACTGACATATTAATTAGAGCGAGCGCGATGGCCTGCTATAAGGTGCATTTAGACCAAACGAGCATTCGCTCATTCTATCCCCCACTCTATGAAATTCGTTTGTTATACAAATGATTCGTCGAAATTCGTAGAGTGGGGGACAGAATGAGCGAATGCTCGTTTGGTCTAAATGCACCTCGTATCGAGAAATACCTAACTTTACTGATACTTGCAAAGTCTACTACTACAGTTGCTTGAGGGATCATTGCCGTATTTAGTGCGGGAGCAGGACATACTATCTTTCCAGCTTGGGAGTGCAGCTTTGCATACTTTTAGCGTTTATTCACATATTTACAATAGCATATAATAATAATAATAGCTCCAGGGCCGGTTTCGGCCACGGCGACTGCTGTCAACTCCGATATTGTCTCTGCATACATAGCCAAGTTGCCAATCGCTAGCGCTTGCTAGCGCATCGTAGTTTTCCCTCTCTGTCACTCCTTCATATTAGTGCGACAAAGAGGGAAAACTACGATGTGCTAGCAGGCGCTAGCGATTGGCAACTTGGCTAAGCACCCTGGTGTGCTCGCTCGTGGCTAACGTAACCTATCTTATTGCTAAACGTATCCAATAGCATATAGTCATGTGGGGTAAACGTACGCATTAATATGGGTGAATCAACTTTTTTCTGTCTGTTATTGCCATGGTTACGGTCGCCTGAGTCACGCTGGTTTTATGCAAAATTATGCTACTTAAATTAGGCAAACATTAAATAATAAGTCTACATAAATCGATATTTTATAACAATGCCACGGTGACACTGACGGAATAAATACGCAAAAAACGTGTATAAACGCCGAATATTACGTACTTAAGCCCCAAGAAACTTATTGATTCAGAGTTTGATTTGAACCCACACGTCCTCTAATTTAATAGCAGCTCAAAACTATTCCAAAGGTTCCTTTTGAATATACTACAGGATCCAACTATATTACCTTACAAATGAACTGTTGATGGTCGTAAGAAAAGACCCCTACTTCCAGCTGTCACTGTAACTTAACATACGCATTTTAAACGCAAATAAAGTAAGGTCGTAAAATCTTTTTCAGATTATCTTGTCTATTTCAATCGACTACTGACATAGCTAGTAAAAAGGCGGGTTACGGCAAACGTCACCAATTATCGCCCGCTGGCTAAACGATGTCGAAACAATTTTATGACATTTTTATCTTTCACCGGGTCGTAAAGCCATTGGTTAGTTACGACCGCGCTGTGCTTTACGCCCGACAAATAAAAGTTTGGTTTGACTTTACCGAATGCCAATATGCTAGTTTTATTGATATCCATATTTCGATTTTTGTGTGGAAAATTTTAGCAATCCAATCTTTTACAATGGGTTTTATTATAACATGTCTAGTTACTATAGTAGTATCGAATGAGCTGAATACGTAGAATTTCAGAATACGATTTTATTCTACTTAAAGAGTAGTCTAGACATGCTAAATTATATTATTGAATATTTTGTAATTATATCTAGTCCAGAAATATCTTTTCGGAAATTTATTCTTATTGTTAAAATTCACAAAATGTTGGTTTTTATTCAAAAGATTAAGTAATTTTCAAAAAATGCTAACATTTAAGTATAATTCGACTTGCATTAGGTAGGTACATCCACTTATTACTAACGCGAAAACGAATATTTTTTACTTCATTTAATTTACACTTTACCAAATATGAGTCCCTGCACCCGTAACCCATACATCAACTGGGAACAGATTAATGTTATTAAATCCGTACACCTTTTTATCGTAGCAATACAAATTTGTAATATAAATAAAAGATACAAAACGCCACTAAAGGATATCCGGAAGGTCGCTCCCACGCCTGCATTTATTTTTAAACTTTGACAATAGAAGACACTTGTAAACCTCGATTATGAAAAAAATTGTAAGAAGGGATCAAGAGGAAATGGATATTATCGGGTTATACTGATCAAATCATAGCGGGGACAAAAAATGGATCAAATCGAGCTTCCTGTCTCGCTCATGATCTTGCCTATTCAAGAAATTGTAACAGTATACCGATCCTTGGAATAATCATAGCTGTTTTTTTAAGTTTTTCGAAGCACAACCCACTTCCTCGGTATCGGCGATTCAATTTCCGAAATGAATTAATGATATATTATTAAATAAATTCACACATAGACAGTATAACAACTCTACGCATAATATATCAAAATATTGCTTTGGAATCTTTCTTTATTCTTATAAGAGAAATATAGGTTGATAATAAGGGCATTTTTTTTTTTCAAAGTTATTTCACTTTTTTTTGGAATTGGAACTTTTATTATGATTTCCACTCAGAATCGCAAGCTCGTCGAGCCTGATAGGAGAAAATGGTTGTCCCAAGGTTTTTTCCATTCCGTCATTTTCATACATTTTTTATGGCGGTAAAGGAATGGAAAGTTCGAAAATTGTATGTAAATTGTGGAACAAAAATTTTCTCCTATTGGGATCGAAATAGCTCACGATCCTGAGCAGAAATCGTATAAATTCTATGTTACAAAAAAAGTGTGGGGGGAGGGACGGGACAACTTAAAAAAGGCCCAATAGCGCGTTAAAAAACGGTCTAGGTAGGTAGGTACTTGAAAATATAGTCTTAGAAAAAAGATCACCAGCGTTTCATACACAATGGAGTGTAAATTAAAAACGCTATTGTTCCCGAAAACAGGACCTATACCTGCGAAGCTAAAATGCACTTAGGTCGCCATCGTCAATAGTATCTCTAAAATAAACTTTAAACTAAAGCATGTAGGTTTCATTCCAAGCAGCAACCAGTAATCGGCGCAGACAATACCATTGCACAAACCTTTCACGTTTCATTCACTAGAAGTTTCACCAAAACCGGACGTACCCGGGCACCAATTGTCCCCAGCATTTATCTAATGGCGATTGTCAAAACATCAAAATCGAAATGACAAAGGGACTTCCGGACGAAATACGGATAATCGCGGAGGTGACCACATGTTGCGGTAGGTCATTGTTGGGGATTAGGCGTGAAGTTCGTTTGTTTGGTTTCGGCGTCAGCGGGCCCTGTGTGTTCTCATCAAAGAAACGACGCAGAGGTTTTTTAAATACTGTCCAATAAAGAAAAAAGCTTTTTGTCTGCATTTTTAGCTTTACTAGAAGCTGTTGCCAGCGAATGTACTTTCTTTATTTTACCTTGTGGTACATTAAGACTAAATTGGTCTAACAAGCCCAAACTTCATAGGGTTACGTAACGTTTCGTTCTCAATTTCCTGTGGACACCTTATGACTCCATTATCAGTTCCATGATATCATTATATTGCATTTTTCATACGACTTAGTCTTTAGGTACCTATACTAAATTTCAGCTTAATGGATCAAATTCAGCTATTAAGAATTGATTACCGACAAGCAAACAAAAAGTAGGACAGTTGAACTTAAAAACTATGTAAAAATACAAAAACATGAACTCTTCAGTTAAATTGTACCAACTGAAAGTCAATCCTGTTAATAAAATTACTCAATAAGTAGCTCACGTCTCAAACAAGATGTCTAAATAAGACACTCTCATATTATTAAAGTAAATGACAAATGATAATAAGCGTACAGACAAATTGAACAATTATGGAAAGCTGTCAGCTCCTATTATTATAAATCACAGTTGTCTGTAAATAAGTAATATTTCGGTTACTTCACTCACATGTAAATTGAGTAATCCATCGGCAAAGCTTCGATGAAGATAACATATTGATTGTAGCTTCCCGGGACTTCGTACCGACTAAACAAACGCATTAATAAAACGATACAAATTCTCCGCTAAGTACCGAAGCGTCGGAAAGCGGTCATATCAAAAATGCAGCGAACTGGTTCCGATAACAACTGAGGCCCTTCCAACTTTCACACGCGCACATGTATCCGACGGATGTCGTCGCAATTACGAGCGCGATTATTATTGCACGGTATTGTACGGCCAAATTACAGCATCTCGGCTTCTCATCCGGTCTACAACTATCCTGAACCAAGGGATTATACCCCTTAAAACCTTAAGCTTAAGCGCTAAAGTGACAGACGAGGTCAGGAATAAAGCTACCGATTGAGATAGCGCGACGCGTCATCGGAACGCTGAGAAGAAGAGGTAGGTCAGAATCCACAGGCTAATAAGGGATGGACAAATCGCAGGTGAATGGGATCGAACAAATGGACGAACGACAATAGCGTCTCATTGAACACCTGCGGCGAATTCAAAGGTAAGATTTATAAATGTAAATTTCGCTATGCACCGGAGAGAATCCTTGAAAAGAAATGTATTTGAGGGAGATATGCGTTTTGAAGCTCCGCGCTGCACAAAAGCGGACTAGTTTCTGCATGGGTCCACCGGACCGTGAGGACGCCAGATTTTGTTTTCGTACCTCGGATACGGCTGCGAGGGTATTGTTCCCTGTGAATGGCGTAAATTTCGCGAAATTACCTTTTGAAGTTTGACGACGGTTTGAGAAAAAGCTTGTGCAAAATGTTTGGTTTACAAATTTCACAATGGAAGCAGATGCATTAAGCGGGAGGGGACAAAGGTAGTAATTACGCGACATAGATAGCCAACGCCCCTGCATTAGGGAGCATCGAGGAAGATCATCAGTAATGTATTGTTGGAAACACGTGTCAAATACCGACGCTGTGCAAAACTCATTTACCTTTTACTTGCTAAATTTATGACAATTCATTTTCTTTATAAAAATAGAAAAAAAATCTTTTATTTCGGGTTTCGTCATTTGTACAATATAAGAATATTAACGGTTACCCAAAATCGGCTCTGTTTGGATGATTATCAGTTTAAACTTTACACACATGACTGACACATTTTTAATGGTAATCGGCTGTAAAAGGTTACTAGTTGACAGCGGGTTTATCTTTGATATTTTACTGATGGTAGCAACTACGAAGACCATGCTTTAACAAGAAAGATTGTAGGTCCTACCGTACTAGAATGTGATACCGTACAGAATGTACATATATTTACAGGTTGTAAAACAAAACAATAATAAAATTAACACTTGAAGGCGGCAACCTTAATAATGCTTTTTAACACCATAGTAAAGGCTATTTCAAATACGAAGTCCCGATTCCACTTGACAAAGTCATTAGGCGTCAGCAAAAGGATCAGTGATAACAAAAGATACCTGGCAATATCCTTTTGTAGCGTGATATTTTTTGCATACCAATTAAATGACAAATGTTTCAAGTGGCATCGGGCCTTCGTATTTGAAATGGACTATACCTAAATGTTTTTCATAGTACATTCAAGTGCCTTGTATGACCATTTTGATTTCTGTATACTACAGTTAGATGTACATATTATATTATACGCCCACGGAGATATTTATGAGTCTCCCATTCTACGCAGGGAAGGTCCCAATTCCCAGCGGCTCTACCGCGAACTTCGAAATCCACAAATTTCGTGTATTTGTCTCTCTCACTCTGCTGTCGCCTTCCTTGACAGAGAAAAATCCATGAAATTTACGAATTTCGATTGTCGGAATAGACCGACTGATCCGGTTAAGGTCGTAGGAAACCTTTGGTTGAGGGCATCGGCAAGTGACAGTTTGTGGAGAGCCTTCACCTTGAGGGAGATCTTTGTCTTTGAAACGATGATGATGACTTTCAAACCCTTAAAGTAACGCGAATGAGTCAGCTCGGGCCTGACCCGGTTCGCACACGTTAGGGCCGGCCACATGCTGTTCGTTAACGACTTAATCAAGCTAATGCCACGGAAACGCCGGGACGGAACAACTCACGGGTCCCGCCGAAGAATAATTTTGAACTCTGGATGACTGACTGGCTTGGAAATCTAAGAGATATTTATGGAATCCTGATTTACCGCATTGGGTTGAAAAAAAAAGGATTTTTATTGAGCATCGGCTAGCTTATGTCAGTTTTCTCCAGGAGAAACCTCTTGACGCAGAAAAGGTAAAGGCCAAGCCAACTGCAAGTGGTGCGCAATTTACTACGACATTTCCTACGCTAAAATGCGCACGCCACGCACACGTGCCCGTGCCGCACACGCATCCGGTGTGGCTCAGCTTTGAGAAACCTGATGACAACTCAGGGCCAATACCATGTTCTCTCTCCATAACGTGTAGACTGTAGACCGCGTAGTACCTACTCAATACGATCACGAGAGAAATGGTCTCTCCAAGAAATTGACCTGAAATGTCAGACAGGGCTTGTTGATAGGCTTAAAACGTGGCAGATTTTGGACCACAAAATAACAAATGATTGCGATAGGCGGAATAGCTAATTTAATCATTTTCGTGCCAGATCACATGTGTAATTGTGTATTGTGACAAAAAAGACGAGATACCTACAGGGTATTACAAATACCCAAATCGGTTACTATGAAGTTAATCATTGACCTGATTCACACATGGTATTGACATCGTAAAGGGCGTTTGTCCAGTATTTTTTCCACTGACTGACTTGCCTTTTCGAGCCAAGCAGTGACGCCATACGGCGGTATACGCTAACAGACTTATTTAAATTGGTTTAACATCGTCTGGCCGCGCGATTATATGCTTATATAAGGAGACGGCACAGTTTGTTGGCATGCCATTTTGTCAAACAATTGCTGAAATAAATAATAACCACTAATCATGTAGTTCATCTACGACGCATTTTCTACGATCCGGAGCAGTGATTGGTGGATATCAAACACATGAACAGTGTAGCTCTTGCGAATAGGCACCTTTAGTCCCCTAGAAAGAGGAAAGTAAAAAAAAAACAGAATATGATCTTTGTTCTCAGAATTTTGAGAACAGGCCCCTCGCAGATATTTAAAAAAATGCACTCTGACATCACTGCTCTGGCTTGACTTCACAGATGTATTTTTATAAACATAATTAATGCACTCATAAAAATAATACATAAAAATAGCATTACGCCTCAAATGAAAACTCGCATGCCCCGTTTACGACCGTCCATATTTTTTACGACATTAAAGTAATTGGTAAAACCGAAAGTTTACCGGCAATTTCCAAAATGTCACGGCACATAAACCGATTACAGAACCGACTTGATATTAAACCCAACCATAATGAAGTAGTTAGCGCCTGTAATTGTCAATAATCGGTGTCTACGATTTTACGGCGATTTTACGAAACAGCTTATAAACGCGGCTAAAGAGGTGCGCTTACGTCGTTCTCAATTACAGTCATAGACAGAGACCGTATAATCTCGAATTAATCGAATGCTGCGGTTTTATGGGACGAACGAAAACCATATTGCTACATGGATTTTAAAAATGAAAATTCACTTGGTGCTGGTTAACCGCAAGCGTGGAATATTATGTAAATTATTTGTAAAAGAATCTGCGAGACAGTGAGACTATCATAATATTGGCGTGGGACTATATAGACCTATATAAGAATGGATTTAAAAATACCTGCATTTAAAAACACCATACTTAAACACATCTTACTCGTGGATTATGTTGTTGACAGTACATGAAGCTATACTTACCTGATCGATTTTTGACTGTAATCAATAGTGTATAGTTGTTTGACATCTATTAAAAATTAATTAAATTAAATCTCCACTTTAATTCTAAAAGTAGTTTTCGTGACTGGTAACCGGTATAACGAAAAATCGAAATATCTGTCAGCGTTCTCAATATTTCATTGATTTCATAGAACGATATTTACTTGTAACTAGGTACGTAAAATTATTCATCAAGTTTGCTTAATAGAACGCTGAAATACAACATTAAAATCCCAGACACCGCAATTGAAAACCGGTATTATTGTATGAAAAATAATACCGTTAGACGATCCCCGTTTTCTTATTTCAAATTGGTTTTAAGGATTGTAAGTTTTGATTCAAATTGGTGTAGTGTATCCAGGCAAAATCTAGAGTGTTCTCTACCAGAATGTTGACTATACGAGTAAGAACCGTTATTTATCATTTAGGTTATTTCCGTCGTCCATATAGTCCATAGGATCGCACCAAAATTCCCCTAATGATGTGGTCTTTCCTACGGATATGGTCAGGATATAGGCACATGAGTACATTTGACCGGGTTTGATAACTACATACTTAATTAAGTATGTCCTGTTTTTACGCTGACCACGGATGTTAAAGTTGCAATAGTATTCGTATCTGAATTATTTTTATTAGACATATTACGTGTTATACCTAAACACGTTATAAAGGGAAAATATCCCATCGTAGGCAAATACATTAAGTAAAACTCTTAGTCTTTTTAAATATTTTTTGTACATTTACAGTAAGTAATTTATATTTTTACACTTAATAACGTACATGATCTATTAAATAATCACATTTGCAATTAAAAAGTAATATGATTCGAATTAGTATATCCATTAAAGCAAAAGAATGCATTAGTAAACTATAACAATGCAAAAACGCAAAACTGGCGATAAGAAAGTTGACTAATGATCAAATGGCAAAAACAATCTTGACACAAATTCAAGTTTAAAATTACACGAACCACTAAAAATTACACCTGACATAATATCACGCAATCATTACTACGTATAAATCAGTTACTTCCCGTTAAAAAAAACTTGATGACTTTTTAATTTATTTGGGATCCGTCGGGCCGGGCCTACTAATGACGAAAAACGAGAAAAAAGGAATAACGGCATTTCGAATTTCGAACGCTGGGGACAAAGTCGACCGCCGGCAAAAAATACTACAAATATTGGTGCTAAAGGGCTTCGAATTTGTATCGAATAGCGCTTTATCAATTTTTTATAATTATATGATGTAGAATCCGATAAAATATTGACTCTTGAAAGGCAATAAATCAACAATTGGCGCTTGCATTAAAAAAAAGTAAACACCTGCGACCACAGCGGGTTTTTTTTGAAACCATGGTAGTTTTAGGTATGGATTCTTCTCTTAACGACTACTGACTTTTAAGTTCAAGTGTAATAAAATAAATATTGGAAAAGTCATTCTGTTTTAGCTTCACAAAATGTATAGACATGTGAAACTCACGTCACCCCACTGCCCAGATCTAAGCTGCAAGCCGCGTTTTTGAACAAATATAATAAAATATACAGAAAACCAATGAAAAATACAGTGTACAATTGTAAGGGATTTCGAGTGTAGATGTCAATCACACAATACTGGCTCACACGTGCACGATTATCAATATTTAAGGCCAGAAACACACAAATGAATATGTTATGTTATCGATCCATATCGCGGAGTCATTGATAGTCAATGCCGGCGCCGGCCGTTCCACTTTTTAGATTTATTTCATGATACGGTAAATCATAAATCATCTTTTTAGTTGCCGTAGTTAAGAACGTACTTATTGAAATGTTGATAAGCTTGTTACCTATTTTGTAGGACCGTTTTTTACTACGAATTCCATCGAGTAAGTTTAAAAATTAAAATTTAAGTCAATAACCAATAGTTCGATATTAAAGTGTCACTTGGCAGTTCATTTATGTAATGAAAGTTTGCTTTTTAACAACTGATCATTTGAAATAAAACTATGAAAACGGATAAACTCGCGTATATTAACTAATTTTAACTTCATTCCGACGTTTCGAACACTTTACAGGGTTCGTGGTCTGCGGACATCTGTCATGTCATCCGCAGACCACGAACCCTGTAAAGTGTTCGAAACGTCGGAATGAAGTTAAAATTAGTTAATATACGCGAGTTTATCCGTTTTCATAGTTTTATTTCATGAGTAATCCTCGCGGTAACCGAAGAAAATAACTGATCATTTATTGATTTAAACTTTCACGATTATCACTCATATTTTAAAGACAAACGGGTTTTAATCGCGTAAACTTACGTTTAATTATATCCTGACGTTTCAGGAAGTGCGGGTAGTTCGAAAAACCCGTGCAGCTCGAAGGTGTTGATACATTCTCTCGCAAGTCTGCTTGCGACCACGGGTGTAACGTCATGGCCGAAACGTCAAGATGTAACCGACCCGTTTGTCATTGAAATATAAGTGTTCATTTAACGCTAAATACCGGTTACGTATTTTCACTATTTATATTTATGTATATCACATTTCTTACTGCCTAAAAAAACCTCATGTCCTGTGAAATTTCTTAAACAGGACTACTCGTAATGTGGTCTAGTGACTTTTCATGGAGAAATTTCGATTCAATCAATCCTCTTTAGCATACAATTTTGATTTTTTTTTTCCTAAATATTTGACAACGATATAAATGAAAATAGTTTAGCGTAGGTAGTTTGTGAAATTCGAACCAGAGTATGATATGTATGAATTAGGTGATCAGTTTTCTAAACTTAGTATTGTCATTATTTGAGTTAATGATTTTTCTAATCAGTAGGCTAGTTTGAGTTTACATAAATATAAATATAATATAAATATAAATATCTTGGGACATCTTACAGAAATCAACCTAGTCCCACGGTAAGCTCAATTAAGGCTTGTGATGTGGGTACCAGGCGACGATATATAGGTATAAGAGATAGATACATATAGATACCTAGATACATACACAGCCACGACCAAGGAACACACATTTGTGATAAATAAATACACAAAGAATGCCTTCGCCGGGATTCGAACCCGGAACCTCCAGCTTCGTAGGCAGTACATAGTTTGTTATATAGACTTAGACATAGACAAAGAAAATCTTTATTAAGGTATCACAAAAATAAGCTATCTACATTGTATTCTTAAATTTATCTTCACTATACTATACTAGCCGTGTGGTGACGGCAATAAGAATACATTTTGTCGCCACCCCAACTCCTCCTGCGGGTGTCGTAAGAGTCGACTTAGGGATTGAAGCTGACTATTCTTTGAATTGATTGGTGACGGGCAGCAGCGTCATCATAGTGGACACAATACTGCGATAGCCAATCCGCTTGCCCAGCGTGGCGATTATGGGCATTTACCTCCTAATGCGTCTATACGCATAGTTCATAGGAGGGGCCTACGTCCAGCAGTGGACTATCTGATGATGGATGGACTATACTAGTGACAATCAAACAGTCAAGTAAATCGATTGCCCAGCAAGCAAAATATCTCAGTAAACAAACACACAAGGCAGTCTCAAGTCAAAGCGCGCAATTACGTCATCACTAACCACAATCGTAGGTACAAACACCTGGCGTGAGAAAACGTCAGCCCTCATTGATGCCACTTGCCATTCATCTTACAAGTTACAACGCGGCCGCCATTGACAAAACTGCCGATACCCACTATCAGCGTCGGGTTAGTCGGGTGACTCGGGTGTCGGGGCGAGGTCGCCCTTCGCGGAAGCTCGGGTTATCGCCGGCCGATAGCTGATAACGATGGAATTAGATATTCGGGCGTCACGTGTTTCATTGATTTGAGCTTCGTTGGGTTTAGTAAAATAATGAAGTTTACGTCTCAATCAATTATTTTATGATTTATTTTGATTTGTGTTACACTTGCATACAAGGTGATTCCTCAGCCAATATCAAGAAGTATTGTGGTTTAGGAATAAGCAGCGATAGATGAGGATGTGGATTCTAATTATTCGTCCTTTTTCTTTGGATATGTATGTATGTGCCGTGTGGTGACGGCAGTAAGAATACATTTGTCACCACCCCAACTCCTCCCGCGGGAGTCGTAAAAGTCGACTAAGGGATTGAATTAGTATCACTAACCATTGTTTGATTTGATTGATGACGGGCAGCAGCGTCATCATAGTGGACACATTACTGCGATCACCAATCCGCATGTCCAGCGTGGTGATTATGGGCATTTACCTCCTAATGCGTCTATACGCATAGTTAGGAGAGGCCTACGTCCAGCAGTGGACTGAGATAGGCTGATGATGTGATGTATGTATACTCCATTTCAAATACCATGGCCCAATGCCACATAAAACTTTGAAGTGGCATCGGGCCATGGTTTTTGGAATGGAGTATACCGACTTCAAAACAAAAAGAGGAGGTTTTCAATTGGACTGTATGATTTGTAAGGCCAAGTCCGCTATATCAATACAGGTGCATTCAGACCAAACGAGCATTCGCTATTATATCCCTCCACTCTACGAAATTCAATCTTTACACAAAACGTAATTCGTTGATTTCGTAGAGCGGGGGATAGAATAGCGAATGCTCGTTTGGTCTAAATCTCTGAATGCACCCTATGGCGAATCTGACCTTACAAAAGTGTACGTTACACCAATACCTACTTTAGCAGTTCATCAGAATTTCACGATAGCTAAAATGAGAGTCAATCCGTTTAGGATTTCGTACCCTAAAAACGGACTCACTATGCTACATTTATGATACGAATAGCATTCAGTTTCAATGTAGACACGTAGTTAAAGTGCATCGTATGTCCTTGATATAAGAATAAGAATGTTTCATGCATATACCTCTCAATCATATGATACACACTCTGAGTGAAGTGTCAAGTACACATCAAGTCTATCAATAACTATAATTTGTTCCTTCAATATCATAGCCTATACATCGCGTGATCTTGTATCTCTTTAATGTTTCATGTCACCGTTCACAAGATAATTGCATCGTTATGACCTTTCGAATATCTTAGAGTTAAAACGACAAATCGCTATGGCAATAGTGTTGACATACGACCTTTGGTTAGTGGGAGGCGCATCACACAAGCCTATAGCCAGCGTGCGTTGAATAACGATGGCGATTTGGGAACGCTTATAAGTAATACACGAAAAGTGAAGTTTTTCTTGCAATCTGAAACTGAAATGATGAGTCTTTGGCAAAAACTGCAGTATTTTTTTCCGATTCAGTCTCTGTTAAATAGAATCAATAGAATCATGATTCTGTAACCGATTCGCGTGAGGTGAGTGGTGACCGCAGTAAGAATACATTTGTCACCATCCCAACACCTCCCGTGGGTGTCGTAAGATTCCACTAAGGGTTTGAAGTGTCACTGACCATATTCATTGTGATTGATGACACACTACGAGTAGTGTGTATTGGACAAGTGTATTGGCGAGCCAATACACTTGTCCGGCGTGGCGATTATGGGTAGTTACCTCATAGCGCGTCCATACGCGTAGACATTTAATAGGAGAGGCCTACGTCCAGCAGTCCAACAGTGGACTGAGATAAGCTGATGATTTTATGCGATACTAGCGCTCCAGATAAACGGCGTTGCACCTTCTCTTCCAAGAACTACAACAGTCTCATACAAATTCGCCAATTACCTTGCACCGAAAACCAGTGTCTCCTCGCATTCCGTAACAGTTTTGTCAAAAGTTGTTGACCTATTGGTAGCTGCATTCGCTCTTTATCAAAAATAAGTACACGCTTTCTCACCTTACGCTATTGATTTAAGTTAAAAAAGTGCATACTTATTTACGCTGTGACTGCATTTATTTATCATGTAACTTTACACTTTATCAGAACCAATACAAGGTCGATTATGTTGGGTATCGGGTTTGAAAGAGTTTTTGGTTTATTTGACATTCCTCAAGTAAGAATGAACTTTCGTAGCTGTAATTGAATTCGAAATCACGTTAATGGGTAACCGATTAGTAAGTAAAAAGTGTGCCTCTGTTTCGTTATCTCTGAACAGGTATAATCAATGCATGTCGTCAGAAATCACGATGTTTTTTTTTGTTTATTTAATCTAAATATGTATAACCAGTGCAGGAGTACAGTTACGTTCATTTTCTTCTTTAGGTGGCGTTTCCACCTGAGATGTGCGAGGATGTGTTTCCATACAAATAAAACCTCGCGAGTCATTAATAGGTGTCATTTGTATGGAAACACATCCTCGCACATCTCTGGTGGAAAAATGATCGGCCTTTTCGGCCTTAGTTCAGAGTTTTTTTATTGTGCATTCAGCCGGGTGGTGACGGCAGTAAGAAAACATTTGTCACCACCCCAAATCTTCCCGTGGGTGTCTTAAGAGTCGACTAAGGTAAGTGTCAATGTACGTTACTCTATAGAAGATTGATGATGGGCAGGAGCATCATCATAGTGGACACACTCCTGCGATCGTCAACCCGCTTGCTCAACGTGGCGATTATGGGCATTTATCTCCTAATGCGTGAATACGCATAGCTAACAGGAGAGGCCTACGTCCAGCAGTGGACTGAGAGAGGCTGATAACGGGACATGATTTTTCACTTACGATCAGGTGGAGTGGAACCACTTTGTTGTGCCAACATAAAAAAAACATATGAACTAGGCTGGATGATCCTTTACATACAATATTTTGTATAGTTTAGTAGGTAATAGGAGCGGAGTGTTAAAATTAAATTTCCAGTGTGGAATTTGATGATTAATTTGAGGATAGTCACAGTATTTCCAAGATAAAATAAGTCCGCGTTAGTTCTAAAGCGCCGACACTATAAAATAACAGACACTTGACTAAAGAAATATGTGAACACTAAAAACTTCGTAAGCACGAATTCTTAACGAGCAATCAAAAATCAACAAATTGAAGATTAAAGCTAATCACAACCGCCATCAAATGTTTATAAAAATACACCTTTATTCGTATTTGATTAGTGCATTGAAGATTTAATTCAATAAACCCGGCGAAAGCAAATAAACAGTTATGATTAACGATGGTAGAACTTGTACAGTAGGCTAGAGTTCGTATGAAGAAACGTAATAAATCTCAGTTATTTTCTGACACGTTGAAACGTTATTACAAAAACGTTAGGTCGAAATCAGAACGGGTTATGTTGTCGTTTATTTCCTTTGATTTCGGGTTATCAGCGGGCATAATGAAGAGGTTACTTGCTACGGTATGATTGACAAGGTAAAAGCTATTGGCGTAAAATAGAATTGTTAGTTTATAAATAAAACTGGGGTGACACAAAACAATAGCTAATGATCCTTAAGACGTAATGACTGTAATTGGACTAATCTAAAGGCCAAGCCACACGGGCCGTGCGTGGCGTGCGTATTGTAGCGTATGTAAATGTCATATTAGATGGCTTGCGTGGCGTGAACGTGCGCGTGACGTGCAAGCGGTGTGCTATCTACTATGAGATTTCCGACGCTACAACGCGTACGCCACGCACAGGCATCCGGTGTGGCCCAGCCTTTAAAATATTGAATCAAACGTGAGATTACTTTCGTCAAGATGGAATTCATATTTAGTAATAGTAAATTGTGTCACAGGGGATCCAAATTATACACAGTGAGGCCGTACGTCGAATGAAGCAAAGGATCTAGAATAGAAATTTGAGCATGGTGAGCGATTGAAACATTACTGGGTGACAAAAAGACTGCGTTACACACACACACAATAGATCAATAAGAAGAAATTCGATAATTACTTTTCAGATCATTTTACGCACTAGTACGAGAAGCGATTCATTTTTTGTCAGATTGTAACTTCGGGAGGTCATCTGTACTAAAAAATGTCGTACGATAAACCTGAGCAGAGGAAATTAGAATAGAATAGAATAATTATTTATAGAACTCGTAAAACTTAACTAAACAAAAACTAGATACCTACTAATAAAATAGTAATAAGCAATTTATCGCCACTAGTTTCGATTTTTTTACGCATTAGTAATGTACTATTGGGTCGATTGCATGGATCCGTAAGAATAGTACATTACGACAGAAGTGCGAAAATCGACAAGAGTTACGAATTTCCTTTTTGTACGTGTCTCGTACGACGTTTTTTACGCCAGTACGAGAAGTGGTTCATTTTACGTCATGTCGAAATATTCGGAGGGCCATATGTACAGAAAAACGTCGTACGATACACGTGCGAAAAGAAAATTCGTAACTCGTGTCGAACTCCCTTCGGTCGTGCTTTAATTTATCTCCACTCGTTTCGAACTTAATTTTTTTCGCACTTGTATCGTATTGTACTATTTTCGAAATTGAAGCAGAGGCATACGCTTCGCTTAGTCAATTACTCCTCTATTTATCGCTGTAACTATGGCATATGTTGAACTTTTGACTCATATCGCTATCTGTAGTTGACGCAAATTAATGAATTGTTAAGTAGTGACTCACTCCCGCGTACACTGTTTTAATTCTTTAAGCCGATCTCGATACGTTCAAGGAAAATACTCGAACGAGATGGCCGGATAAATGACACATGTATTCTAAGGATTTATACTTAATCTTAATTCCTAGTAAGTTATATTTTTTATTATTTCCGTTGTATCGAAGTATTCATCGGTTTTTAATAGATTTCAAAAAAATTCGACAGTTTTTTATGAATTTTTTGATATATGTATGTTACTCGATAGCTCTAACAGTAGTAAACACTATATTGCACAAATCATAGAAAGAACAAACAAAACACAGTGAAATTGTACAGATGAGAATTTTAAGGGACCTCTTCCAGCTAACGTTTAAGTAACTGAGCGGATACTGTGAAGATCGTAATACGATTTTCATTTTTATTTAATCGTATGTGTTTAACCCGAGGTGGTCCCGTTGGCACTAAGTTGGGGTCTGCTGATGGGTTCTTCGAGAAATCGGCAGCTTTACGTATCGAGTAAAACCTAGCGTAACCGATACTTGAAAAGTCTTGGTACGCTAGCCGTACCATGAGTTGGAAAGTAAAGGATACGTGGTTTTTTACAAAAGGCTCCTCTAAGATAGCTGACAGACCACAGTTTTTTTATTTGGGGCTCTGTCAAAATTTAATATTCTAAAAGGGTGCCGTCAGCAAAAAAGTTTGAGAACCGCTGGGTTAGTACTTAGGCAAAGCTTTGCAAATCGAGATGTTGTACTATTAAAAGCATTACGTTACCTTTTAACATCTAAAAATCATGAGCCTATATCAGTCCACTGCTGAACAACGACCTCTCCTGAGCCTAAGCGTATGGACTCATTAAAAATGACCATAATCGCCACGCTGGCCAAGCAGGTTGGTGATCGCAGTACTGTGTCCAATACGATGATGCTGACCATCATCAATCTTCGATAAATAAATGGTCAGTGACACTTCCATCCCTTAGCAGACTCCTACGACACCAACGGAAAAGTTGGGGTGGTGACAAATGTATTTGTACTGCCGTCACCACACGGCACATGAACGTCTCAACAGCATAGATAAAAACTGGCTACACCCAACAAAAACCTTTTCATCACATCACTCCTAAGTACATAAGGGGTCATCGAACCGCGGGTCTCAGATCAAATGGGTTTGAACCCGCGACCTCAGAGCTAAGCTTCTTGAGACCTACAAAAACTGATAATGAATTTGTGGTCGTTTTTTTATGGATTAGAAAATAAGTTTAAGTATGTTTATATGTAAATTGGTTTGTATGCTTGCGGTTTGTGTGTGTGAATGTTTGGTCAATTTAAAAAACTGATGATCATTTAAAATAATGTTTGAGAGTGTATGAGTGGTGGCCGAAATATACTCTTTTTGTTTATACATAATGGAACGGAACGACGATCCTTCTACTGACGGAATCTACCAACGACTACGATGAACTTTCAGTATAGTACGAAAATCGAAATGTCTTTAAAAAAAACCGGCCAAGTGCGAGTCGGACTCGCGCGCAAAGGGTTCCGTACCATTATCAATTTATTATTAAAAACATACAGTTAAATCAACCTACCTCAAAAACTATAGGAGATAATTTTATCAAACCAAAAATCGTTGATAGAATTTATTAATGTGCATAACATATATTTTTTTCAGAATTTTATATTGTGTAGTTTAAAAAATAGAGGGGGGGGGGACACATTTTTCAGACTTTGAGACCTGATATCTCGAAAACGATTTGCTTAAATAAAAATGTGATGTATAAACCTTCATATCATTTTCAAAGACCTTTCTATTAATACCGTACACGCTTATGTACAACTAAAAAAAAATTCTATCCCTCAGTTACATGTATGGAGGGCCCCCACCCCAATGGTTTTTTTTTACAATTTAGTATCACATTCCTGTAGCGGTTCATACAACACATATCCTTACCAAATTTCGTTACTGTAGCATTTATAGTTTCCGAGTAAATTGGCTGTGACAGACGGACAGACGGACAGACGGACAGACGGACATGACGAATCTATAAGGGTTCCGTTTTTGCCATTTTGGCTACGGAACCCTAAAAAATGTAACCCCTCATACAAAGTTCGTGATTATTTAGAGTTCAATAGTATGGAAAAGTGAATTTTCCATGAACGTCTTCGATGTTGGCCCCAGGTCCACAGACCTGTTACCGCGAAACCCGAAATTTGTACATTTCGGGGATTTGTCTCTCTCATTCCAACGAAGGCGTTATTAGAGTGACAGAGATAATATCCCCGAAATTTGAGAACTTCGGAACTTTGGGCCTTCCGTTGACGCGCAGAATGCTGCCGCGCAACAAATGCATATGCTGTTCTTATACTGAGGATCAAACATCGTTAACATTTCGATCATCTGTCTCTGTCATTCCTACGACACCTGTGTGAGAGTGAAAGAGATATGCGCGAAACGATCTTCGAACTTAGCACCGGACCTACTGAACTTAGTACCTACCCAGACTCAGAACGGATACCACAATTATTTATCGATAGTCAAAGAGTTAAAGAGAGAGAAAAAATCCGGTCCTTGCTGACAATTTTATGAACAACTGCTTTAAAACGACGCCGCTGATTCGCCGACGCCGATCAATTTAGACCGGCGCGCCGCCGCCCATATGCGCGAAACGTTTTTCGAAGTTCGCACCAGACCAATTGAACTTAGTACCCTGACTCAACCGCCAGACTTCTCAGAACGGATGCCACAATCGCCGGCACTTGTTCTATTACCAGCTAATTTCATTATCTTTATCAATAAGCCACTGTTACAAATGATTTATAAACGCGTTTCTAGGGGACTTCAGGCAAGCCACACCGGATCCAAAAATGTTTAAAAGATTCTTAGAATGTTTTGTACCTGTGTATGTACTCGTATTTGCCTGTTATTCTATAAGTATGTACAAGTGAGTTTAATGTAATTAATATAATACATTTACATACGCTACATTATAACATAACGTTAATATTCTGATAACAATATTTTATGGATATATATATATATGTAATAAATATCCTTTAATTATTTTTAGGCTTCTGTAGCCAAAATGGCAAAAACGGAACCCTTTATAGTTTCGCCATGCCCGTCTGTCCGTCTGTCCGCAGCATAGCTCAGTGCCCGTAAATGCTATACATCTACAATTAGGTACATGTATACAAATTAATCATGCCAACAAAGTGGTACAATAAAAACTAGAATTTTTTTTCGGGTACCTCCCCAATTGGGGAAGTAAGGATGATTTTTTTATATATGCGGGTATCCTATAGTGTGGGGTATCATTGAATAAGTCTCTTAAAAAGAATAAGGGTCTAAACTTTTTTCTAAAGTGAATATTTTCGGAGATAATCGCTCTAGAAGAGAAAAAAAAATGTGCCCCCCCCCCCCCCCTCTAACTTTTGATCCCTTGGTCCAAAAAATATGAAAAAAATCATGAATAGTTGGGCTTATAGAATACTTTAAAATAAAACTATTTCGAACATAATCGGCCAAGCCGTTTTTGAATAACTACGGAACCCTACACTGAGCATGGCCCGACATGCTCTTGGCCGGTTTTTTTTATTACTATTTTGTGTGATTCAAGGCTTCCGTACGATGTTAACGAAATGTCTTGATAAATTTATGTCGTTTAAAACTTCAATACTATTTCTCTACTGCATACAAATATCTAAATAAGATACGTAATAGGCTACTTGACCCATTTTTAAAGTTTGTCTTATATTATTAATCTATATCTGATTAACGGAAAAAATATATAAATATATTTTTTCACGACCTAGAAAACCGCAAAATTATAACTTAAAATTTAAACTTTCGTTACCGCGCGAAAACGATACTAGCCATGTTAATGCTTAGATTATCTGTGGTGTGACGTCACTCAAACCGAAAACAAACATTTGACATGTCACTTATGTTATGTCAATGTCACAGCAGAGCTACATGCCTACATGTCCATGGCGAATTTCACTCGTATAAGATTCGACATGAAGTTAGTTTAAGATCCTATGACGTGACATCATGGCCGACACCGTTTTCAGAGTACGAAATTAAAAAAATAAAACAAATTTTTCAATAAAAAATATGTACCCATCAAACACTTTTAATACACCGTAATCGAAAAATATTGATCTTTTCAATAAATACTACAGAAAATAATAATTTTTTGCACTAAATTTGATATGAGTCAAGTAGCCTATTGTATTTGATTAGATCTATCATAATAATCATATCACTTTTAAAGCTACGTACCCCTGTCATTTCGAGCGTGATATTGCGCGCCTTCTCCAGGTCGGACTAAAATTTGCGAATTATCATACATTAAGTAAATTGAAATGTTTAGTGTTATCAATGCCTTTTGATTAAGTGATAACACATGTAGGTAAAATAATTAAATTATAGTCGTAACTGGGTTATTTCAGTTATTTGCCATTAATTACGTCGATCTCATTTGCAAAGTAGGCCAGTGTGTCAATTTTGGTTGACCCCGATATATTTTTTTCCCCTTATTAGTCTTATTACCAATTTTGTACTTAATCCTAATTCGTGTCAACGTAGGTATACATATAAAAATATGGACCGTAGACTGCATAATTAAATAAACCTTAAGACCGTCATACACGTAGCGACAATATAAATTAAGAATAATTATATATAATACCATACGATACCTTAAGATGTCGTGAGAGAGAATCAGAGATATATTATATCTTAAGATACCGTAAGGTGCCGAGATTGCCGAATTAAGTAGATATAGATACATACATATATGATCACCCTATAGATATCCCCTATAGGTATCTTAAGATGCCTTGCCGTCTCTTTTGCAATGTAGGTGGTAGAGAGAGAGAGCTACATATATTAAGGTATAATTTGGCTGGCTAAATTGTATATTTTACGGTACATTTATATATATTATCGGTAAGTGTGGCGGCCTTTAAAATCGTTTTATTAACCTCCTACCCAGGCCTCAACCCAGGAAAAAACAGATTTTCAAGTTTCACATTTTTGTATTTCATGTCAGTGGGAGCATTCCATGAAAACGTCTACTTTTTGTCCGTACGTGACGTGGTAGCTACCCTAATAAAATATGTTGGCTGCTAAGAATCACAGTCAACCTTAAAACCTTTATATTATATTATTATGACCATACTCGGTTACCTCATTTTATTTCTCAAAAGTATTGAAGTGACTGTGTCCATACGTGACGTTTTTATGGAATGCTCCAGTGGTATATTTTCATGATTGCATGCATGATTTGGCTTTAGGCGCCCTCTTAAGCAGTTCTTTGGTGACTAAACGGCAGAACTAAGTTAACAAGTAGTTTTGCATGATGTACGCACATGTACGCTAATTTCCGTCCACCGTTCGTCCATCTGTCGGCCAACCCACGACACTAAATAGGACACATTAATCAAATGATAAAACATGTCGGAAATAGAGAGATCATGTGTCTTAGCTAACGACATGTGCGGAACATGTCCGGACGCAAATAGGAATACTTAGACATGTGTATTTAACCCGTGATGAGTTAAGAAGGTCATGGATGCTGTATCTAAGCTAGATTCGTATTATCATCATTTTCAGAGCTAGATCACCTCATCTCTTCGAGTAATTTACACTACCCATTCTGCGGCTCTACTACACTTACACCTATTTATTGGAGCGAACGCGATGGCTTGCTTTACGTATTGAGTAAAACCTAACGTTACCATTCTTTATTCATTTCATTTATGCAATAACAATACCATACCATGCTTGTGTCTGAAATAGATAAGTGCTATATCACATCATTTTTTATTCTCGTTTCTGCTGTATTTTGCGCTTTTAAATCCACTACACACGAAAAAGTTATTTTTCAAAAGTTAGACGTCATTTTATAGAATAATTAGAATACAAGCGGCAGCAGTATCAGTTATCCTTCCTTTCCTGGTACCACTCAAGATACTCGGGAATATAATATCCCTGGACTTCCCGTCTGCATTTAAAAACAATCGATAACATGTCGGCATATAAACATGGAAGATCATTAGGATTTACCCGCCTCTAATTTTAGTTTTTAATAACAACATGAAGGAAACTTCGGTTGTTTTTTGATAAAGTACGTAAGTATCAGAAGAATTCAGTAGCTATTTCGAGTAATAGTAACAAGTATTCATACGTAATCGTTAAAAACTTTTATGTAATTTATATATTGTAGATTAACTGGCATTTAAGCGTCATTTGAACCATTCAGGATTAGCGCTAACTCAGAGTTAAGCCTGAACTATGTGTGCACTTAACCGATTGACCCCGGGTTAGTTGGCTAAGCTTGGCTTACACCCTGTGCAAGTGGGACAGGGTGGTGGGAAGTTTAAGTAGCCATATGCACCTACATATATTACGTACACTACCTAAAGTCGCGGTCAAAAAATCTGTACAAGTGTACATGTATTCATATACCATGACAATAGAGATCTGTATAGATGTTTATGAGCATCGTAGCCGCTCCGAAATATCTGTTAGCGACTGTACCTATATCTGTCAGGTTTATACCCTACCGCACATATAAAGAGGCCGCTGGACAGACACATCAAAACTTCACATCTCAAAAGCCGTATGTCTCAGTACGGCCATGGCGGTTACATCTTTCTGATAAAATCAGTTGATCTGCCATAAAACAATTGCGTAGGTCTCGAGACGACCTTGCCACGGTTTAGGTCATTGTGAATCAGAAAAGGCGCCTAATTTGTAGATACATCATCGATTTTACGATTCTACGATCCTTGAGAAACAGTTCTGATATTTATGACTCAAGTCCAATTGAAATCAGAAAAGTCCGCTGTCCTTGAAATGGCATTCATTTAGATTATAGAGATTACAAAGGTACTTACGTTGATGATTCACTGAACTGAGATCTGAAACAAAACAAACAAAAAATAAGACTTACTATAGATACTAATCCAAATCTTGTTTAGAACTAAAAAATAACTTCTAATTCTAACGTCACACCTGCTCAGTTTCATCCGGCGGCAAAATGAGACATTTCCCTGAGATCAAAATATAGCAGTATGATAATAGATCAGTCAAAAAAAGTTGGCAATGCTTCAGCGTAGAGTAACGAACTGCAGCCCTTGAACTTGCCAGTCTTGGTCAGTCAACACGTGCAGATTAATGACCCGTATCACGATGCAATTAGATTCAATATCGTGCCGAGTTGCAATGTCGTTCGGGCTGTTTTGCCTCGAGCTGATGTAGCGATAGTGACAAGGAAGGAAGCGCTTCCTCGGTTCGGGCACGACCGTCAATTGTTTATGAGGAGCATACCTAATTGATTATTACATAATGCGAGTCGTTATGACTTATTTGTGGTGGGCGGATGATGTTAAAGAGTTGAATACATTTCAATAAATGAATGGCACGGGACAATTTTACACAAACTAAGGAACTTCTCAATCTGTGTACTCTTGGAAAAGTAGTCATCACGCGTGTCTCCAAGTAACGTCTCACTACCGTTCTCCATTTGTCTGTGGTAGAAGCTTGTCTAGCGCACTCATCGAGAGGTTTTGGGTTAGATCCTTGATCTGGTCGGTCCAATGCAGCGGAAAACGCTAGCTGGGATTAGGATTTCAAGGCCAGGGCCACCACCTTTCGCCTTTTTCATGCACCAGTGAGGCATTAGAATGTACAATGAACACCTAACCAAGCAAATAAATAAACTCTACGAACCCCATGCATGTAAAATGAAATTACAACAATCTTTACATATTTTGAGAGAAATCCCAAATAAAAAGCCAACATTCCTAACCAGAACCTTTTCCTCCAGCAGAGAAAGGCGTGCCCACATATATAACGAACGCGACAGGCTGATTATGCAGCAACTGGACTGTAGATATTTTCCTCACATAAATAAGGACATTACAAGTTTGGGACAAATGGGCGAGGACAGTGTTGGACACAGGGTTGCCGGATTGAGACTAAAATCATGATTTTGGAATTCGTGACAAGAATATCTTTAAGGATTAGGTTCAGAAGTAACCCTTCGGTGATTTCTAGTATGATAAGTATTGGCTGAGGATTTTCGTTCAGAGATAAAATTTTGCTTATTCATAAACAATAAATGATTGTGTTTGAACTTGGTATATGTATACACGAGTTTAATCTGAAACACAAACTAGAGACATATTGATAAATCGGCAAACGTTTCTTCAAAACTATAGAAGCACCCCTCAATAAAATATGCTTTCAATGTTCTATTGAATTTTGGATGCGACACAATTCCTAATATTTTTCAAGTTAGTGGGAAGCTTATTAAAACGTTTTACTGGATTCTGCAGAGAGTAGATGGTTTAAGATAATTAGACAATTTTTAAATAAACAAGGCTGTGACGCTATACGTCTGATCATAATCGTAGCCAACCATGTGACAAAACTATAAAACAGCCCACAGCACTAAATAGCAGTGTGTTAGTCAGCCTGATGAATGATGAATTAAGGCGGATTTTTGTATAACGATGGATGCTGAGTCCGATTTGAGGATTGCGTAGGCTCGACCGACCTTGAACCGTGATATACTGTTGGCACAAGACAGTGGCTATGGCCGTTTTACATTTGCACATATCTTGTGGTTTAGAGATCCGTGATCTAACAGGTTTCTGGGTATATATATATACTCTTGATCTAAAACTTCAATCGATCAATTTCAAAGAAATTTTACGCGGGTAAACATAGACTCGAAGGCGGTAGGCGAAGATGCAAAACTAACTAGTAAGTTACTAAACTTAGTAGCTTCAAAAGACGCAGAGCAACAATACAGCTATTCAACATATCAATAAAGTCAACGTTCTCAAAGTCAGAAGTCTTTTTACACGTATTGTGGAAGTGATAATATTTAGTAGGAAGTAGCTATTTCTGAAGAGGCTGAGTGGGGCTAAATGATGTACCCTTAATTACAAATAGTCGACCAAGGAGAGCTATATTATGCCCGACTTCGGTGGCTTCCCCCCTTAAAACCCTGGATTTAAGCTTATTTTTTGAAAAACTTCTTTCTATATAGTCTCTTGAGTAAAACTCGGCAGGGAGTTCTTTCCATAGCCGGAGTGAGAATGAATCTCCTGTCGATGGCGACCGGTGCGGTGTGGAAAAATTCTTCAAAGCTCAAACCAATAGGTATACAAACGATAGAACACATAAAAGGAGGCATCTCTCCTTAGGCTCAAAGGATCATGTAATTGTTGTTTGTTAAGGAGACGCGTTTACCAATAAAGAATATTTGAAGAAAAGTATCTTGCCCCATAAGGGCTCCAAAGGCTGTGACAACAAACAGTCTAATCTCCCGGCTTCCCTTGTCATAATTATTTGCATATTGCAGCCATTATTGAAAATTTCCTGTCACCTCACCCCTAACACAGAAGAATGATTGGCATCAATCAAGCATCATCGACTTCATTCCTCATTTTGATTTGCCACTTAGAACCCTCGCGAATCCTCGATACCACCATTTTGGCCGCTGCGGTATATTATTTTTGGCAATGAAGCGGGTGTAGGGGTGAATAAATTCTACAACATGTTTAGAATAGCCAGCACTTTATTGCCGTCATGAAAAATGCTTGCATCAATCAGTTTGCTTTCGTGGATTAATGGGAATCACGTGTTTAGTGATTTCAATGTTTCATGAGAAAACGCCTAGACACCAAGACAATGCGCTGGGTTCATAATTCGAGTGTTGGATTATGGCATCACCTATTTTTCTCGGAGGTGTGCAGCAGCGTTCTCGAAGCCCCGCACACTTCACTTCACGGTTGCTCATGGGCCAGGTGATATCCATAACGGATTCCCCTGGTTTTACAAAAAAAAACGGCATCACCTATTTGGCAGAATTACTGAGCTTGGCTGCATTTTCTAAAAACAACGCCTGTAATACAGAATACGAACTAAAACAGTCCAGATTTAGATATGTTAATATTACAAGACATCGAGGTCACTTATGTTAAACATGTTTACGTCTCGCCCTAAATAAATATTCATAATTTATTTACAGCCTTTGTCCCCTATTTTCTCCATTAATTTTGTATTATTTCTACGCGATATGTGAAGAGACATAATCGGGACAAGGCAGGGTTTCCTCCCACCGACACGTGTGTACTGAACTGTCCTATCCTCTTTCATCTTGGAACCTTTAAGGGCATAACGAATTGATTACCTTGAATAAGAAATTATTATGGCACATAATTTCACATCTGAGGGGGAGTATTGAAGATTGTGTAGGTAAATTTAAGAAGCCAAGGACAGATCAAGTCAATAGAAGACTTGTTTGTGGCTGTTACATGGATATTATCAAACGTAGACAGAAAGATTTGAAATAAGCGTGGAAAGGAAGAAACAAAGACACTAGTACACATTGAATTGTAACTATAATTAATTACTTATACAAAGGGAGTGTAAGAACGATCATAGTAGCACAAGCAAACCGAAATGATCAGCGATAGATCCGCCTGTAAAATAAATACCCTGCTGAGGATTTCTTAACCCTTAATTTGGCAAATTTCAAAAAAATCGTGCGTTCTAGCCTCCTCGCCATTGTATAGAGCAAAAAATTCTGTTTAAAAAAAAATACAAAAAGTGGGTCGAAGACTATGTTCATTGTGACGAACATTGCCAAATTAAGGGTTTTAAGAGACTACTGTTGTGGATTCTTCAAAAAGGAGTATTTAAATTTATATAGAACTATCAATGCGGACGCGATACCCCCTGAAACTGCAGACATCCGTGTGTTTTTTGTCAACTACAAATAAAATCAAGTAATAAAGAAGATAGTACTTTTCCAGATTGCCATTCTACACGCAGGAATATATACTCCGAATGACCAGCCCGAATGAATGGAACTAATTCGCTATGCTGTGCAGAAAACCATTAACATACAATCACGTATAGTTCGGAGTTAGGACGTGACTCATCCAAACGCTGCGTAGATTTTTTGGAATGTCCTGCGTCGGTCCAATGTCCGGAGGCCTTAAAATGTAATATACATTCTTGTAAAGTATATACAGTGAGCGAGAATGTCGCGCTTTGTGGTACAGTCATAAGTGTCTGGCGTTTTATGAATTTGAAACGAAATATACGCGTAAGATCGAAGAAGAGGTGTGTCCAGCAGTGGCATAGGATAATGATGTGTGATATGTGGAATCGCTATTAATAGGTTGCCGAACTTTCTACACGGTATTTGAAAACAAATATATTTATTCGGCAAAATATACAACTAAAATAAATCTAAATGTAAAAACAGCATGGTACCAATCATGCTGGCATTACCCCGCTGGATCGCGAGGCTGATCTGTTGATTGGTCTCCTGTGGTATTTGAAAACTACGATTCTTTATCCCCTCGTACGTGATCTGTCAAAAATGTACTACTGTAAAATAAGCTCCGAAAAGAAAAAAATGCAGAGGCTCACAAATATCTAAGCAGCCTTCCGTCGTTAGAGAGTATGTTCAGATATTTTGAGCACCACGGCCGCTTCGATATATCTGATCGACTGTCCCTATCCTTCGCCATTCATAGCCGTCTTCATATTGGCGGGAAGTCGGCATCCGCCCCCGCAAATTGCGCGGGCGCCGGTCAAGGACGGCGCGAAGGTCAGTTAGTGTCAAACTGGTTCAAAATTGTGGTTTCCGTTTCTATAGTTTACCTACACGTAGTGGTTATAGGTTATTGTCAGCGGGAAAAACAAAAGTTGTCCGCTCGGTGGTCAAAAGATAACAGCTTTTATAAATCTATGTTACGATTTGATTGTAGGGCTATAGACCGGGGAAACCAGTTGTACCGTCAATTATTTTATCCCAAAATGAGTACAGGAATTCCTTAACTAAGGTATGTCCACAAAAGACGATAATCTAAATCTAACAATGACCCTTATGTGGACTCACCATGGAATTAGTTTTTTCAAGATATTGGAAGGATTATCTGATGCGATTATTGCAATCATACACAGGTTTCCATTTCTATAGTTTAAATAAAAAGTTTTTTTTACTGTTCGAGTAAAGGTGCGTTTAAACTAAAAGAGCATTCGCTGTTCTAGCGCCCGTTCTAAGAAATCAACCAATCACGTTTTGTGTACCGATCGAATTTCGTAGAGTGGGAGATTAGAACAGCGAATGCTCTTTTAGTTTAACCGCACCTTTAAACAAATGACAAAAAAATTAAGTTGTCTGTTTAACGGTACCCGGGGAATTCGGACGGAAAAAACATGTCCAGTGCCTAATAAAATCAGGGCAAATTCACACCTTATTCTGTTTAAAGCATTTAAAGTAAGGTGGTTTTTTATTCTGTAATTTGAATTACTAGACATGTTCTTTCCGTGAATCCTTCATATCATAAAGCTGTAATATGTTTAAGAAAAGCGTAGCATACACACTACCAATCGTCAGTATAGGATGAAACTCAGAGGGGAGTTTGGATGACGTCGGTGACTACGTCATTCGCCGAAATGTATATTCCGAAGAGTCAGGCGCGTTTGCCGGATAATCGAAGTTTC
Source organism: Thaumatotibia leucotreta (assembly GCA_025490895.1). NCBI lineage: Eukaryota > Metazoa > Arthropoda > Insecta > Lepidoptera > Tortricidae > Thaumatotibia > Thaumatotibia leucotreta. The sequence continues at coordinate 34,097 of JALPQI010030588.1, read as the reverse complement.
GACCGTTTGCTGCTCTTCATGCGAGATAAACCGATGATCGAGCGATACTTTGTTTATTTATTATATTGGCACAACAAAGTGGCTCCACTCCACCTGATCGTAAGTGAAAAGTGGAGTCCAAATCGCGGCGGCAACGAACAGAAGACTAGCAACCTATCAGTTGCCACCGCCTTGCTGGCCCGTTAGATGCTTCTTCACGCTTCGTTTAAAGGTCCCAACTTATATGTATGAGGAAACATATGTGCCGGTAAAGAATTCCACTTTTTAATCATCATCAGGCTTTTTCAGTCACACAGGTCTCTGGACATAGTTATTATTAGGTAAGTATTGACCTATATGCGTTAATACGCATTAGGAGGTAACGCCCATAACCGCCACGCTGGGCAAGCGACACCCACGGGTAGAGTTGGGGAGGTGACACATTGCCAAGGTGCCAAGGCTTAAAATACACGATTCATTTTAATTACAGTATATAACTAACTACAAACGAATATTTTCCCGGAGATAAGACTACCTACGTCGGTTATAAACGTACTCTACGTAGGCCAATTATTTGCCCTGAAAATAGCAACTTTCTCCTCAGGAACCTTTTCAAAATAACTTTATAAATCAGATTGTAAGAAATCTCTCACTACTTGTCATTTTGACACGGTTCTAGAGTGGACCAGGGTGCCAATTAGATGAGCGTATATAAAGTTCTCTTTATAAACTTCCACATATAAATATAATTCAGCAGAAAAGGCTTCTCTTTTAGTAGAAAGAACAAAAGCACTCTGTTAATAAAGTGTTTATTTTCAAGGTAAAACAAAATTGTATATAATAGTTATTTTCACTACAACCTTGATAGTGAGTTATTGCCGGCTCGCCAAGTTCAAGGCAGGTCGTTACTATCAGTTTTTCTATGAAAATGCCACAATCGATAGTTATTTACGATACTTTTTAAAACAGTTTCTAATGGCGCGAGGCGTGCTAATGATAATTTTATTAATATATAACTTAATTGCATTTCCTTTACTCTGGATTTTCTTGTTATTGTTTGTCAGAAATGGGGTGATGCGTGTGATTACTAAGAAATAGCTGTAACACAATTATTATTATTGTAAACCTATAGTGCACTACTGCTGGGTAAAGGCCTTTAGCCCAACAGTAAGTAAGCTTGATCGACGCTTGTTTCATATTCGGATACATACAAATACTTAAATACGTAGGAAATAACCATGACCGAGTCACACATATTTGTGAAAAGCACACAAGTATTTGCCCTCGCCGGGACTCGAACTTGGAACCTCCAGCTTCTTAAGTAGCCGGATGGCGTAAGGCGGACTAGGTAGCTCAGTTGGTAGCCGACTGAGATACTAAGTCCGCTATATTTTCGTTATTTTTTTTAGTGTGTGGGGCCGAGCTTAACTTTTTTTTTATATTGGCACAACAAAGTGGCTCCACTCCACCTGATCGTAAGTGAAAAGTAAAGCCCAAATCGCGGTGGCAACGAACAGGAGACCAGCAGTAACCTGTCAGTTGCCACCGCCTTGCTGGCCCGCTAGATGCTTCTTCACGCTTCGTTTAAGGTCTAAGATATTGTAAGATATCTTATGATACCTTATGGTCACATCATCAACCTACGCCTAATTAAAAGGAGAGGCCTACGTCCAGTAGTGGACTATCATAAGCTGATGATGTATAGACGCATTCGGAAGTTAATGCCAATAATCGCTACGCTGGGGAAGCGGATTGGCGATCGCGGTAACGTGTCCACTATGATGACGCTGCTGCCCATCATCAATCTTCTATCTAAGTGTCACTGACCATTGACACTTCAGTCCCTTAGTCGACTCTTACGACACCCACGGGAAAAGTTGAGGTGGTGACAAATGTATTCTTATTGCCATCACCACACGGTCAACCTTATGGTATCATACGGTATATTCATATTAATATAATATTATCGCTACGTGCGACGGCCTTCACAACCTACTTCTATGTTTACGATGTCTTTACAAATGTATCATTTGGATGCAACATTGTAAGCACTAGTTCTGTACCCGGATGCGCTCGCAATTAGTATGGTTAGTGCCGGCGATAGGCGGTCTACAGTTAGCAACTCCTAGGTCAACCGTGATTTTGCACTTATTCCGTTAACAGGGTTGCCACAAGAATCTCTGTGAGCTATTAATCCTTCGCTGTTTTAATTTAGAATTGGGCTTATCTTGAAACTAGGACAATATAGTGCCTCGTGGTGATGGCAGTAAGAATACATTTGTCACCACCACAACTCTTCCGTGGTTGTCGTACGAGTAGGCTAATGCGTATGGCGTGAGCGTTGTAGCGTATGTAAATGTCATAGTAGATGGCATACCGTTTGCTGGACACTCGCACGTGCACGCAAGCGGTGTGCTATCTAATATGACATTTACATACGCTACGACGGACACGCCACACACACGCGCATGTGCTGCACACGCATCCGGTGTGGTTTAGCCGTATGGGATGGAAGTGTCACTAACAACAACAATAACAAGGATTGATGGTGGGCAGGAGCATCATCATAATAGACATACTACTACGATTGCCCGGCGTGGCGATCATGGGCATTTGGAACTTCCCTACTTATGCGTCCATACGCATAAGTTAAAGAGCGGCCGTTATCCGGCAGGGGACTGATATAGGCTAATAGGCTGATGATGTGGAAGGAAAATATCGTGAGGAAACCTGCTACATCTTCGAAGAAATTCAAGGGTGTGTGAGAAGTTACTAGTAAGTAAGGGTGTATGAGGTGTGTAAGATTGTCACCATGACATTAATTTATTGTATTTTACACAAGTTTTTTGTGGAACATTTTTGCTTGTTTCTGAAGTAGCCAATTAGTCACACTACTATAATGTATACTACAAATCAATATCATACATATCGTCGGGGATATAGTGCAATACCGTGTAACTAACAAATTCAATTACGTTCAATTGCAGTGTGAAATGTTTGATATTTGAATTCTATCTGTGTTGGTAGTTACGCGATATATATTGCACTATCCCCGACGATATTAGATGTCGCACATCAAAGAAAAAATACCGAGTGGCCGAATGGTGTAGGCAATAGCCACGAAAGCTGAGCACGTGGGTTCTACATGGATTACGATCGAAGATTCATATTATGATTTATTATCAGACATCGTACGATTTCCAGCATTGGTGCAGTGAAGTTCAATTAAGGGATGTAAAGTAAGTTATTCGAAAGGAGATAGCGAGTTAAGGCTCATCTTTGCGATACAACGTGTTACAGCTAAAAATTGACCCCTGGATTCCTTTAACTCAACTACATTTCACCAAAAAAGTTTAGCTAAAGGAATCCAAGGGTCAGTTTAAGTTGAAACGAGTAATAACACGTTGTAAGACAATAACGAACCTTAACTCATTATAAATAACTAACATCATATCCCTTAATTGAATTAATATTGCACCAAAAATGCTGGAAATCGTACGATTTCTGTTCATTATATTGTAATAAACTTGCCATTTCCCAAATCGACAACCCTATGGTCGGTTTCTTTTTGTCGGCTATCTTCGATATCAATCGCAGGTCGACATCCTTTGGCTACACGTGCCACAGCCGTTCACAACAAAAACAAGCTAAAACACATTACGGCAAGTGAATACGCGTGTTATACATAGATTGACTCGTATGGAATCCGCATTGCAGTGGCTTTAAAGACTGAGCCACACCTGATGAGTTTGCATGGTCACACCGTTTGCGTGCAGGTGTGCGCGTGACTAGTACGGTTAGCACATGATTAGTGTGCGCGAGATAGATTATCCGTCCCTCTTTTATTAATATAGTTAGTAAAAGACGCGAAATCTGTCTCGCAGCGACATACTGTCGCACCAATCATGTGCTAAGCATACAGTAAACGGTGTACCATCTCCTATGACATTTACATACGCTACAACGCGCGCACGCGCATTGCTGTTTACGCATTCGGTGTTGTTCGGTCTTAATTGGACAACATTTTTATATCATTATCATCATCAGCCTATCTCAATCCACTGTCGGACATTAATAACTCCTATTATAATAACCATACTTGGGCATTTCTCAGAGCGTAAACGGACATCTCATTCATCTGGTCACGTTTTTTTGGAAGTGGCTGCATCTTTTGGTGCCATTTTCAGTCGTCAGATACAGCACCCGTCTCTTTATAAGACAACCAGAACGAACTTCAAATCATTCAGCCACTTCCAAAAAAACGTGACCAGATGAATGAGATGTCCGTTTACGCTCTGAGAAATACCCACTTATAGCCTCCTGCCGCCCAGACAGTAATATTTGAAATAGAGTAAAATTTCTTTTGTTTCAGGAGACCTTTTTATAGGTCTCTGGGCGGCTAGAGGATATACGCTTTAGGAAGTAAATGGCCACGCTGGGTAAGCGGATTGGCGATCGCAGTTTAGTATCCACATTTTGACGCTGCTGCATAAATGAATGTTCACTGACACTTCAATCCCTTAATCGACTCTTACGAACCCAAGGGAAAACTTGGCTTGGGGTAGTGACAAATATATTCTTAGCGCCGTCACCATGCGGCCGCCTATAGGCTGGGTCACATCAAATGCACAGTAGATGGCACACCGCTTGCACGTCACGCGCACGTGCACGCCACGCAAGCGGTATGCCTTCTAATATGACATTTACATATGCTACAACGCACACGCGCAATTGTACGTGCTGCACACTTATCCGGCGTGGCTCAGACTTTACATGGTACATGGACGTTCTATTATAAGTGATCTCTGACTAAACCAGATTCGAGTAAGTGAATAGGTGTGTCACAATTAATAACTTGATTAGGTGTCAATGAATCACGAGACTAAAACATGTATGTGACTAAATTGTTCGATAAAAACTAATCTTTTTTTTATTTAAATTCGCTGAGACATTAGCGGTATGTTATATTTTGGTGATTTGTGTGACAGGTAATGAGATTATATAATCTTTTTTATAATAGTTAATATTGATTTATTGTTAATTCGTGGTATTTGAAGGCGTTCGTATCTGCGATTTTCAACGGAACAAGAATTTGGTTGATGAGTAATAATTAATAGCTTTAACATATCGTTGCTTCAATATTACAAGGTCCTATGTTAAACTTTTGCTAAAGTTAAATTTGATTTTTGTCACACTAAAATTTATTTCAGATTTAATTACCCCGAAAACATAACAATATTTATTTTATTTTATTTAGGACAACAACAGCCTTAGAAATAGTAGTTTACATGATAAGTATTCAATGTATGACAAAAGGCCAATAACCCTGTAATATTGGGGTAGCAAGATATAAGTATTACTTTCTTATATTATTTATTCAGGTACAGTCAAGGGCAAAAATATGTATACACTTTTGCACCTTATTTTAATGGCATAAGATAAAAAAGCGTTATAAAAATACATATTTATGCCCTTGACTGTACTATTTTTATAAAGTATTTTTTTATTGTTAAACGAGCCTATTTTGCGTAGTAGCAGCAGTGCAGTACTTGATATACAGCTCATACACCCTTAAGGTACAAGTTGGCAGCCGACCGCAGGCGACAACTGCAGACGACATGTCGTCGCTTCATGTCGTCGCGACACGTCGTTGCGTCGTGTCGCTGCAGTCATGATTTCGATCCCGACTGCAGACGACAACTGCAGATGGCATCCAGTTGATTCCGAGCGGTCCGTGAAACGCTGCACTACCATAAAATGTAACAGAATCGTCATCAATACCATCAATAATTATTTTTAAGTACTCCACGATATTCCTATAATATTATTTCCATAATAATAATAAAAAATGGAACAATTCACTATATGGCGAGGTCCTTTAAACTATTTGTTTCGCTCGTACTAAAAGTCATCCGTGCGCTCGGCGGAGCGCACTCGTTATCATGTTCTAATTGTATAGGAATAGCGCAAACACCTCTGGCGCGTGAGACGGAAGATGCTACGTACAAACTGTATGAAGAAATTTGCGAATTTCGAGCGCCGGCGCCGTCCCGACTGGGCGGTGCCGAGTTGCCGATGATTTCCGGAATTTACCGACTCGACCCGACTACAATTACTAAATAGAAACCATTAAATACTTACCGCTTTTATTTAACACCTTTCCAATATTTTTACAAATATTATCTTTTATGACCGTGTTTAGATAGTTTTTGTGAGATGCATCGTACAGTGCAGGATGTTGGGTAACCTGGTTTATAAGTTGTTCTTCTTCAGAATCGGAAAATTCCATTTTGAAATGAAACACGCTCGACGTATCGTTGCTCGGCGTCAGCGACACTACTGATCTGCGGTCGGGCGACACTGACGTCTGCCGCTCGGCGACGCGTCGCTAGCTTCATGTCGCTGACTACGGAGGGAATATCATAGAAATACATAGAAACCAGTAGTGTCGTCGCGACACGTCGTCTGCAGTTGTCGCCTGCGGTCGGCTGCCAACTTGTACCTTTACTTTCTCGTATTTTCTCATACACCCTTGAATTTCTTCGAAGATGTATGCAGGGTTATAGTTCGAGAAATATAAATTGAACGTTTATTGTTACTGTAATGTAGGAAGAAAGTTACCAATTTATATTTCTCGAACTATACCGCACGATGTTTTCCTTCACCGCAAATAACTTGTGAGTACTCGTATCAAATGATATTTCGTATTTTATGAAGTAATTACTTGTTCATAAGAAAAAAATGTTAGGGTCCTCCTATAATTTGTAGTTTTATGTAGTTTGGTGTTCAAATATTCTATGAAATTGTTTCGAAATGTAAATTTTAAGCCTATACACACTAGTTGTATGCATCATCCGAATCAGGTTTTTGGTGTGTAGTAGGTAAGCCTTAAACGTATGTGTGTATGTATCTATATATATCTTTTCTGGAACATGACAGCTCAATTAAACTGATCGTTAATCCCAAATGGATTTTAAATTGAAGTTAAATATATTCCATTACCGATGCATAACGGAGAATGGACGTGTGGATTCCTAACTAGAGGTCGTCAGTTCAAACCCGGCGCGATCAATGAGTTTTTAGGAACATGTATGCAACATGTCATTACTCATTAATGTCATTAATCAAAATATAAATACAGTATGCAATTCAATATATACGGGGTGATTTTTCATTCACCGGCTGAATTTTAGATGTTAAATCTGAGGTCATATTGAACAACTTGTACCGATATCAGATTCGAGAAATGAAAATTTTATGTTCCATACATTTCCGCCTACTAATATCTTAGGGTAAACCCTGATAGTACTATGTACTACTATTACTACCTACTAAAGTAGTACTACTGTTGAACGTATTGCGAAAACACAAATCAAATTATTTATTAACTAAATATTTTGATTTGTACTTTTTATTTTTCCCCAGTAGTCACACTACTTAATACTATATAAATTAGTACTACTGTACATATAAAAAATAGTAACAGTTCATCAACATGACATCAGAATTAATTCATTCTAATTAATTAATTCTAAAGGGCCTAAAGTTTGGCCGGTGAATAAAAACAACCTGTATAATTATGAAACAAGACTAGAAATTATGAATACTGCCGCGTCGGTCGGTATGAAATCCGTTTTTTTTTCCGCGATATTCAAATATAAAAAAAAATAAAAAATGATTTATTGCCAAAAACATAAAACTTAGGAATAAGGATGATGAATATTTTTTTAAATAAAGTTATATAAAGAAAAAAAAAACATATTTGTTCCATGGGAAACGTTGTTCAGAATGACCATCTTAACACGTTTTTCATAGTTGGGATAACGATCCCATAATCACCTTGTGTATTTTGGGTACGCGATTTGTACAAAGGCACCAGCATAACACATAGTAGATGTGTAACGTCCTTTAATACATACAAATTATAATACTAGTGAGATAAGTTTTACTCTCCCTCGAGGGTCTATTTGAAACTAAGGCAATTCAGCGATATAAAACTGTCATAAACCGACTGTTATGAGAGGAAAATGGCCTGTACCCTTACCACAGGTTTTGAGGCAAATAAATATTGAGCATATGTCTCTGTTGCTCTTACAAACAAAGCAGCAATTCGTGTAACGGAGACCGAAATTGTTACGTGGCAGCCAGTTTAATACAAACTTAAAGATAAGTATTTAGAGGTTTACAAGGGTTTCAATTGCAAAAAAAAAACATAATTATAGGACTTTAATGAAAACAAAATTGAACGTCATAATTTTTGTGTTACATCTTTCGGCACAGAAAAAGGACGACAATAGTACATTACGCTACAAGTACGAAAAAAATGAAGTTTTTAAACGAGTGGGGATAAATTAAAGCACGACCGAAAGAAGTGCTTTAAATCGACACGAGTTAGCAATTTCGTTTTCGCACGTGTATCGTACGACGATGACCCACTTCTCGCACTAGCGCGTAAAAAAAGCGCCATATGTACTAAAATGTAAATTTTTCAATGAGCGATCAACAATACGACCCTATATCTTTTAAATTTGCCCCCTCTTATTACTGCCGAAGGTTGTTGGACAGAGTATACCACATAGTTTGAAAGACTAACTTTCGTGATAACACATTTAACCCGATCGGGATTTGTGTTGTTTAAGAACTCAACAATGTATTTTTTTGCGATAGCCTCACGAAATTGTAATCGACTATTATTAAACACTTAAGTGTAAGAAACAATTGGTAAGGGAACAGATAAACTACAAATTTCACATAACCCCGCACTAAAGTGGCAAGTGCCCTTTTGCGGGGCCAAGTCGTTATTTTAAACACTATTCTATAAGGGCAAGTGGACCCTAAAATATTAGTGCGCCGTTAAAATCGGGTTCGGAGCACTTTGAAAGCCGCACTTAGGATGATTTCAAAACTAACCTTTTATTTGGACTATAATATATTGGTGTAATAAGGCAGTAAGAATACATTTGTCACCACCCCAACTCCTCCTGCGGGTGTCGTAAGAGTCGACTAACTAAAGGATTGAAGTGTCATTGACCATTATTTGATAAAAGATTGAGGATGGGCAGCAGCGTCATCATAGTGGACACATTACTGCGATCGCCAATCCGCTTGCCCAGAGTGGCGATTATGGGCATTTACCTCCTAATGCGTCTATACGCATAGTTAATAGGAGAGGCCTACGTCCAGCAGTGGTCTATCATAGGCTGATGATGATGACGATAATATTTTAGGGTATGCATGTGTTCATACTGTTCATGATAACGAAAAACTTACCTTATGGAACTCATATAGAAATCTCGGAAAAAAAACAAAAACTTTCTATGAAATTTTGATCAGCCGGTGGTACCGCTTAGTATGGAAAGGCATTTTTTTTTAATTTCGATGTGAGTCTCATAGATAAAGCTATTCGTTATCATGAAAATATGCATATCCCAAGGTATCGGTAGCTAATTTTAAAAACACCATAACACCAAACACACCTGGTCATAAATCAAAAAGTCCTTTAAAATACAATTTGATTTAGTTATCTATGAGCATTGTAATTACGAGTCGTTAAAGTAACTATATTTGAAGTGTCCACGGAACGAACATGTCTAGTCAATTCAAATTACAGAAGGAAAACCCACCTTACTATTAACAGAATAAGGTGTGAATTTGCCCTGATTTTTTTAAGCACTGGACATTTTTTTTCCGTGGATCCTTAATTTACATACCAATCATACGAAATATACCACTGAAAGTGCGGGCGTATCCAACAAGGTAACTATATTTTTTGAACTGTCTTTCCAACATAAAGTTAGCCATTTCCACGTCTATCGGCCCTTAGAAACAACGTAATACCCAGACACAACAAAGCAGTCCGACTCATTTACACGTAAAACAACAAATAAACAACAAGCTTGACGAAAATGCTACATAGCATCCTGCCATTCCTATCACTTCTAAAAGAGCGTAAGTTACATACAATAATCAGCACTAAACGACAATTCGGTCTGAAAGGCTCTATATACCTATCAACTTCGCAATCTTCGTCTAGCGGGCTGTCTATCAATCCCAAACACGGGCGCACCAATTAAATGCACTCGGAAAACCAATTTGGTACCTAACGAGAGGCCGTAACGCCTTGTGATTAGGGCTAATTTGAGGTGTTAGCTAATCTCGCGGGCCGCAAGGCTACGTGGTCGGAGTTGTGGGAAAAAATCGCCTCGTGCCTTTTAATCTAGCGTATTAGAAACGCCGTGTAATGCTAGAGAGTCGAGGACCTTAGTGGAATGCGAGTGACGTTAGTTTATTTCATTTTTAATCGACGCGTTATCGGATCGGTGAGGAAAGTTTGGAACGAGGAAACTACATAAGAAGTACATTTAAAGTATGGTCTTTACTAATTGATTTACTTAGTATGATACTCGAAAGCCACCTGTCGATAATATATTATCTTATCTTTTCATAAGGGGCTATTTTAGATGCTTCGACGCGCTGGACTTAATACCTACCTACGCAGCAGTTTCACAATTTGCTTCTGAATACTTATTCAGATTCTTATACTTATAAGAACTGATTTATTTTAGTTACTTCGAACAGTGTCACACAACGACAATGACCAGTTGCAAAATTGAAGCGTAAAGTAGTTCACAACACATAGTTACTTACGCTCATGTTCTGTTGTGTCAATAATTGTGAGTAAAACTGAAATTAACTTGAAAATAAGGCTTAGAAATTTAGAAAACGCTAGATCCACGATTCGGCCCAGATGGCAAAAAATTTGAATGTTGACAAAATAGGTATTGTCAACATTCAAAATATAAATAGTTATTGTAGGTAGCCAACGAATTAAGGTTCTTTTATGTTTTAGTGTTGCTTCAATGAGAGTTTTCTCGAAAACGTATGCCACTAGTTGGCGCCACTTAGCCGTAAGGTCCCGCTAAGTAACACAATTATCTAGCTCCAAAGAAAAACTAAGTACAAGGTATTTTTATTTTTTTATATAATTTTATGAACTCATACAAAACATTTAAACACGAAACTATAGGCGCTCTGAGAATTTAGACAAGTTTCTGTACCTGACGCCTCAGCCGGGTCCCCTTTAATGTGCCTAATATTAATAGTCCTAATATGAATTCGCATAACGGATTTGGCATAAATAATTAAGCATAATATTGAATAGGCAAAATAATAAAATCCCATAATGCTTAATACGCATATTACTGATTATGCATAATTGAAATATGCATAACATTATTAAATATAACTTTATTCGTCCTAATATGGATTAGCATAAACTTAGAAATCAAGCGAATGAGGCAGATCAGGGTAAAACCAAGAGAGTAAGGTTAAGTTCAAAAGACTAATAAGCAGGAGCGACGAAGCGAAGTTGAAGCCTAGCTTTCGTCAATATCTCCTACACATCCTAATGAACACGTCAGATACAATCAATTAAATAAAACATTAGGTATTTAATAATCAATTTTATTAGTAAAGAAACCACATCTTGGTAGGCGCATGAGGCGCACAGTACAGAGTGTGTACCTACCTATTAAATACGGGCGTATATTTTAATTGTGCTTAAAATAGGATCTAGAGAACCTATTTACCTATACCGTGATTTCTACGATCACAAAACGATAACTGTATCCCGTATAAAATACAAACGCCGTATTTATGAACATTTTAAATTGCTAGGGTAAAAATGCGTGTAATAATTAAAATAATCAATATTTACTATAAAAATATAATATTATTAATACGTACTAATCGACAGTAATTTGGCAAAAATATTAGGTATAAGTATCGGTTTCGCTACGCAATCTATGATCGGTCATTTTTATTTTATCTATTATATTTATACCTTTCATTAAGTATACCAATTAGAATTATGCTCATCCTAATTATTCGAAATCATCGTTATGATAGTTTACGTTATACGTAAATACATTATGCGTAATCGTTTATGCGAAATTATGCTTATGCTTAACAACGCTATGCCAATTTGAAGTATGCGTAATAAATTATGCGAATTAATATAGACTCGCCTCAGCCGATTTAGATTTACGCTTCGCTCTTCGAAATATGTCGCGCTTAGTGACTATACACGTGAATTTAACCGTTTAATTATATTTTCTCCAACATGCAATGAAATATTATATTTACGTTCCTTAAAATAGACTCTGAAGTATCGCTTTTAGGGCGCAGTAACTCTCACTGGGATGGAAATGGAATTTCATAACATTTTTCAGGTCTAGCCTTTATCTTATTGGTGGGGCCCTTACGGATACACTTCAATAAGCCTAGGCCTGCAAAGTAACTTTTTTTTTCGACAACATTGTCATTATTTTTTTTGTATTTCTATGTATATTTGAGAAAAGTACAATACATGCCTCGGCGTGAAAACGGATTTCCGGCATCGTTACCTATCCGGTAAATACCAACCAACTTGGCCGGAAATCCTAATTTTCCCGGCCTTTAATGTAATGTACTATTATTTTTTTTTTTTTTTTTTTTTTTTTTTTTTTTTTTTTTTTTTTTTTTATGCTATAGGTGGCAAACGAACAGACGAATCGCCTGATGGAAAGCGATTAACGTCGCCCATGGACACCCGCAACACCAGAGGCGTCGCAAATGCGTTGCCGGCCTTTAAGGTGGGAGTACGCTCTTTTCTTGAAGGTTTGAAGGTCGTATCGGTCCGGAAACACCGCTTGTGACAATTCGTTCCAAAGTTTAGCTGTGCTATTACGTCTATTATAGCTATTACGTCTCCCGAAAGTTTAAAGTCAATTTTAGGCACACTGTAACTTCAACTGAAGCGAAGGCCCTGATCATTTAAACTTTTTACGAACATTATATTTACGTTTCACAGTATCCAAACTGTCTGCTCCCGCTGCACATGCCAAACGGTTCCAAGAAATGCATCCATGCACTCATGTTTCCGCAAATGACCCTTTGTTCATACTTAAGCTTACGACCCTGGCCGGCAATTGGCTCTGCAAGACGAGGGTTAACCTCACAAGTAACCGTTAACGTAGGTCCACGAATTTAGTATACATATATTCTAGATTTTTCGAATGCGGCAGGATTAATGCATCATGGTAATCAATTTCAATATCAACCTTTAAAAACTTAAACCGCCATTTAAAAATAGTTGTGATTGGTCCGTCAAAGTTTTGATTGGCTATATTCTATAAACATTTGTCAAAGATGTTGCGCCGAAATATGCACGGTGTTAAGAAAAGCGCTATGTCCTGCCCATCTTGGCACAATTGAACAATTAGTTATGGGGGCATTTTTGAGCTGGCGTTAGACGTCCGTGTTATATCCGGTCCTATTACACGATTTAGCAAAAGTAGGGTACTTTCTTACCCTAATTGGCCGACCGATCGAAGAAAGACCGACTCAGGGGCTACTTGACAAATAAGTATCACCATTTTGGCCTTCCTAGGAACCATTAACTTTCGAAGTTGGTCCTGTCAAGCGATATAAGAAATACCCAATTAATCTGGTCCAAAATGACGACCCAAATATTTAATTTTATAATTATAAGACGACGGTGACAAACAAGCATTCTGCCTGCCTGATGATACATAGTAACTGTAACTCATAAGTCGGCAACTTCACGGATATAATTCTTCACGGAAGATAATATGAGCAACTCTTTAAAAACAAATAAATTTATTTTTCGAAGAACCTCACTTTCATAACTATACAAAAACTAAATACTCTAAGAAGGCATGCAACTATAAATGCTCTTAATTATATCAAAACAAAGAAAATAGTGCTAAAGCATGCCCGTTTTAATTGCTCCGTATGTGTGAGCTAGACAAACGATGGGTTAACAATCTGTAAAAAAAGCTGGAAGTAGTATCACGTGATAGAATCGTAATCGTAAATCCTCAGCGGCCAGGAATGTTAGCATTATAGTAATAAAGGCGGCAAAAAGGGTAAAAAGCGGTTGGCCATAATACTTGGATGCTAGCGCAAGCGCATGTGCCGTTTATTGAGATACATGCACGCAACTGTTGTACTGTATTTAATAAAACACTATAGTCCCTGAAATCTAAGAACGAACTTAGCGAGTGATCTACATTAATTAAATTTGCCGCCGTTTTCTACTTTTCATCATCATATCAGCCGAAAGACGTCCACTGCTGAACATAGGCCTTCCGCAAAGATTGCCAAGCGCTTCACCCTAGCAATGACTAGACTCTAAGAAAAGAAAAAAGAAACAGCAAATTGTGAAGTAGAAATACATTCCGAAATTTGTAAATTAGCCTTCCGCGTTGAATACGCTCGTATGCCTGAATATAAATTAAAGACAATTTACTAATATTGTACTTTTTAAGTCAACCTGACCGTAACAAAACATAATATACAACAAATTGATATAGAAAAACATTTAAAAATAGGTTCCCAACTATCACGTAGCGCACAAAAAATTCAGGTGGATTGAGAACTCCTCCTTTTTGGTGGTCGCTTGGACAAGAATTAACATCGTAGCTTGAAAAACGCCATGTATAATTCGTTTTACTAATGGAACTTTTTGTATTAAATCAAAATTTTGGAGATTGATTCTAGTAACATCACAAGACAGCTGCTTTGGATTTCCAACTTGAAATAGGATTTTAGTAAAAGTTTTATTTCATCTTTAAAAACTTAACATTGAATCCATGGAAGGGTCCCGGTTTTGAATTTGTAACAACAGCAAGAACCGGGAATTCCCGGTTCCGGTATCGTCACAGACCAACCACCTAGGTATCGTACTTCTATAGAAATCCAGTACCGGCCACCCACCCTAATCGAAACCACATACAACGAAACAATGTTAATTATTTTCATTTCTTTCCAATATACCTCAATGTCATAGAAGTAGGTTCTACTGATTATCTTCAAATAGTCAATACAAACCACTTCATGAAAAAAAAGCATCCAATTTATCGTTCAAATGGGATAAGCCATACTCTCAAATAATCTTCTGGTTAAAAGTAAAAGTTCAAATATCAGTGATTCAAGCAGTGTCCATAAGATTGAGAGGGACCAGAAGACACATCAAGGCATTCGAAGGTGAAGACGGAGCAGGAGTTCTCTTCTAATTATTATGCATAACGCACCCGTATGACGTCTGCTTTACAGTACGATAAAGCTCTTTAGGCCAGACTTAAAGATTTATTAAACATAATACATTAGACGAATGGTGTCAGCCGTGTGGTGACGCCAGTGAGAATACATTTGGCGCCACCCCAACTCCTCCTGCGGGTGTCGTAAGAGTCGACTAAGGGATTGAAGTGTCACTGACCACTGTTTGATAAAAGCGTCATCATAGTGGACACATTACTGCGATCGCCAATCCGCTTTTGCCCAGCGTCGCCCTCCTAATGCGTTTATACGCATAGTTAATATAGGAGAGGCCTACGTCCGGCAGTGGACTATCATAGGCTGATGATGATGATGATGATGATGATTAGACGAATGCACGTGAACAACGTAAGACCTTCACACAGTACGCCTGCTCCGTGCGCGATCCGCGGCGCGCAAAAACGCGTCTGCGCAGTAATGAAGAACTGGAAGGGCACGTATTAATTAGCGGCGCGTGCGCCGGCACCGGCCCGGTACTCGTGCAACTAGCCGGTAATGGTGCTATGATGTTAAACAGTACAGCCCTAGGGCGGGGAATTCGTAAAATTAGAGTAATAGAGAGTTATTGACTTAATAAATAAATAAAATAATAAAATATCTTGGGACATCTTACACAAATACCGTGGAACTAGATTGCTAGTTCCACGGTAAGCTCAATTAAGGATTTCGATTCCCGGGTTAATCATGAAATAATTCAAAATGCAATTAAACTTGTTTTTTAAATCGAAATAATGTCTTATTTCAGTAAGATGTTCATTTAAATAATTAAGGTATTTTTTCTCGGATGTCGCGATATTTTTTTCCATACAATTGTTTTAAAAAAAAAATTGAACGCTGTTTTATTCAGTTTTAAAAATAAAATGAAGTCTTCTTTCAGTAAAATATGCTATCTATGCTATTTAAGGTACTTTCCCTCCATGTGGCATCGCCGTGGGATGCCCTGTATATTATAGTCAGATACATATAGATTATAGATACTTTTAAATACATAGACAGCCATAACCAAGGAACAAATATTTGTGATAAATAAATACACAAATAATGCCCTCGCCGGGATTCGAACCCAGAACCTCCATCTTCGTAAGCAGGATCACTACCAACTAGGCTACGGAGACAAAATTAATAGCAAAGCGTAAGACGTGTATAAATTGCGTCAAAAAAAACAACGGCCCTACCGCGAACTTCGAAATCCGCAAATATCGAGAATTTCTTTCTGTCACTCTAATGACACTTCCGTTGGAGTGACAAAGAAAAATGATCGTATTTTACGAATTTTAGTGGGCCTGGCTTGATTTTCAAAACTAAAATTAACGTTAAAAATATTCACGTGAACTGTTTCGTAGTTGCGCATTCAACACGCGCCCCTGCGACGGTATATCGCTGTCAAGAGCTGTCACCAGATCCTTATCGTCCGCGACAAAATCTTATCGTCCATCTAAGCAAATGAGCTGAATATAGGCAGATCCATTGGTATAACTCGATGGAACTGCTTGTACTTAGTTACTTTTCCAAGAACAGAACTTGTTTGAGGTGGCAAACAGGCATACGTATACGCCTACAATTCGGGGTGTCATAAGGCCGACCCTTTACAAACCATAATACACTCCTTTTCTGAAGAACCCCGTGTCGTTTGGCCGTACGGTGACGGCAGTAAGAATACATTTGTCACCACCTCAACTCCTCCTACGGGTGTCGTAAAAGTCGACTAAGGGATTGAAGTATCACTGATCATTATTTAATAAAGAATGATGATGGGCAGCAGCGTCATCATAGTGGACACATTGCTGCGATCGTCAATCCGCGTGCCCGGCGTGGCGATTATGGGCATTTACCTCCTAATGCGTCTATACGCGTGGTTAATAGGAGAGGCGTACTTCCAGCAGTGGACTATCATAGGCTGAAGAACCCCATACGTAGTCCCTTAGGAACCCCAGCAGGATATTGAGAGCCAAAAATGTGTAGTTATAGAATAACAACTACAGTGTTTTCCGAAATTAGAAGAGGGGGACAATATTTAAGTCTGCGGTCCTACTGCGTACTTTGACTTCGCAAATCTCGAGGTTTTGTCTCTGTCGCTCTATAGCGTCTTCGTTGGAGTGACAGAGACAAATCCTCGAAATTTGGGATGTTCTCGGTAATAGGCCAGCGACCCAACCGCGAAAAACGAAATTCGTAAATTTCGAGGATTTATCTCTCTCACTCTAATGATGCCTTCGTTTGAGTGAGAGAAAAATCCTAGTAATTTACGAATTTCGATTTTCGCGGTAGAAGGCCAGCTCTTAAAGGCCAAGCGACACCGTATGCGTGTGCGCGCACGCGTTGTAGCGAATATAAATGTCTTGAAGCAGTATTAGTAAGAAATAATTAGTAAAGTATTCGATTTTCTAAGCTGACACCAAAAGTACGCTTCCTCGCGTGTTTGAAAATATTAAAAAGAACATTGCTCGAAAACTTCCAAAACCTCAAATATTACCAATCTCTTTGTAGCTTCATACAGCCGACAAAGCATGTACCGTAGCTCGTTAACCTTATTTTAATAGCGCTAAAGGTGTTGATCGTTGCCCGGTGTACACATATCAACGCGAGATAGCAATGATTTAATAGTAAGCATGAGTTAGCATGACTTAGGTTTAGGCGCGGCGGGTCGTTGACCTTATACCCTTACCAAGCTTTTCATTGAGTACGAATGTTATTAATAAAAGAGAGACGAACAGTCTATCTCTCGGTTACATACAGTCGCACCAATCATGTGCTAAGCCTACAGGCGTTTTTTTCCCGGGTGCGGGGAGGTACCCGGTTGGTTATTTGGGACACCCAGGGCCAATGAGGCCCCGGTCTACCCACAAAAACCCCACGGTCTGCCGACTCAAAGCTATAGGGCTGGCTTGCGGGAACGCCAAGGCATAACTTCCGCAAAAGCCTATAGGCCTAACGTAGTCTGTTTCTGAGGTATGGACGCCACAAGGGTGACAAGTAACAAGTGAGATGGTGACGTTTTGTAAACACTTCCCTCCCGTATCTTTTCTGGGGGCAAACGAGCATACATATCATCTGATGCAATCGTCGCTGAAAGCAATCATCGTCGCTCGTGGAGACCTATACACAAGCGGGATTCAAACTGCTGTCTTTGAACTAAGAGTACGCTCTGCTCTTGAAGATTTCAATTGACAGTTTCGGAACAGCCTCACAACTTATTGCAAAATCCACTAATGATGACGCTGCTGCCCATCATCAATCTTCAATAAATAAATGGCCAGTGACACTTCGGATCCCTTAGTCGACTCTTACGACACCCACGGGAAGAGTTGAGGTGGTGGGAAATGTATTCTCACTGCCGTCACCACACGGCCAGGTTTTGGTTTATGACGTGTTAGTTGAATGTCAAGTCGATTTGAAATAACGCAATTGCTGATGGGTGAGAGAGCCAACAATGAGTTTAAATACTCCGCCTACTGCAAACGCATGGTAAGAGTGCTGATATAGGAAAGCATTACATCCAATTTGATGGAAGTAGGTTTTTTTTGACAGGAGCTAGGGTTATTGCTGAGTACTTAATGAGCTTGAGAATCATTACATGATAAGGATTCATATTAGAATGTAACGACATCCGCTTAGTTACTGAGTAGCACCTGCTTTATTTTATCAGATTTAGAGCCGTGGGATAATCTCATGAATTAGTGGATGGATTCGATGATTTATTATAAGAGCTGATAAGTAAAAATCTCCGATCTCCGCTCAGTGGATCCAACAAGTCTTCGTCGCGTGCTTGAAATGCTACTAGTGTTATGAAAAGCTGCAGTGGTGTATATTTTGAGGTATTGGTAAGGCGTGCTATTTCCATTCCGACGCGCGTTCAAATCGCGATGAAGTAGTACCAAGTTTTTCGGAACTTGTAGAAATATCACATATTTATGCATCTATTTAGGTGAACGCTTTTTGGTGAAGGAAGACATAGTCAGAAAACTGAACTAATCGCGATAAGATTTTTTCTTCCCTTTTGGTTGAAAGGTCAGATGGCAATCGCTTTCGTAAACGTAGTGCAAGCAAAATCACCTGACCGTCTGAAGTCTGAATTGTTCATCGAGAAATTGTGGATCTGGAAAATGGACCAATCAGCCGTACGCTAGGAGTTATCCTGGTACGATTGGGTAACTGCGAGTCTGCGACAAGGATATACAATGTTATGCAACATGAAGCCTGCAAAAGCAACGAATTTAATTGAAATTTATTCTAAGCATATTCCTTTTAATATAGCTTTTAGAGTATAGGCCGACCTAACTAGGCAAGGTAAAATTTCCCACTCCCAAAGCTTTTGCTACGCTACGACAAACCAATGGATTATATGGCAGTAATTACCCTCAGGGTAAATCCACAAGACTGTAACGTCAGTTCCCAATTCTCAAATAATTTAAGCATTTAATGAAGACATACATATCTTCATATCTAATATATTAATTTTATTACATATAACTTAAATATTCAAGGAAACATATCTGCAACACAGGCTTCGTCAGAGGGCAACAAACGCAAAATAAATCAGCAACAGGCTTCGTCTCATACACATCAATGATGGGATCCGCAACAAGCTTCGTCATATTATCTACATACTAACACAACAGGACTTAGCTGAAGAAATCACCCCGAACCGTACCCGGCCCAAAAGTCCCCATTACACCGGCCGCGTTGCCGCGTTGAATGGCCAACGAAATCTCTTGGACCAGACCAGGTACGATCCGGAACGAGGATCACACCCCCTATCCTTCAGCCGTCGACCCACATCCCCAATGAATTTCTTTGCCTCCACAGCCCAAAGTCCCGCAGTTTCAGTAATAATTTTATCAAAGTTAAGTTCCTGTATGTCTGGCATAGCCCTATAGATATGTGGACTATAGATATGTGGACGCTTAAACCTACTTCATCAGTAGGTATAGAAACATACAAAAGCTTTGGTAGCTGGATTTACCCCTCGCAGGATTAGGTAACTGCGACAAGGATAGACGACATTATGCAACAGGATGCCTACAAAGCCGCCGGAATTAGACCGGCTCGGGACGGACCGAATTAGAACGACACGAGACAAAAAGTATGGAGAAACCAGCACCTAAACGACGCAGGCTGACTGTCACACCGCATGTTTAATGCATCATTTCGTTTCGGATATTTCACTCGTAATAAAATACACTCAGCTTTACGTCAAGATACTTGCTGGGGTACGCCGGTACTTCGTGAAAACCAATTTACAATTTTTGTTCTAAAAGAACACTTCTTTATTTTTATAACTTTTTATGGAAAACACCGGGAGAACAGAGACATATTTTTTCTGTTCATTTTATTATTATTTATAATTTTTATAATATTATTCATAATAGGCACATAATAATAAAAATGTGTATATTTTGCATAGGCCGTATAAAGGTCAGGTATAATATCTACCCACTTAGCATCGAAGGGACTGTACATTTGTTTTCAACAACAGCAATAAAGAACATAATTCCCAGGTCAATAACTGTCAATTACTTTTGCAAGTACAGTCGACATCAGATATATCTGAGCGGCTAGGGTGCACACATATGAGCAGGCCTTTATTGTGTTAACAGTACATGTTTAGATATTTTCTAGCACTGTGACAGCTCCAATATATCTGAAGACGACTGTACAAGCTACTGGATGGTTCCAGATATAATTACACCTGCCATACCAGGCTATGTATGGAAGTGGAATTTTTATAGACATACTTATGGACGATTACGCATGTTCCTCCTTCCTCCGTGTTTTTAATTTCACATTTGCGGCAATGCTTATTAAATGATTTGACTTTAATAAGGTCATCATGCCATTAATCTATCTAGAGTAGAGCACAGTCAACAGATGTTTTTTTACTATAATAAATATAAAGGTAATTTCAAGAATTGTTGAACAAAAGTAAAATCTAAAAAAATGTTCACCGACAACTGAAAGTAATAAATATCTCTACGGTTTTAGCAAATTTATACGGAAAGTGCTAGGCAGCGCACAGTTGCCTTTTGGCGCAATGTGTGTTAATTGATCTATACAACAATAAAATATATGTCTGTGAGTATTTTTAATTACCCTACTTAGTACAGAAGAATTAGCAAACAACCTAGTTACTGTTTCATTTATGTTTAATAGTCGATTACGTATGTGCTATGTGAGCAATGTTCATAATTAATACCCATGTTTACACTTCTTACTTACATTATCTAAATAAATATAATTTTTAGTGCACACAATTTGTGTACTAAACCTTGTCTCACGGAAAGCTCAATTTTGTGTTTGACTTGTTATGAAACTAAAATTATACAAATATGGGATGTCATATACCAAAGAAAAACCCACCTCGGTCGTTGGACCGAATGCGTTTTTGTTTGGTATATACCATCCAATATTTATAATTTACATAGTATTAAGTAGTGTGACTACTGGAGAAAAAATAAAAGTTCACATCAAAATATTTGGTTAAAAAATAATTTGATTTGAGTTTTCACATCAATTTTAAAAATTATACAATTTAAAAAATATATACAGACACACATCACTACTCACTTTTTCTGTCCCTATGTCCCTTTGTACGCTTAAATCTTTAAAACTACGCAACGGATTTTGATGACATTTTTTTTAATAGGTAGAGTAATTCAAGAGGAAGGTTTTATGTAGGTATAGTACCCGTGCGCAGCCGGGGCGGGTAGCTAGTATCCTAATAAAAACACATTAAGTAGATGTAGGTAGGCGACACAACAGCGTGGCTTCGTTGGCAGGTTCAGGTTGCCCAAGTACAATACAAGTATTAGAACCAAACGGTTCGGTGTGAGCAGCGGAATCGTTAAATAGCCAGATATTTCTGTGCCCAATCCGTAACTGACACCGCCGTCCACTTGACTTATATGGCGACGAAACGTGTCACTTTTATAAATAACGGCACGCTTCAAAATCATTTCAACACGACAACTCTATTATAAATCTTGAAAAAAATATCACTTCATAAATACGTCTTCCTTCATCGGTTTCAATTTATAGTGCATTTTGACTGTAAATCAACGACTTGTAAAATCCACCTGATCTGTTTCTAATGGGCTCATGTGACTCCACGGGCTATAGTAAGTGCTTACTGTCACGGAGGCTATAAGATATAAAGGCTATATACAGTGTGTTACCATGACCCTGGCTTTTAGGAAAATGGTCAATAATACGCATTACTAGCAATCGTTTTTCGACCGAACAGCCGGTAGGTTAGTTGCCTGAGGAATATCCAGGTCCCATCCAGATCGGGCTACGATAGTTTGTTATATACACTGAAATAGTTTTGTTTGTTTGTACCACAAGTTTGCACTGTAGCAAGATCGGTTGAGGCGGTTCAACCTGAAGTGAAATATTCGTGTTTTAAGCACCTCATCGAGTCCCCACACGCTCCATCTAAGACAGTGATCTGTGGCATCAACCATAACCGTAACGTTCGTACAGAATGACGTCGAAACGCATGCATTATGCAGATATCATTGCAGTTCACTTATCCAGCGTCATCTGAGATTTCGGTCGCCATTATGACAGCAATATAAGTAAATTATATGATAACGGACGTAGCCGGATTATTATTACTAAAACATTTGGAAGTGTTGAGTTCATCATTGATGTTTAAAAATTTCATCGTTGCAGTGCGAATATTTTTTACGTTTACTTAACATGCAGACCAAAAGAGCATTCGCTGTAATAGCAACCTAACCCCCTACTCTACGAAATTCGATCGTTACACGAAACGTGATTCGTTGATTTCGTAGAGTGGGGGATAGAACAGCGAATGTTCTTTTGGTCTGTATGCACCTTTAAATTTTACAATTATTACGGCTTGTTTCACAATCTCCAGATTTATACGTCAAATAAAATTATCACGATCTTTTTTTCCAGCCATATAAAAGAAAATGACAACCGACATTTATCTGACTGATATATTTTATGGGACCAATCCCGTAAAAATTGCATTCACCGGCAAATTATTATAGCTTATCATTACATAGAAGTGCTTCAATTCATAGAAATATTTGACACGATTCTCCTTTTTTAAATTATTAAAATATGAGAAAAAAATCTATTTGTCGTCACAGCAAAAGATAGTAATCAGTTCCCTCTTTAGTTAATACTTCCTGAAAATTAGCACATTTGTATGTATTATATACAAATTGGAACCCTAAGCCACTCGGGAGTTATATCTAAGTTACGCTTCAAAGAAAATTGTAGGAAATCCCTAAAGATGCGTTCAAACCAAAAGAGCATTCGTTATTCTAACCCCCCACTCTACGAAATTCGATCGTTACACAAAACGTGATTGGTTGATTTCGTAGAACGGGGGATAGAACAGCGAATGCTCTTTTGGTTTAAACGCACATTTACCAGTTGTCACTGTGACATGATTTTAGAGTGGCCGACGGTTCCATTCAGAAAAAAACAAACCGTACAGTCAAAAACAGAGACTGTAAGTACATACACATACTTGGCATTTTATTAATGTATATTTTTGTGTCTTTATGCATCCGATGTGACTCATACAAGCGCCGAATGTCAATAAGTCTGGTTCTCTAATCAAGGGGCTTAATTCTTTTAAATCAGTTTGATTATGCGCGGAGTCACCTTGCGGGGAATGCAGACAGTGAACGACCGTGGTCGCTTGCGCCGGCGCATTGCGGATGGTGGATCAATTATCGACTGTTCCTTATCAATGGACCTGAGTATGGTTTCAAAACATTTCACACACAAGTTAAAGCTTCTCGACACAGAATAAATAGTAGCAGAAATGTCACTGTGCGTTTTAATTCACGCCTTTTTTTATTGTCGTAACTCGTTTTTGTTTTTTTTTTTCAGATAATGACAGAGAAATTATTTTATCAACCAAAGCTGTCAGAAATCAACCTTTGTTTGTAGCGATGCTATGTTCGAATGGGATTTTAAACTTCTATTTGACAATAAAACATTTACAGATACATATAAAAAGCACACCACCTTTCCTATCATAAGCATTGATTATGAAAAGGAAATAAATTTAAAAAAAATATTGACTGAGGTACAAATTTCAAAATCGGTAACATATATTTAGATAAGACATTAAACAATTTTAAAGTAACACTGAACACCAGAATCAATTTATTGTTAAATATGGGACATCTTACACACATCGACTTAGTCCCACGGTAAGCTCAATCAAGACTTGTGATGTAGGTACCAAGCGAATTTATTGTTAATAATAGAAAAACACTTAACCGCTCTTTTCCAAAAATCCAATTTTAAATCCGACAGCTTAATTCCAATCCCGCCAAACGGCAAACACGACTTGTTTTTTGGAAAAACAACGACGGTCGATATCAAAAGATCGCAAGCATATTCCAGGAACCGATTTATAAAGAGCCTTACTAGCCTGGGGGTTGCTAATCACCCCATTGTTCCATTGAAGGGAAACGATTTGAACGAAATTTGGGGTTAAAGAAATTTTGCTAATCGTCTTCAAAGGGGAAAAAAGTACAAAATCACGCAATTGTTTTGCTTTTTTGTAAGGAAAGTATAAGGAACGCTTCGCAAAAGTCTAAAGGCTAAGCCACACCGGATGCGTTGTAGCGTATGTAAATGTCATATTAGATGCCACACCGCTTGCGTGGCGACTAGTGTGGCACTTGCGGTCACGCGATGTACCTTTGGTTCAAGACCCTTCGTGCGCAAATCCGACTCTCATTTGGCCGGTTTTTTTTAATATTTTATCTTCATAACCGCGGAACATCTCGAGTATCAGTAGCTTCTTTATCAATTGGCTATACATACTATAGGATAGGTACCTACATATGTATTCAGAGTTCATGAACAAAACAGTAATACGAAAGGTGTGCGCATTGAGAGCGCCCTTCGAGAATTTAATCGGGCGTACAAAAAACGTTGCCTAAGAAATGTCTTTTAAGAAAAAGCGAGCAAGTCGCGACATGTCCGCGTCAAACCATCTGCTTGTCGTGTATTCTGTATGGTTGCGCGTGCGCTGGTACGGCGATTACGCAGGATAACCAGTGTAAACTGACCTGTGAAGTCAGTCACTACATGTAACAAACACGAATAGTCTGTACCTTTGTCTTTTAGGTACTTAATTAAACTTAAACAATTTGTATGTTACGTGTCACCACCCCAATTCTTCCCGGGGGTATCGTAAGTGTCAACGAAGGGATTGAAGTGTCGTCGACTATTCATTTATTAACGATCAAAGACGGGCAGCAGCAGCGGCATCATATTGGATACATTACTGCGTCCGACAACCCACTTGTCTTGGAGTTCAAAGAGCACTCGTCTGGATTTGGAGTCCTAGGTTGGAGCCCAACAGAAAAAAACTCCGTACAAATAGCGCCCCTACTACAAGTTTGAGTTCTGTCACTCTAATGACGCCTTCGTTGGAAAGACAGAGACAAATCCTCGAAATTCACGAATTTCGAAGTTCGCGGTAGCAGGCCAGTACGCATCCTTATAAGAATCTTCACATGCACTCACTTCATGCATTTATAGAAGGCCTAAATGATCGACATGTTGCATCTCTGTTTCACTTGGAAATTCATCGTAAGTGTGGCAGGGAGGAAAAACTTCGTGGTTGGCGGTAGCCCTCCAGGTCAAGCTAATTAATTCGGCGCGTCCGGCACGCAAATGATTCAATCATTCTTGTGAGTCACAATACTAACAATCTTCATTAATCAATATTTGTTTAATTGGGACTTTTTCTCACGCACTCACATTTCACTGCGTCGCTTGAACTTGACATAGAAAATGTGCAAATTTCACAACCTCAATGAGCCATATGAGATCATGCTATACGTTAAGGAGGAACAGTATTCTCGCGTTGTCAAATTTCGGGGATTTTTCTCTGTCACTCTAAAGACGTCTTCGTTGGAGAGACAAATACAAATCTCCGAAAATTATGAACTTTATCGTTCGCGGTAGCAGGCCTGATATGCAGAAAACATTCTGTACGATAGTTTAATAACCTATGCGCTTACACTGGTGGATTGTAACGGAACTTACCCTCGCCAAGCGATCGGCTGAACAACCATCAGTTCAATTTGAGTTCGCGTGATCCAGGTGCCACCTGACCCTTAATAGTTCATAATTTAATTCCGTAATAAGCCGGTTTCCGGATATCATTAACTGAGGGCCTACTACGGATATTTGTAAGTTTTGAGCTTGTTTCTGTCACACTAATGGCAGTTTCGTTTGAGTGGTGGAGACGAAATTGTCGATGATCGAGTCTATTAAAGGTTGTCGGGTCTATTAAACTTTGCTAATGACCGGGGATCGGAAGGAAGGTTTTGAAACATAACAGTGGTAATGATGTTCTAAATATTTTATTAGTAGTAGTAGGTAAAGAGTGACAAAGTCAAGTAGTAAATGGGTCCTTGTCAGATTTAGGTTATCGTCTTTTCGGTGGACATACATAAAGTTACGGAGTTCGTGTACTATTTTGCGATAAAACAATTACTGGTACAACTAGGTTCCCCGTTCTACAAAATCGTAGCATGATGTTGAGGTTGTATATAGTTTTTATACAATTTATTTATACTTTTTTATTGTCTTTGGTTGTCTTTTTATTCCCTATTTAAAAAATATGTCAAAATACAAAATTGAAAATATTTTTAAGTCAGTCATCAAAAAACCTTTGCTATACTCAGTCAGCTGCTTGATTTACTTTTAGTTCTCTGCTATACTATCGTTTGCTTCTTCAACAATAGTCTTAATAAAAGCTGTTAACTTTTGACCACCGAGTGGACAACTTTTATTTTCCCGACTGACAATAACCCAAATCAAGTGGCAACATTGTTATATTTTCCCGTTTTCTTTAGATTTATTTAAGAAAGAAAAGAGTAGGTACAGTAATGCCACTCTATAATTTTTACGATTTTTTTACTGTAAAAGTAAATATTTTTTATTTGCTAATTTTAGACGTTATTGTGAAAGCCTAAGTGAGCCTTTTCAATGGATTCAAAACAGACAATACTAGAATTTTTCTAGAATCATACATTTTTGTTATCGACGCTCAATCAAATACAATTAGACAAAATAGACACTTATGATCAAATGAAAAGAAAGTAGGATCGATTTCTCGTCCTCAAGACGCAAATTATTCATTGATTAAAATAGGAGTAAGATTGAAGGGATATTTTAAGTAATGCCAAATGTGAACATATCAATAAAATTCAAGTATAGTAGATGTCATACTAAATAAAAAAATACAGAGTTCACCAACGCCGAAGGTGGGATTCCATATAAATGGTTGTGTTGCTCATAATATTTGATTCGTTATGAATGCAAGTATGAATAGATTTTATGAATGATTATAATGAAAAGCAGCAACGGTTACAGCGATGATAGACGATACTTTATTTATCCTAAAACCGTTTAAATGGGACACTGGTGAAAGTTTGCATTCAAGGGCAAGCGAGAATTCTAAATCATCGTCGTAATGAAGAATGCTAAACGAAGCGCCAAATTCCCAAGAAAAAACTAACAACAAAGCCAAAAAAATGTATTATAGAGGCGCCAAAAAGCCGCCGCCTTCCAGGAACGCTGAGATGAATGAAAAAACTACGGACTCGCCGCCGACAAACGGTTTCACAACCCGATGCACCGATATTGTTCCGAGCTATGGACCACCTCTCACAGAATCAGCATCGTACGGTTCTCGAACTATGCGGTTTTTGCTTGGACACCAACACGCGAGCACGCCGCGCCAATCAGGAATGAATATTGATAGCAGTGATTCCGGATTGTTGTTATTGTCTGTACATGTATTTAATTTACGTATGCGTAAGTGCAGTTTATTAAACGTTTGCCTTTTGTTACTTAATTTTCTGCTTTTCTGTTTGCACTATTTTGTAGGTATTTCTGTTTGGCTCCATGGGCGTCGGGTAGATAATGCAATTAGACGTCAATATTTACAGACATCAATTTAGCTAGCAGACTGATTTAGTATTTGTGCTAATTTAGCCTAAATAGATAAACAGTATATGAAAACTTGCAGTCGCTGTATTTTGGGCTATTTTAAAAGTATAAGGAGTCACATCACAGCTTTGAAAAAATTAAGTGTCTTCTACTGTCAAGCAAAAGAAAATTTTGGTAGTAAAATATAAGTAGCATTACAGATTTACTGTGATCGATCTTTTATACTAGTCTGAGATACCAGATTTTCAAAGTACTGACGATAGATCCTTATATTATTTGATTGATCAGTCTAATGTTCAAGTGATCTATGCTCAAGCACAACAATTTGACGATAACAGGAAAGTTTTTTGCGCCGCGTCTTATCTTTTTTCCAAAGGCCGAAAGGGAATTTTTGATTTGTAAATATCGTGGCTGATCTTGACGGAGGATACTAATTGTACGGCGATTGGTTGTCTTAAATAGGAGGTTTACGCCTGTGTTGGCAAATACCTGGAGCTTAAATTCACAATAAGGTATTAGACTTTAGACCTCTATAGCTCTTTATAATTTGTTTACATTTAAGACTAAAGTCTTTATAGAAATACGAAGCCTTTCTAGAACTGATTAAGTCCTTAAGTCCCATTCGGTGTCACTACTCAAAATATTCGTTATCAATTTCTTACAGGTAGTTACGATGAGATTTATAAACTATCAGACCTCCAACTCTTTGCAAAATTAAAAAAAAAATACTTGCGTCAAATACAGTGAAATATTTGAAAGTGTACACTTAATTCACGTTTAATTAGTAGGTACTCCACAGTTTTCTATTTCTAGAAAAATCAAAAACTCTTACATAACATTTTCAACGGTACCTCAAAAGTCACCAGGAATAGGTCGTTCTTTAGTAATAAGAGTAATAAGGCTGAATGCTGATTGTGTACTGAAACTACTTTTATTATATTATACTCTTCAACATGTTAGATATCCCATGTTATATTGTATTAAGCAAGTCTATGCTAAAATGAGAAGTACGAGTATACTGAGTCATCGAATCGAGTTTTAACTTTAACCAAAGACCTTAAGCTAATTAGCCCGCAAAATAATCGTTCTGGGCACTTGAAACATAATATAAGAAAACCGAGACGGATCTATGCAATAAAAGGAATGTACCTTCCATTGTACCGGTAAGCAAACAATTAAAACACCAATTTCAAAATTCGTTGACGCTGAAGAAACAACAGGCATTCTCCTCAGACGTTGACATTGTCATCCCCATCATTGTCCCGGGAGGTAAATAATAAAAATTTATTCATCAGAAACAACAAAAACGAATCCTCTTACCGGGAAGACGTCCATTTCTCCCGCTACCCGCAAATGGACGGGAATAAAAAGGACGCATTGTGACGAAAGGCTTTGTTAGAAGTATGGTTTTATGAATCGAAATCTATGGGTGGTATGTAGCTCATTTCTATCAGCGTTTTCGAGAAGGTTATTGTTTAGTTATTGACCATTGTAAAACAAATATTTGAGGCGTCATAAATGACGCTTCTTTAATGGAGGCAGATGTATTGGTACAATGAGGAAAGGTGTTAGCGAAGTGACTTTGTTTCAACATCTGTATCTATCCATAATTACGTTCACCTGCCGCTTCCTTGTTAAAATCATTTTATTGTTGTCGTTGTCGCAACCTTCGTGTTCGCTTTGTCTTCCAATTTGATTTCATATTTTTGATTGGGGGGTCGGGTTTCATTAAAATTTGTCCCTCAATTAGAGTCATTGTTGGGCATTAACCTTAAGACCGGTCATAATCATTTCAGATCTTTAGATATCTGATAAGATTTTTAGATAGGTACGTGGTACTGCTGGGTGGTTTCATTTCAAGTTGCTTGGATATAATATAACTCACTGTATGTCACATTTTTGTTACTAAGTCTACTTCTTTGGTATCTACTGATTGTTAGCAACTAATACAGATGTTCGCGTAATTACGAATAGTCGCTAGCCAATTATATATGGCACAAAGTTAGACCACGCTTAGAACTAGATTTTAGAATAGCACCATATATTTACAGATGTACTCTTTTATACTCCAGATTGTATTCCTAAGTAATTGCCGAAATATGCGCGGTGTTAAGAAAAACGCTATGTCCTGCCCATCTTGGCACAATTGAACAATTGTTTTTGGGGGCTTTTTGCGCTGGCGTTAGACGTCCATGTTATATATGGTCGCAGGAACCAGGTAATCGCGCACCGTATGTCGGTATTGTCGGTGATAGGGTCGTTAAGACGTCACCACACTATTCTGATGTTCCTGACAGGTGCATTCGATTTGCGACCTGCTGACTGTTTAATTGGTTAGTGAAATCTTTTATGGCCAACAAAGAAATGTTGGGTATAACAATCTGGTGTGGCGTTTTATTACTCGCTGATAGAATCTCCGAAAGAGTGTGTTTTTCTTTCGATTTAATCGCGGTTTTGTTCGTGTGGGGCGTTTTCATTGACGAGGTTTAGTGGTAGACGTTTATTTCACATAATTACTTAATTTATTACGTACAGGGGGCTAGCATGATCTCTTAAATTTAGGTTAGGCCTGTCAGTTTTTGACAGTTATTCTATGGAACTAACATATCGCGATTCAGATTAGGTCCTAAAATGAACCGCATTAGTATATCATGGTAGCCTAAGGCACTGGTCTCACCGCGAGCTACTAAGCTAAGAACTATGGGCTATAAACACGAACAAAAGATACGCACTCCCGTGTGAATAAAAGAGACACTCTCTTTTATTTACACGGGAGTGCGTATCTTTTTTTCGTGTTAATAACCCATAGTTCACAGCTTAGTGACTCGCGGTGAGACCAGTGCCTTAGAGAGAAGAGCGATGATGGGCAGCAGTATCATCATAGTGCGATCGCCAACCCGCTCGCCCAGCGTGGCAATTATGTGCATTTACCTACTTTAATGTGTCCATTCGCATAGGCTAAAGAGAAACCGTTGTCCAGCATTTGACTGATATAGGCTGATGATGTGATGATACATTAGATAACATTTTAGCCCTTACATTCTCCAACATAACGCTTTCAACAATAACACCTCCAGTCCCGACGAATTTATGTATTTCCGATTGAGACAACCTAATAATTATTTCGGTTAATGGTGCACATCCGTCTGTCAAATCAACTAGCTGATGCTATCACTATGTTCACTAATATATACAGGGTGAAAACTTATACGACACCAGAAAATAACAGAAAATTTAATATACAGTTACTAGTAACGTCAAGTTTCTGTGGTACAAATCAAATTATTTTATTTGTGTGAACTAGGTTTTGTTGGAATAATGCCATTTGACGTTTCGTTTTTGAATATCTACTCTATACTATACTGTCTATATTATAGATTTTGTGCAGTAATATGTACAGAGGTGGTATACTTGCGGTCCTTCTGTGGCTTGACAACCTTTATACCAAGACTATGGTATTTATGACAATCATGACTGTATAATAAGGTTAATGAGTAATGAGCAGGAATCGGACAAATTTGCGACATCTTCGCAATAATGTGGACAAAATTTGATTGAATGAATGATTACACGAATAATTTCTTGAAATTTGACTTCGAAACTTTGAGGGGTCTATTCACACAGGTTATCATAGCTACCGGTAACAAAAAGGTAATTTTTTGAAAATGATTGAATGAATAATTATTTAATCAACTTTGGAGTCATGTCCATATTATTGCGAACAATGACGCAAATTTGGCCGATCTCTGGTAATGAGACGGTAAGAATCGAAAAGATAGTAAACAATGCTACAACGCTAAATTGTCTAAGCTACATGCTAAAAACTTACATAAGTACATGTCTTTACTACTTTTTTTCATTTTTATATGTTCGAAGTCTGTAAGTGAATCTCAAGATGCGTGCAGACCAAAAGAGGATTCGCTGTTCTATCCCCCACTCTACGAAATCAACGAATCACGTTTCGTGTAACGATCGAATTTCGTAGAGTAGGGGAATAGAACAGCGTCTGCTCTTTTGGTCTGCATGCACCTTCAAGCATAATTTACCTACGTTCTTAGTTATTAAACATAAAAATATGCTATTTTTACTTCGTCCATGTTAACATCTTAACAAAAGTCACATCTAAATATGACAACATAAATAAAAACTTAATTAACCTATACTCGATCTATTTTTGACTGTAATCAATAGTGTATATTTGTTTGTTATCCCATGAAAATAAATAAAATATTCAGATCAACAATTAAAAAAACAAATCAAGCCACCGTTTCCACCCTGTATTCAAAACATCTCCAGCGGCCCCGACAGGTGATATGTAAGCTCATAAATTACGAGCCCCTTCACAGTGACCCACAACCGAAAGGTCCTATCAGCCTATTCATACACGTCACTTATCACCTTTTGTAAACACAGGCCCATAATGAGCATTTGAACATTCTGTTATTCGCGTCCCGATGTCTTTTTAATGCGCCTCTATTGATTGTCAAATGTTTTTGTGAGGTTTCGTTTGATGTCGCATTTTTAAATCAACTGTTAAAGTGACGAGCAGATGTGTTTTGATTTTTTTCTAATGTCCGAAATGTAGGAAAGTAGGTACAGCTGTTGATATTGGGGAGCGGGCGAGGTGTCTAAAATTATCAATACATATTCTTAAACGTCAGGATACTATTAAACGTAAGTTTACGCGATTAAGACCCGTTTGTCGTTAAAATATGACTGATAATCGTGAAAGTTTAAATCAATATACTCTTACTCTGTTCAGAATAAAGGTTTGTAAGTATAAACTGGATTGCGAAGGTCAAGCTTCGATTATCTACAATTACAGTAAAAGTAATGCACAAAAGACGCACTTAATTCCTAAATATAAGAGATCACTTCCAATTAAACTTTTAGTATACACAAGTGCCGCCGTGTGGTGACGGCAGTAAGAATACATTTGTCACCACCCCCACTCCTCCTGCGGGTGTCGTAAGAGTCGACTAAGGGATTGAAGTGTCACTATTTGATAAAAGATTGAGGATGGGCAGCAGCGACATCGTAGTGGACACATTACTGCGATTGCCAATCCGCTTGCCCAGCGTGGCGATTATGGGCATTTACCTCCTAATGCGTTTATACGCATAGTTAATAGGAGAGGCCTACGTCCAGCAGTGGACTATCATAGGCTGATGATGATGATGATACACAAGGAGTTTAAAAAAAATAGACATCTGTTTATATCATCATTTCAAATTGTTAAACAACTTATATCAGCATGCAAAAAACAATTAGGTTCACCGTCCCAAAATTACCCCTATTTTCAAAACCACCCAAAAGTTAGATTAATCAATTTCACCAATTACAATTAATCCCCCTATAATTGTACGAAACAAACGTCAAAACCATTGCGTGTAAGTTTAATCCAAATTATACGGTAACCTTGCAAGTGTGCACGCGCCCTTAGGTAAACGACCTATCGACGGACAAACTTACCTATAACGATCACAAAAACAACGCCACACCTTAATAAAACGGCATAGAGTTCAATTTTGATTCGCAAGTTGGAAATGAACTGAGACGCTTTTGAATTCTTTTTTTAAATAATGATATGAATTTGGCTCATTTATGTTAACGACTTTAAGGTTCATTTTGATATAGCGAAATTTTAAAAGGTTTTGTTGAAATGAAAAGCTTCAGAATGAGAAGTAATTGAATATAAACTTTTTTAACGCTAACAGGAGTGTGTAATGCAGGGTTTACAATTCACATGACACTGAGCAAAGAAAGCGCTAGAAAAATGGCAATGAAACGAAAACCTAGTTAGTTAATTGTCTCAAGAAACACGACAATTGTAGGGAATTCTGACACAGGCTGAAATTATGTCAAGTATTAACGAAAATCTATCTAATCTTTATGACAATTGTCACGACCTTCGGAAAATAAAAAGTAGTTTTATGAACGATTATTAAACTTTCTTTTTAACAATTCTATGTTGAGAGCAAAAATGCACATGGATTATTCAATAGTATGCGGTAGCCTACGGTGGCCTGTGA
>JALPQI010030587.1:0-226413 GCA_025490895.1 Thaumatotibia leucotreta | reverse complement strand
GCTGATAGAATCTCCGAAAGAGTGTGTTTTTCTTTCGATTTAATCGCGGTTTTGTTCGTGTGGGGCGTTTTCATTGACGAGGTTTAGTGGTAGACGTTTATTTCACATAATTACTTAATTTATTACGTACAGGGGGCTAGCATGATCTCTTAAATTTAGGTTAGGCCTGTCAGTTTTTGACAGTTATTCTATGGAACTAACATATCGCGATTCAGATTAGGTCCTAAAATGAACCGCATTAGTATATCATGGTAGCCTAAGGCACTGGTCTCACCGCGAGCTACTAAGCTAAGAACTATGGGCTATAAACACGAACAAAAGATACGCACTCCCGTGTGAATAAAAGAGACACTCTCTTTTATTTACACGGAGTGCGTATCTTTTTTTCGTGTTAATAACCCATAGTTCACAGCTTAGTGACTCGCGGTGAGACCAGTGCCTTAGAGAGAAGAGCGATGATGGGCAGCAGTATCATCATAGTGCGATCGCCAACCCGCTCGCCCAGCGTGGCAATTATGTGCATTTACCTACTTTAATGTGTCCATTCGCATAGGCTAAAGAGAAACCGTTGTCCAGCATTTGACTGATATAGGCTGATGATGTGATGATACATTAGATAACATTTTAGCCCTTACATTCTCCAACATAACGCTTTCA
This sequence comes from Thaumatotibia leucotreta, assembly GCA_025490895.1. Classification (NCBI taxonomy): domain Eukaryota; kingdom Metazoa; phylum Arthropoda; class Insecta; order Lepidoptera; family Tortricidae; genus Thaumatotibia; species Thaumatotibia leucotreta. Next base: position 225,756 of record JALPQI010030587.1, on the reverse strand, counting down.
ACAATAACACCTCCAGTCCCGACGAATTTATGTATTTCCGATTGAGACAACCTAATAATTATTTCGGTTAATGGTGCACATCCGTCTGTCAAATCAACTAGCTGATGCTATCACTATGTTCACTAATATATACAGGGTGAAAACTTATACGACACCAGAAAATAACAGAAAATTTAATATACAGTTACTAGTAACGTCAAGTTTCTGTGGTACAAATCAAATTATTTTATTTGTGTGAACTAGGTTTTGTTGGAATAATGCCATTTGACGTTTCGTTTTTGAATATCTACTCTATACTATACTGTCTATATTATAGATTTTGTGCAGTAATATGTACAGAGGTGGTATACTTGCGGTCCTTCTGTGGCTTGACAACCTTTATACCAAGACTATGGTATTTATGACAATCATGACTGTATAATAAGGTTAATGAGTAATGAGCAGGAATCGGACAAATTTGCGACATCTTCGCAATAATGTGGACAAAATTTGATTGAATGAATGATTACACGAATAATTTCTTGAAATTTGACTTCGAAACTTTGAGGGGTCTATTCACACAGGTTATCATAGCTACCGGTAACAAAAAGGTAATTTTTTGAAAATGATTGAATGAATAATTATTTAATCAACTTTGGAGTCATGTCCATATTATTGCGAACAATGACGCAAATTTGGCCGATCTCTGGTAATGAGACGGTAAGAATCGAAAAGATAGTAAACAATGCTACAACGCTAAATTGTCTAAGCTACATGCTAAAAACTTACATAAGTACATGTCTTTACTACTTTTTTTCATTTTTATATGTTCGAAGTCTGTAAGTGAATCTCAAGATGCGTGCAGACCAAAAGAGGATTCGCTGTTCTATCCCCCACTCTACGAAATCAACGAATCACGTTTCGTGTAACGATCGAATTTCGTAGAGTAGGGGAATAGAACAGCGTCTGCTCTTTTGGTCTGCATGCACCTTCAAGCATAATTTACCTACGTTCTTAGTTATTAAACATAAAAATATGCTATTTTTACTTCGTCCATGTTAACATCTTAACAAAAGTCACATCTAAATATGACAACATAAATAAAAACTTAATTAACCTATACTCGATCTATTTTTGACTGTAATCAATAGTGTATATTTGTTTGTTATCCCATGAAAATAAATAAAATATTCAGATCAACAATTAAAAAAACAAATCAAGCCACCGTTTCCACCCTGTATTCAAAACATCTCCAGCGGCCCCGACAGGTGATATGTAAGCTCATAAATTACGAGCCCCTTCACAGTGACCCACAACCGAAAGGTCCTATCAGCCTATTCATACACGTCACTTATCACCTTTTGTAAACACAGGCCCATAATGAGCATTTGAACATTCTGTTATTCGCGTCCCGATGTCTTTTTAATGCGCCTCTATTGATTGTCAAATGTTTTTGTGAGGTTTCGTTTGATGTCGCATTTTTAAATCAACTGTTAAAGTGACGAGCAGATGTGTTTTGATTTTTTTCTAATGTCCGAAATGTAGGAAAGTAGGTACAGCTGTTGATATTGGGGAGCGGGCGAGGTGTCTAAAATTATCAATACATATTCTTAAACGTCAGGATACTATTAAACGTAAGTTTACGCGATTAAGACCCGTTTGTCGTTAAAATATGACTGATAATCGTGAAAGTTTAAATCAATATACTCTTACTCTGTTCAGAATAAAGGTTTGTAAGTATAAACTGGATTGCGAAGGTCAAGCTTCGATTATCTACAATTACAGTAAAAGTAATGCACAAAAGACGCACTTAATTCCTAAATATAAGAGATCACTTCCAATTAAACTTTTAGTATACACAAGTGCCGCCGTGTGGTGACGGCAGTAAGAATACATTTGTCACCACCCCCACTCCTCCTGCGGGTGTCGTAAGAGTCGACTAAGGGATTGAAGTGTCACTATTTGATAAAAGATTGAGGATGGGCAGCAGCGACATCGTAGTGGACACATTACTGCGATTGCCAATCCGCTTGCCCAGCGTGGCGATTATGGGCATTTACCTCCTAATGCGTTTATACGCATAGTTAATAGGAGAGGCCTACGTCCAGCAGTGGACTATCATAGGCTGATGATGATGATGATACACAAGGAGTTTAAAAAAAATAGACATCTGTTTATATCATCATTTCAAATTGTTAAACAACTTATATCAGCATGCAAAAAACAATTAGGTTCACCGTCCCAAAATTACCCCTATTTTCAAAACCACCCAAAAGTTAGATTAATCAATTTCACCAATTACAATTAATCCCCCTATAATTGTACGAAACAAACGTCAAAACCATTGCGTGTAAGTTTAATCCAAATTATACGGTAACCTTGCAAGTGTGCACGCGCCCTTAGGTAAACGACCTATCGACGGACAAACTTACCTATAACGATCACAAAAACAACGCCACACCTTAATAAAACGGCATAGAGTTCAATTTTGATTCGCAAGTTGGAAATGAACTGAGACGCTTTTGAATTCTTTTTTTAAATAATGATATGAATTTGGCTCATTTATGTTAACGACTTTAAGGTTCATTTTGATATAGCGAAATTTTAAAAGGTTTTGTTGAAATGAAAAGCTTCAGAATGAGAAGTAATTGAATATAAACTTTTTTAACGCTAACAGGAGTGTGTAATGCAGGGTTTACAATTCACATGACACTGAGCAAAGAAAGCGCTAGAAAAATGGCAATGAAACGAAAACCTAGTTAGTTAATTGTCTCAAGAAACACGACAATTGTAGGGAATTCTGACACAGGCTGAAATTATGTCAAGTATTAACGAAAATCTATCTAATCTTTATGACAATTGTCACGACCTTCGGAAAATAAAAAGTAGTTTTATGAACGATTATTAAACTTTCTTTTTAACAATTCTATGTTGAGAGCAAAAATGCACATGGATTATTCAATAGTATGCGGTAGCCTACGGTGGCCTGTGACGTCAGTAAAAATGTTTTACAATTGTCGCACCAGTCATTATGGGGAAATAGGATTCAGGCCTGCTACCGCGAAAATCGAAATTCGTCAATTTAGAGGATTTTTCTCTGCCACTCCAACAAAGGCGTCATTAGTGAGAGAGACAAATCCTCGAAATTTGCGAATTTCGAAGTTCGCGGTAAGGCCGCAGTTTTAAAGGCTTATTCAATACAAATTACACGTCGACTCGCTTGTGTAGACGTAGCACTACTCTAAGTAGCAATTTCGTGTAATGCGCGACCATTTTTAATTATAAAGTATGCTTGTAATTTGGTGGTTGTCGTGCTACCAATTGCTATACTTAAGTAGGTGTTACCTGTTATTATGGGCCACGCGTTCACGAATTAGAAGTTAATAATTAATTTCAATTCCTTTTTAAATACGACGCCACGTTATTAGTTTTTTTGTGTCAACTTGAGAATTTATACACGCTTTAAAGGCTGAGCCACACCGGATGCGTAGCGTGCGCGTTGTGTTGTAGCGTATCAATTAATTTATTGAATGGCACACCGCGAGCACGTCACGCGCACGTTTACGCCACGCAATCGGTGTGCCATCTATTATGACATTTACATAGACTACAACGTGCACGCCACACACACGCGTACGCGCATGTGCTGCACACGTATCCGGTGTGGCTAGTTCTTTAGGGTGGTAACACATGTATTCTTAGGTACTGCCGTCACCACACGGCCAATGAGATGAATGTGCTATGTATATACACAAATAAGTACATAGTAAACTATACATATAATAAGTTATTGTACAGATAGGTATTATAGTACAGGGCCTTGAAAAATCTCAGATTCATTTATTCAAACATTATCGCCGAACATTAGCATATTTTAATGCGACAGTTTGTTTTTTTGGCGGCGCCCGGGCGACTGATGGATAAACAGTGACCATTTATTCGGAGGTTATATAAATTAGGTTTACTTAAGCCTACCTGCGCTCCCTAAGGGCTTCCCTATTTGTCAACGGCATTAATCGGTCAAAACAAACCTCTCAACTCTCTATGTGACCACTAACATGCTTTGATTTTTGCGATAGACTATTTACATTGACACTTAAATTAAGAGTACACAGCTCGTATGAGTAGTAAAGTGGATAAAAGCGAAAAACATGTCAATCGGATCGAACGTCGGTCGACATTTTTCGTTCGTATGACATTGACTGCTTAGATGAGATGACGCCCCCTTTCCTATACCATTGTCAAAAAAAAATATCGTCAAGTTTATGACATTATGACTAAGTCGGCTTCGGACGTATACGGAACAGAGACAGTAACGAAAAGGTTATGTTGTCAAACACAAGATAAGCTGGCCTCCCAGGTGGGTGAAAGAAGAGTACATTTCGATGCAAGTGCAAAAAATTTTCTTTTCGACGAGGGTGAAAGTTGGAGCCCGAGTGAAACGAGGGCGACAATCACCCGATTTAAAAAGAAGTTTTTACACGTGTATCAAACGACATTTTTCATAACAAGTGCCTTAAAAAGAGAAATTGCGTGCGTATAGTTTACTTTTCTGCACTAGTTAGGAAAATACTTTTGTATCACTTTCAGGATTCAATTCAATCACTCTCGATAGGTACCAGTAGGCAGTAGCCTTCCAGCGTGCCATACATTCGGCTCTACATAGATGTTTATTGCTAAAGAACATAAACATACTATACGACAATGGAGTCCAGGGTTTACGAGGTTTTTATTGGCGCATATAAATACTCATGTATTACGGTTACTCACGTTAGAAACGGATGGCGCCTTATGGGGACCCGGGGAAACGGAAATATATAAATATGATAAAATGAATAGGTATCACGGGACGATTTTACCCAAATCCAGCTAGCTAGTCCCAAGGTACCTAGGCTCAATTAAGGTTGTGTTGCAGAGACTAAGCGACGATATATAAGGAGCCCATGAGGAAAGGAAAAAAAACAGCATATTCCTGAGGCTCAAAGAAGCAGAAACGTTAAGGTGCATTCAGACCAAACGAGCATTCGCTATTCTATCCCCCGCTCTACGAAATCAACGAATCACGTTTTGTGTAACGATCGAATTTCGTAGAGTAGGGGTTAGAATAGCGAATGCTTATTTGGTCGGAATGCACCTTTATATGAGTTTTGTTCAAATCTGCAAAGAAAATGTTTTGGTATTTGCCTCACTACAACACGTACTATAGTATTTTATATACAAAACTCGCAAAAATGCACTTGCAAGTTTTTTTTACATGCTAGGTAATTTAAGATATTTTGTCAATTTGATGTCTCTCAATGAAGTGTGACAAGACTGATACAACACAGTAACAAAATCGTTTCCTAAAATGCGCTTATCAATGCGTAACGGTCAGACCTATTGCTACAGTTCTGAAGGACTCAAAGTGCTGGTTCCGTAAATGCGACATGGACTTACGATAACATTATCTTATATGACGTTCCGGTCGTATTATTGAAATGCATCAGAACGGTACGTTAATTTCCACTTCCCACGACACGGCCGTTGCTCTGCGAGTGATGCAGTTTAGATAAACGATTTACTTGATTATAAGCGTGTTTTATTTTTCCTTTACACGTTATGGAGATAAAACCAATAACCACAAAGGGTTTAGCAGCCTTACCGAACAAGAGGTGCCTTTCCCCACGGATGAGGTCAATATTTTAGGTGGTGTACTAGCAGGACCTAAGAATACTCCATGCTTAATATTAGCTCTAGATCTTCTTTTGTTTCAGAGTTATTCAAGATAATGTAAAATATACAGGGTGTCGTTGAAAGTGGCATATTTCGAGAACTGTTCAAGTTAGATCAACCAAACAAAATTGTGTTTGATAACAATAAAATAAACTACAAAATGCATATTTTTAACCTGCATCTTGTCCTTATTTTTCATAATAAAAAAAGAGTTCTTGTTTTTTGTTCCATATTTTTTTTTATTTCACGCGGAGGTACACCTACAAAAAAAATATGCATACATAGCCACTAATGTCCACTGTATACATAAATAAAAATATTTCCGTAAATCATCGTGCGTCATGCCAAAAAAAATAAAAATATTTCAGAAGTAGTCGTTACTGGCATACAAATACAGTACCAGTGCAGTGTGAACATAAGTTAGTATGTAGGTATACAATCTCTTGACACTTACCGCACAAAATATCATTGACGTAAATTGACTTATTAGTGCATTTGCTATATAAATCAGCCTCTTGTCAATTTTGTATGCATTTTTTCTTTCCACATATATTTTTTAACGTTTTTTCACAAGGCTTACACTTAATGTTTTCCATTTTCCAACAGAAAATGCAACAAATCAAATGTCGAAAACAATACTTTGTGTCAAATGTTTATCTCTCTTTTATACAGGGTGGTCCAAACCTTGACGTCAAAAAATTTTTTTTAGATTCCTCACGTTATGCGCTATCAGAATATACCCTATGTATGTGAGCCGATTTTTTGTAGTTTTCAAGTTATTAATTTTTGAAAATTTTTTTTTGAGAAATTCTGGAATGAAGGAATTTATTAATAAAAATAAAACTATTGGGTTTTTTAACTAGTTTCTTTTTGTAATAAAGCAATAAAGCATAATATAGCATTGTAATAAAGCATTTACTGACAAAAAAATTAGCGTTCTCAGTTGGATACAAGTAGGATAAAAAAATACCAAATTCAAAATTTTACGCTAAAAACGCATCAAAATAGCATTAATTTACGTAAATAAAAAATAAAACATATCCCAAGGGATTTTAGTATTCTTAAGATCGCCCTAGACCTTGAGCCTTCGTAAAAGCAAAAAAAAAGTCATACTTAATGATGAGGATTTTTCGGAGTAGTCGGTCAAATAAACTGAAAAAAGCTTAAAATTTTAAAGTAGTAAAAAAATACTTGAATAAGTACACAAATTGAGTTTTCATGTATTTTCTGTTTTTGTTTATTGATGAGAACAACAAAACAGACGAAATTTTACTTTATTTTTAAATAAAAAATTTAGAAGCTTTTGACGTCAAGGTTTGGACCACCCTGTATAGCAAATGTACTAATAAGTCAATTGACGTCAATGATATTTTGTGCGGTAAGTGTCGAGAGATTGTATACCTACACACTAACTTATGTTCACACTGCACTGGTACTTTATTTGTATGCCAGTAACGACTACTTCTGAAATATTTTTTTTTGGCATGACGCACGATGATTTACGGAAATATTATTATTTATGTATACAGTGGACATTAGTGGCTATGTATGCATATTTTTTTTGTAGGTGTACCTCCGCGTGAAATAAAAAAAAATATGGAAAAAAAACAAAAACTCTGTTTTTTATTATGAAAAATAAGGACAAGATGCAGGTTAAAAATATGCATTGTGTAGTTTATTTTATTGTTATCAAACACAATTTTGTTTGGTTGATCTAACTTGAACAGTTCTCGAAATATGCCACTTTCAACGACACCCTGTATATTTTACATTATCTTGAATAACTCTGAAACAAATGAAGATCTAGAGCTGATATTAAGCATGGAGTATTCTTAGGTCCTGCTAGTACACCACCTAAAATATTGACCTCATCCGTGGAGAAAGGCACCTCTTGTTCGGTAAGGCTGCTAAACCCTTTAAGCCATTTAATCCGAAGTGAGAGAGGGTTTAGACTGGTCAACTTCATTAAGTAAAACTTTGGAATCTACCACCAGCCTATCTCAGTCCACTGCTGAACGTAGGCCTCTCCTATTAACTATACGTGTAGACGGATTAGGAGGAAGATGCGCAATATCGCCACGCTGTGCAAGCGGATTGGTATGTGTCTACTATGATGACGCTGCTGCCCATCTTCAATCTTCTATCAAAGAATGGTCAGAGACACTTCAATCCCTTCGATTCTTATGATACCCGCGGGAAGAGTTGGGATGGTAATAATGTACCTATTCTTACTGCCGTCACCACACGGCCCCACCAACTTTGGAATAGATTTTCTCAAATGTTTGACACTACTCTTCACTTACGATCAGGTGGAGTGGAGTCACTTTGTTGTGCCAATATGAAAAAAAAAATGTTTGGCAACAAAATTAGTTATATAAGAATAGTAGAACTAAATAAGTGGAAACAGACCCAGGAGGTGGTGGGACGACCAGCTCACGTGTCTCAAGGATTGGAGACTGAGGGGGGAGGCTTCAGCATAGGCTTTTATAATTAAAAAAAGCATTTGTCGCCTAGTCGTAGTTCAAAGCAGGCAAGCGGTATGGTCAACCGCGAGGCGACGGCAGTGAGAATACATTTGTCAACACCCCAAAACTTCGGGTGGGTGTCGTAAGAGTGGACTAAGGGATTAAAGTGTTAATGAATATTCCTTTATAGAAAATTCATGATGGGTAGCAGCATCATCATGACACACTGCTGCGATCGCCAACCCGCTGGCCAAGCGGTTATGGGCATTTACAATTTTACATCCTAATGCGACACTACGTAGTTAATAGGAGAGGCCTACGTCCAGCAGTGGACTGAGAGAGCCTGGTGACGTTAACTGTAGGGAGGCTAATATTGCAATCGTGACGCCGCGACTACCAGCTGCTTAATTTTGCACATTGATAATTTCGGCCGGCATAAATCAAGACCCATGGATTAAACCATAAAAACGGTACACCCCATCTGTCAGTGGAACAATGGTTCATTCCTGCGCCTGATTTATCACCGCGATAGTGCACCGATTGATCCTATCGCGCTGAGTTATTGGCGAAAAATTACCAGCTGGTAGTTGGGAGTGAGCTGGGTGGAACTAAGAGGGTTCTGCGGCAATACTGCGAACACCGAAAAACGTGAATTTCGGGGATTGGTCTGTCACTCTAACGAAGACGTCATTAGAGTGACAGAGACAAATCCCTAAAATTTACGTATTTCGGTGTTCGCGGTAATAGGCCTGCAGCCATCTTGTGTCACGTGACATCTTGTATTTGACAGGAACTTGAGGACAGGTTCCCGTGCACGTTTCGTATTGTATTGTTTAATAAAATAATTATAATAGTTTAAAAAACACAGCTTTTTTTCGTATTCCTGACAGCAAATCCTTTCATTTGATATCCATGTCATGGGGGTGGATTTGATATAGCCAGTCCGCTATCTTGGGGACGCCATATTGGATTATTAATGACGTTTCTACGCTAGTCATGTATTATCATCAGAACTCAGAGCGTGTGCAAAATTTCATCCTAATCAAAGACCGGTATTTGTGTGAAATTAAGATTCCAAGATTTTCTTAAATACACAGTTACAAGGTAATAAAAGCACTCGATTACTTATAGATGCCACCAGATTTATGGTTTACTAAAGTATTTATGGAACTCTGAAAGCCCTGCCCGATGATAATTACGATATGTGGCGGTTCACACAGGCTGATTTATTAGGAGTTAAGTGTGGCACGATAAGGATTTGAATTTTTCCAGTACGTGTGAGCGGCCCTTTGAACGGGAACCGCGCAAATGTGTTTACTTTATTTGTTGAATATTTTTGCAATTCAATTGAATTATTGTTTCGAAAACTTGGTCCCCATTTCAACATGATGACAGGTGCGGCCATTGTAAAATATTGTTAATGACGTCACAGACCTCCGTAGGCTACGGCTACCGGTTAATATTGGATGGGCCAGGAGCTTGTTTGCCACCAACATGGAATAATTTATGAAAATCGAAATTACATCTTTAGTAAACTTTTTTTTAATAAAGAATACTCATTCTTGACATGAGGTTAGACCTGTGTCGGAATCTCGCTACAATTGTCGTGTTTCTTGATAAAATTTTAAGTATTTGTATTTCTTGTCAGGTCGAAACTAGAGGGCCAATTAACTGTAGGTACTGAAAAACGTCGTACGATACACGTGCCAAAAGGCTACGAATTTCTCTTATCGTTTGAAATCACCCCGCTCGGTCGTGTTTTAATTTACCTTTCAAACTTTTTTTTTTTTGCATTTGTATCGTAATTTACTATTATTACATAATCAACACCTTGAAAATATTTTTAATTATATTGTTGGCAGCATATTCTAAGAAAAACAACACCATAATCTGAAAATTTAGCCCCTGAGTGTATTTTTTCGTGTAGAGCAAGCAAATATTGTCATCGAATTGACTATGTAAAGTTTTCTGAAGGTATGAATATTATGTTTTTCCTTGATAGCCGTCGTCTTAAGGTTCAAGAAAATGCGGTCCTTTTATTTTTATTTCCTATAAAATATGAATAATCTTTTTTTAAATGAGTGAGGTGACGTTTGGGCAGTTTTATGGATGAATATATAGATCCTAATGCGTTCGTCTGCAATCAGTACAATAAAATAGAAAAACAAAATTGTCAACGTCAATGTCACTCGTGTCATTCTATCATTTTTTTTTCTATTTCATTGTACTTGTCGCAGACGAAAGCATTAAGCTCTGTTCAGCCATAAAACTTAACAAACGTCATCTCACTAACTTAAAAAAAGATTGTTAACAAATTATAGGACATAAAAATAAAAGACCCTCATTTTCTTGAACCTTAAGGCAACGGCTATCAGGGAGAAATATAATATTCATAATATCTTCAGAAAACTTAACATAGCCAATTTTATGAATGGTCACATGACTACATGACAAACTATTTTCTAGTACGCTGCACTGTTATCTCACACGTCTCAAGTTGATTGAACTCCCCAATACCGCTTTCACACAAAATAAAGAAATCACAATCGGTTACTACCTATTTACAATAGTTACGCTACTAAAACAGTAACCTATCATTTATCAAACTAAAATGGTAGAGGAAGTAGGAATTCAGATACACCTAAAAAAATAATCAGTGTCACTGGTGCGATTTGAGCCGATGAGATATGGTCAGAGGTCTTAATTTAGGAATTGTTAAAATCTCTGACTATTGAAGTTGTAGTTATTCAATTTGACAAACGTTCTCCAGTTTATGGTTAAATAAATAACTTCAAATAGTTTGACATTATTGAAGTGACTCCGCTTCTCAGTATTTCATACAGACATTCATTTTGACTATCATGATTTGTTCCAAAAAAAATATTGGGGTTTTCAGTCAGCATCTCGAATGAGGTGAATTCAAACTGAAACAGTCCTTTCAAACAATATAGTTTATATTTTCGTGACAATTGTCTTATCCGCGACGATAGAAGATGAAACCCAAATACCATAGGCCTGTAAGCCTATCAATCTGTAGATTGTCACTTGTTCTTTTTTCAAATTTATTCAAAGATGGATTACGCCATAAAAATCTACTATACCTTAGTGATAGCTCGTTGGCAACAGGCCGTAGGCTCGTTATCGGCGTTATCGTGTGACGACCCGGTCTGAAACAAGACGGATTTGTGACGGGGCGTCTGCGAAATGCGTTGTGACGTCAGAGGGCCAATAAAGTAATACTTGGGGCGGTTATCAGTTCCGTAGCAGATTACTTTTGTCCCTATTTTATGTAGGTTGCACAAGTGGACGTTTTATGAATGAATTCATTCATAAATTGGGCCTTCATGTAACTGGAAATCATAGTAGTTTTTTTACAGTTATCAAATATTCGTTGATTTGATACTGAAAAAATACTTAGCCTCTGAGAACAGGTGGTTAAACAATCGTTTATTTTATGGTGTTATTCGCCACTTGTGCAATTACAAATAAGTTACATCGTGACGGCAACGGTAACAGACGATATATTAGGTAATTACCTATGAAATTGGCGTTTTGTATGGAGAATTTTGTGAAAAATCTATTTCCCATACAATGAATTTTGTGAATATTTTTTAGATGTAAAAAAATCAACTTTGCCGGTAATATAAGACACTTCTAAGGCGTGTTTTGTATATCTGTATTTCAGAAAATAAGGTACTATCATACATTTATACCTATTTCGAACATATGGATCGGCAGCATATGGCAAGAGTTGTTTTCAAAGCTTATTTTTGAATATTATTTAAGGGAAAATAACTATCATTAGTGTGGAAAAACCTTTGTTACACAGTGCGCTGTTGATATAAAATTAGGGATCAGCTAAAGTCCATGACCAAAAACGACAATTTCATAGATAATAAAACCCAATAAATGGAACCATCAGAAAAAAGTGATTTATCGACCCTTTATTTAATTATTAATTATTTTTCTATTATTTAATCAGCATGTTTCCAGCATTTTCCATGAAAAATTCCACCTGATTCGTATTCATTGCCCGGGAGTGCTTATATTTATTTATTTATTATAGTAGACAGGAATTTCATAAAAGATGTTAATGATTTTACGCATTTGTCGGTTAGATAAAGCACAAAGAGAAATAAGTGTCATAAAAGCCATTAAATAATCTACCTACTTTAAAAGTTTAGTGTCATTACCACAAAATTATGTACAAAAATATACAAAAACAATCTTAATGTTATGCTCAGAACCACTACCGTGATGCGATTAAGTTTCATTAAATAACTAAAAGGAAATATAAAAGGGAGCTACCAGCATAATTCCGCTGCGTTGCTATAAAACGTTATCTAAAACGTTAATAAGCCGGTTCAAAAATACTTAAATCTAACCGTGTCTATAGTTAAAAAAACATACCTACCAATTATTTATATTTAATTAGGCTTCGTTACGACCATTAGGAACGCTAAATAGGGACAATGAAGGTCACACATGAGGGATAACGCTGCTCTGTGGACGGTCGTAAGAAGGTGGTTTTAGGAGCGTTTATATGACGTTTTAGGCTTTTAGTTGCACAAGTAAGTAAAGCGTACACCGTGTTTGCTTTACACTCGAGACGGGACTCTGATTTCGTCATTATGGAACAACCATTGGGTACAGAGCTATAGCGGCAATCGTTTAAGTTTCTTAAATTCCAATTTTAATAAAAAATAATATTATTAATGGAAATCAGGAAACATTCATGATAGGTACAAACACATGGGATATAAGTGTAATATAGAAGCCTCTCTTCGGCTTTACGCAAAAATCACTACATAGTATAAAATAAAGTCACTTTTTCTGTCCCTATGTCCCTTTGTACGCTTAAATCTTTAAAACTACGCAACGGATTTTAATGAGATTTTTTTTAATAGGTAGAGTAATTCAAGAGGAAGTTTTTTATGGAGGTATAGTACCCGTGCGAAGCCGGGGCGGGTCGCTAGTACAACATAAAAAGTTTTATCTTATGACTTATGTCTTAAATGTAAGTTTACCCGGTTAAAGGCCGGGCCACACCACATGCGTGTGCAGCACGTGCAAGTGTGTGTACTAACCGTTGTAGCGTATGGACAAGTGAATGTCATATTAGATGGCACAACACTTACACGTCACGCGCACGTCACGCAAACGGTGTGCTATTTAATATGACATTTACATAAGCTACAACGCATACGACACGCACACGCGCCCGTTGTCCACACCCATCCGGTGTGGCTTGGCCCTCCCGTTTGTCATTAAAATATGAGTGATGATGATAAAAAAGCAAAACATTCCGACACAGGCGTGGCAAAAATTTAATTATATAAAAAAATGCTGAATTGTCGATATCAGATCGGAAACCTGACTACGTTTGTATGGAAAACTACAGCTCCCGTTTCCTCTTATCCCTTGAACAAGGGTCACGTTCTGCGACCATATATAACATGGACGTCGAATGCCAGCTCAAAAATTCCCCCAAACACAAATTGTTCAATCGTGCCAAGATGGGCAGGACATAGCGCTTTTCTTAACACTACGCATATTTCGGCGCAACATCTTTGACAAATGTTGATAGAATATAGCCAATCAAAACTTTGACGGACCAATCACAACTATTTTTAAATGGCGGGTTAAATGTTTATAGGTTGACATTGAAATGCATTGAAGAGGGGGTGACACTTGTCAACAAAAAATCAGGACCGTTTTTGAAAGGAAATTTAGTATGGCGTGCGGCTTCCATGTTTTATTTGTTCGTAGGTCACGTTACCCTGGTCGCCAAGAGGAAACTTCCCAGCAATCAGTCAACCCGTCGTGTGAACGTCTCGCGATACGTTATCCTTATCAGCACATACATTAGAGCAGATTTGTTTGACCGATTAATTGGGTCGTTTGATGGGGTTATCTCTGTTTGTTCAGCTAATTTTGTGTTGCCTAATGCCCGAGGTCCTTGTTTCATGGGCTGTCGTATTGTAAATAGGCAATTTTCGAGTAGTTTCATAGATCAAATCTGAAAAAGTCACTCGAGAATAAAGGTTATTCGCAGATCGTCTAGAACGCAAAATGACTAGTTTGTTGTTTTGCCTAAACTGCAGTTTACCCAACGTGCAATCGGTGTAAATCTCAAATTGACTAAAACGCAAAATGCCTACTTCGTATACTGCCTTCATAGCACTATGACTAAAACGCAAAATGTCTGAACAGTTGAGTGCAAAAGTTTAATGATACAGAACTACAAAATACACACTAGAGCCCAAAAAAGGCACCATCTGTACAAAAAAAAAATAACTAAGCGCTAGTGAGAAATGCATTTTCGCTCCAGCCGTCCGGGCTTTGGTTATTTTGTATGTGACTGTAGTTTGTTTATCAATAAATGTAATTCAGACTTTATAGCTAGAGGAATAATGATCTGCTAAAAATGCCAATAGTAGAAACACAGTGTTCAGTGAAACGTCTCCAATTTTCTCCGATATACCAGGTAACTTCCATTAAAGTCCCAAGTAACCTGTCCAATTTAACGGAAATCAATAAAAACACGGTGTATACATATACACCTATATACAGGGTGTCCCACGGCGATTCCACATGTAGGGAAAGTACCTTAAATATCATAGATATAGATAGCATATTTTCCTGAAAGAAAACTTCATTTTATTTTTAAAACTTAGTAAAATAAATTTTCAAAAAAATTTAATGAAATTTTACTAAGAGTTAAAAATAAATAGAAGTCTTCCTTCAGAAAAATACGCTATCTATGATATTTAAGGTATCCGTGGGACGCCCTGTATATATATATAATACATAGACAAAATTACGAGATGTGGGCAGTTTTTGCGCGGTGCAAAGACCTGACACGCGCACTTATTTATTTTAAATAAAAGCTCATGTTTTTGACCTCTTGTTTTTGCTTAAATAAGTACGTGATTCTATAACGTGGCGAGCAAAAAAATGAGAATGGGCTCCCCCACTTAAGAAGCGTTTTCATTTGATTAGATACATGATATAAAAGGCCTTCTTATCATAATCGTATTTGAAGGAGCGTATTTTTTCTGCTTAGTACCAATTCATGTATAAAAAAGTAAAGTGCTGTTTTATTTCTTTTAGGCGAGCTTTTGAGATGTCTCGCATTTACTTCTGGATACAGCTTTACTTTTGTCAGCCTCCGTAGCCTAGTTTATAGTGACCCTGTCTACGAAGCTGAAGGTTGCGGTTTCGGATCCCAGCGAGGCCATTATATGTGTACCTATTTATTTATCACAAATATTTGGTCGTGGTTGCGTACGTATTTATGTATCTATTTATTATGTATATCGTCGCTTGGTACCCACATTCAGCTTACCTTGGGACTCGGTCGATTTGTGTAAGGTAAGATGTCCCAAGATATTTATAAAAGAAAAATAAATAACAAAAAAAGAAAAAGTTGGCTGTCTTTGCCGAGAGCCGGGGTTTTCAGTTGTTTGTGGAGTTAAAAAAATATATGTTCCAGTGCACTTTAATTCTGTATAATAAGAACGTCGTAACATATTTATAAGAGGATTCCTTCGATACAGTCATATTTTTGCACTTGACTGTTTCGATATTTCAAAATATATTATGTTAGCGCCGCTACAAGTAATTCCTGTCGGATGTGATAATAATAGCCAAAGCCATAGATATCCCATAGAAAACTTCCAAGGTAAAGTTACAGTAACTTTTAGCAGTATATTCTACGGTTATAATAATATTTCATAATATTTGTTTACCTCAGGCTATAATTAACCACAAGCCAATTGAAAAGTAACGCTCCAATAAACGGTTGCCTAAGGAATCATTTTAACAAACTGGGAAAGTAACTTAAAGGCTCTTTTAAATTGTTTGAAGCCAAAAAAGACTTCTGAAAAAACTTTGACCTTTGACATGACAATAAGGCGGCAAGAAAAACAACATGAGGGGAGCTTTCGATCAATATTAGAATTCAATGCTGTTATTTAAGACTTGTAAAACTTTCTATGTGCTTTTATCCAAAATAGATTTTACGGCTGATCTTGTTCAGTCAAGTGCAAAAATAAGTATCGAAAGAATCCGCTCATAAATATGTTACGACGTTCTTATTACAAAGAATTAGAGTGCACTGGGACATATTTTTGAACATTTCTGTGTACACCTGATTTTGTCTTTGACTGTTCATAGGCCATTTATTTTTTCAATGTTTTCTTTCCAACTTTTTTGTGACATAAGTATTTTTATATGATTTCTACTCAGAATCGTGAGCTCTTTTAGATCCTAATAGAAGGAAAAAATTCAAGAGTATGCTCCTTGAAGATGGCATTTCGTCGAGGATAGTCCAATACCGCGTATCTAAAACATGTCAATATGATTCTTACTTCAAACAAATGGAATCTAATGTGTTAATTACGCGGTATTGGACTATCCCCGACGATTTGCAATGAACAGTGCCGAAATATCGGGAGCTCAATAATTGCAATTTACATGGTAAATATTCCGTTTTAAGTCATACTAACTAATGGGTCAACATTCTTTTCGTTGTCTTATTTTGTGTCCCTAAAAGTGACGGAGTGGTGATTTTTGTATGAGATGATGTTTTGTTTTCAATGAAATACAACTGCATCGGATTGTTTTTATATACTGAGTCGAAACAGCAACTAAAAGCGTGACAGAACCGTATGAAACAAGACAAGGAAAAAGTTTTTGATCCTAATAATGTAAATGTCCCTAATACTTAGCTGCTAAGTTAGGAGACGTTTATTAATAAGGGTGTAAGTAACCAAGCAACTTCAGTACATAAACTACAAGCAAATGAACTGCGATCCTTCAATCTAAAATAGCCTTACTTTAGTATGACGACCAAACTGTATTACGGCTCGGCCATGGACACAAGCGAATCGCGGCGCGGCAAGCGTTTTCTTTCCCTAATCATTGCCTGTAATCCCAACTGATTAAATGCAGAGAACTACGAAAAACAACAACAAATAGAAAAGCTGAATAAAAAAGTTAGTATGTTATTGTTGTTAAATAGAGATCCTATACGAAGTACAACCCCAACGAAAGGTTTAGGACATAGCCCAATAATACAAAATATGCAAACGCAGGAGAATTTACAAATATATGAAGATAAAATAAAATATTTAGAGAGTGAAATCACTACATTAAATAAAAAAATTAAAACACTGCAAATAAAATTAAGCAAGGCTCTAACATCAAATACTGCTTGTAAAAGGAAATCAGAAGCATCAGTTAATAAGGAAGTGACTCTCTCTCGGATCCAACACTCGACCAAAACATTGGAGAAAACTGTAAAAAAATTAGAACAGCGCATTAATGATACTTTAGCAGAGAAAAGTAGTCTAGACATGTCGGTAAGACCTATTGCACCTGAAGAACTCCATGTAACACAAACGACGTCTAAAAGTATACTAAGCAACACAATTAACAAGCCAAGATTATTACTTTTGTCAGATTTTCATGGAGCTGATCTTCTGATACCTTTATCGAAAATACGTAGAAACGATTACGACTTCACGGCCGATATCATTCATTGTGGAACAAGTCAACGTGTTTTGCAAGACATAGAAGAAAAAATTAAAGACTTTAAGAAATGCGATTGTGTTGTAATTATGTGTGGCGGGAGTGATTATAATGTTACTCCACTAAATAAAATTATAAGTACCTTAGAATATGCTGTCAAAAAGTGTTCTCACACAAATGTAGTTATTTGTGACCTCCTTCATAGTTTAAGTAGGCATGCTGATAAGTATAATGAATTTGTTAATAGATTTAATGTGATTTTGCATAAAAAGTTTGTAAACTTTCCCTATGTGTGGCTGGAAACACCAAATAATGTCCACTTCGGTGTAAGAGATTATGACAAAAATGGCTACCAATTAAACTACAGAGGAAAGTACAAACTAGCTCGCAGCGTAAATAATGTTTTGATTAATGTTAACCGAGCATTTTATAATCAGTTACATTTTTTACACGAAAAAGACCATCGACAAATAAACCGTTGAAGATGGCAAACAATGACCTTATTGTATATAATCATATTAATATATTACATCAGAACATTAATGGAATTATAAATAAATCTGATTTATTAAGTGTGCACATACAAGAACTAATTGATAAGAAAATTCAGGTTGATGTTGTTTGTGTCACAGAGCACAATATGCAGACAGGTGACGAAATACATTTGTCAATTCCTAATTTTAAGTTAGCAGCGGTGTACTCGAGGAACAACCGCAATGGTGGCTCCTGTATTCTAGTGAGGTGTATTCACAAATATTGCATATTAAATGAATTAAATAATTTATCTATACCAAATGTAATAGAATGCGCAGGCATAGAGTTAATTGACCACAAATTGGTAATTATCAGCATTTATAGAGTACCTAGAAGCACTAGACACAGTTTTGATATATTTTTTCATAAATTGGAGGTTATATTAAATAAACACTGTTTTAATGGGAAGAAATTAGTCATATGTGGTGACTTTAATATTGATATGCTCAAGAGAACGTCACCGTCAGTAACATTTAAAAATTTGTCGCTGTCGTATAATTTAAAGCTTGCAATATCGGAACCAACTAGATTAGCTAGCAACACATGTATTGACAATATTCTTCACAATGTTCGAGGTAGTAAAGCTGAGGTAATTGACCTTGCTCTCTCAGATCATACAGCACAATTGATCAAATGCCCGGTTAAAAAGACATGTGTTCTTACTTACTGGTATAAAAAAAAAAAGAGATTTAAACCAAGATAATATTAATAAGTTTAGGGAGCGCCTATCAGAGTTAAAATTCAATGCAGTTTACATGGCAAATGATCCTGATGATGCGTATAACAGCTTTGTTGATCAATTTGAATTGCTCTATAATTTGTGCTTTCCTATTAGAAAAATTAAGATTAGGTCAACGACGGAACCAAAATGGATTACCAAGGGGTTAAAAGGCTGTTGCAAGCGGAAACGACATTTACTTTGGAAATACAGATTTTCAGATGACAAGGCTAATGACAAAACAATTTTCCAAAATTATTCTAAGCGTCTGAAAAAAATTATTAAGCTTACCCAGAAAGCTCAGAATAATTATTATATTAATCGATCTAGTAATAAAACAAAGGCAACGTGGAATATTATAAATGATAGTAGATCTAAAGCACCAATAGACAATATTCAGCAGATAGAATATAATAATGAACTTATAACATGTCCTCAAAAAATTGCGCAATCATTTAATAAGTACTATATTGACCTAACACATGAGCAATCGAACCGCCTTAACCGAGTCCCGAGCATCAAAAAACCTAATATGGAAAAAATATATCCAATAACATGTAATCTACCTAAATCTATATTTATGAATCCCACTAATTCAAATGAAATAAACAATATAATTACATCCTTAAAAAACAGCCGTAGTACAGGCTATGACGATATTAGTACGAAAGTCGTCAAATGTGTATCTAGTGTTATTTCACCTCTGATTAGCCACATAGCAAATTTATGCATAGAGAAAGGTAAATTTCCAGAAAGACTAAAAATTGCCATTGTAAAACCTCTTTTTAAAAAGGGTAATAAAGAAAACATGGCCAGTTATAGGCCTGTGGCACTGCTTCCTATTTTTTCAAAAATTATAGAAAAAGTTATACATAAATCTGTTTGTGGATACTTTGAAAATAAAAATCTATTCACTAAAGAACAAATGGGGTTTAGGAAAGGCAAGTCCATAAATATGGCTATTTTTGACCTATTGCGAGTAATAATAACAAATATGGATAAAAGGGTTCCGGTGGCAGCACTATACATGGACATGTCTAAAGCCTTCGACTTTGTAGATCATAGAATATTACTGGATAAACTATATAGATACGGAGTAAGAGGCAATGTACATAATTTAATTAAGTCATACTTAGAAAATAGACGACAGTTTACGCAAATAAATAGACTATGCACTAGAACGAAAACAGAGATTACTTATTCATCGGAACTTAGACATATTGACTACGGGGTGCCCCAGGGAAGCGTTTTGGGCCCTTTATTATTTATTATTTATATAAATGATTTGCCCCAAGTTGTTGATTATCCTATGGTTCTTTTTGCTGATGACAGCACCATAATGTTTAATTGTAAAGATCCAGATACATATGAAAATGATATTTGTAGTACATTAGAAATAATTATTAACTGGTTAGCCAATAACAATTTAAATGTTAATCTGGAGAAAACTAAAGTCATGACATTTAGGCAAAGAGGAAATAATTTACGTAATTTAAATATATCATATAAAGGACATAGTATTGAGGAAACACACGTGACAAAGTTTTTAGGAATAACCGTAGATAGTAAGTTGACATGGAACAATCAAATTGACATTGTATGTAAGAAACTTAATCAATTCTCTTATGCTCTACATCATTTAAGGAAGATTGTTAATGAATCTGTTGTTTTAACGGCCTATCACGCCTATGTAACATCGACATTAAGATATGGAATTATATTCTGGGCAAACTCAGTCGATAGAGAAATAGCATTTAAAGCGCAAAAAAGATGCATTAGATGTTTATGTGGAATTCAGCCCCCAGCTTCATGTATACCATATTTTAAGAAATTACGCATATTGACTTTACCTTGTTTGTACATCTACGAATTAGTTGTGTTTGTTAGATCTAACCTACATTTATTTAACAAGTTTAAAAGTGCTCGGCTTAGAAATAAAATTGCCTCAACATCCTCAAAGAAAGCGTTGTTACGGAAAAGCATACTTGGCATGGCCCCAAAAATATATAATAAAGTCCCAAACGACATAAGAAACATAGAAAATATGCTTAGTTTCAAAAATAAATTATTTAATTTTTTAGTGGATAAAACTTACTACACTGTTAAGGATTTTTTGTTAGACTACAATAATGGCAACTGTACATAGCATGTAGTTACAGTCCATTAAAACCAAGCCCACAATTTTGTATGCCTTGCGGCCCAACATGGTGATGCTTTATCATTAATATTGTAAGACCTGTACCTATGTACCTTTAACCTGTGTTGAACAAATAAATCACTTTGACTTTGACTTTGACTTTGACTTTGACGGCTGAAAGTTGCACAAAGGGCGATGGAACACTCAATGCTCTGGATCTCTCTAAGAGATAGAGTGTAGAACGCGGAGATCAGGCAACGCACGAGAGTTACAGACATCATTGAACGAGTAGCCAGCCTGAAGTGGAGATGGGCGGGACATGTGTGCCGAAATGATGATGGGCGGTGGGTGAGTAGAGCTCTCTTGTGGAGGCCAAGAATGGAAAGCTGAAGCGTAGGCAGGCCAGCTGCCAGACGATATAAAGAAGACGGCAGGGCCGACCTGGAAGAGAGACGCCGCAAACCGTAAGAGGTGGAAAAAATTGCAAGAGGCATACGTCCTGCAGTGGAGTAAAATATGCTGGGAAGAAGAAGAATCCCAACTGATGACAGATTCGTACGAAAAGTCACGTGACCATTTCCATACATTATTTTAGTCAGGTGACTTATCGCTTATCGTGCTCGACTTATCGCTACCTGCTGATGGCCACGCGGTGCGGCAAGCGTTTTATCTGTTCATTGCACGCTCGAGAAGTGCAACACACGGAGGTGAGTCGGGATCACACGCAATTATTACAAAGATCTTCCATAGCCTAGTCGGTAGTGACCCTGCCTACGAAGCTGGAGGTTCCAGGATCAAATCCCGGCGAGGACATTATTTGTGTAGGTTTACTTATTTATCAAAAATATTTTTTGACATGAAAGGCATAAGGTCGGATTTAGCAATTTCTCTGACTTGTAAGTGTAACTTTATGATTTTTAAACAAGGTCGAATTTAGATATATCTCATACTCATAGAACCGACCTTATGCCTCTCAGGTCGAGATTTATTACTTGCTCTTGGCTGTCTATGTATATACGTTGTCGTCGCTTAGTACCCACATTACAACTTTACTGCAATTTGGGTTTACAAGAGGTCGTTCAACTACAGACGCCGCCTCAGTACTAATCAAGCATATTTACGACGCCTGGGAAAATTCGCAAGATGCTATTGGTGTCTTCTGCGACCTCTCCAAAGCATTCGATTGCGTGGATCATGATACACTATTACACAAGCTAAAATACTATGGATTGTCAGTGGAAGCTCTCCACCTTGTCTGTTCTTACTTAAATTTAAGAACCCAGAAAGTGGTTGTAAATGGAACTGAGTCTAGTGGCAAGACTGTAAAGCTTGGAGTACCTCAGGGTTCTATTCTGGGGCCTTTCCTCTTCCTGGTGTACATAAATGACTTGCCGAACCTTGTAAAAGATAAATGTGACATAGTTCTGTTTGCTGATGATACATCGTTAATTTTCAAAGTTGACAGAAAACAAATTGACTACAGACAAGTCAATGAAACTTTGAAAGAGGTATCAGAGTGGTTCACAGCAAATAATTTACTTCTTAATGCGAAGAAGACCAAATGTGTAAGATTCTCGCTTCCAAATGTAAGAAAGTCTGAAACTATTATCACGTTAAATGGTGAGAAGCTAGACCTTGTTGATAATGCACTTTTTCTGGGCCTTACCTTGGACAGCAATCTGCAATGGGCTCCTCACATATCTACCCTGGCAAAAAGGCTGAGCTCTGCCGCGTATGCAGTTAGAAGAATCCGACAGTTCACTGACGTGGAGACAGCTCGCCTAGTTTACTTTAATTACTTTCACAGTTTTATGCCTTATGGCATACTGGTTTGGGGAAAAGCAGCAGATTTGGACACCATCTTCATTCTTCAGAAGAGAGCTATTCGATCGATTTACAATATGAGCTCTCGCGACTCACTGAGAGAACGATTTAAGGAAATAGATATTCTCACAGTAGCTTCACAATACATACTGGATGTGATAATGTACACACATAAGAATATTAAATCCTTTAAAAAGCTTTCTGACATTCACAGCCGCAACACACGGAACAAGCATAAGTTATTGGTTACCAAGTTTCGTCTACAGAAAGTAAAAAAGTCGTTTGTTGGAAACTGTGTTACCTTTTTCAACAAAGTACCCTTAGAGGCATGGGAACTGCCCTATAATTCATTCAAAATGTACATCAAAAATGGTCTTCTTAAAAAGGGTTATTATAAAGTTGACGATTACTTGAATGACGAGGAACCATGGCCGTGTCTTCAGTCTCAAGACCTGTCTTAGATTTACATGACATTGACTTGAATACATATTAGTTATGTATTTTGTAGACTTAGTTTATAAGACTGTTAGCTTAACAGCCTCTTTATTATTATTTTTTTTTTTTTTTGACGTTTGGAGAGCCTTTACACCTCCAAAATTATTAATTTTATTTATTATTCTTAGCATTTAATTTCTTTGACCGTGGAGACCTTTTACATCTCCACACTTAATATTTATTTCACCATGGAGCCCATTTATCTCCTTATATAGCAAAATTTTGACTTATTGGATACATAATAATTATGTATTCTGTAGCACTAGTTTACAAGACTTTTAGTTTAACTGTCTTCTGACATGAAACATTTGTTTCATATACCTTTTTATTTACTTTTAATTGACATTTGGAGATTCTTTACACCTCCAAATCATTATTATTATTATTTATTAACTGACATTGGGGACACTTTACATCTCCAAAATTATGTATTATTGACATTAGAGAATATACATCTCTAGTTTAATTTAATATTAGAGTTTATTTTACTGTGATGTCATATTTAAATAGGTATTGGCTGTTGTCTTTTAAATAATAAGAATAGTTGCTTTGTGATTGTCACTAAATTGTTAATTTTCTATTTTATTATTATTGTTAAAATCATGACGATTAGAGACCTTTTACATCTCTAAATCTTAATATCTCTTTATTCTGACAACTAGAGGACCTTTACATCTCTAGTAGTATTAGATATAGATACTTAATAATGTTGCGAACTTGTACAATAATAATTATTTTTGTTTAATATTATGATCCTTTATTTATTTCTGTCTTTATAAAAATGTCTATAATAATCTTTTTTTTTATGTAATACATTCTTTAATGCATGTTAGTTTAATAAGATGTATTATTATACTGTTTTGAAAAAATAAGTCCACCTGAGTTTCTTACTGGTTCTTCTCAGGAACGGCGTAGGGTTTGAACCAGTAGTAGATTTTTTTCTCTCATGTCAGACGATTCGAAAGTGCTTATTAATAAGCTTACTTGAATAAAGAATAGTTTGACTTTGACTTTGACTTTACAAGGCTTAATTGAGCTTACCGTGAGACTAAGTCGATTTGTGTAAGATGTCCCAAGATATTTATTTATTTGCCCGCTAACGCTGCCGCCGCATTTTCGTGGCCAAGCCATTTCGCTAACAGTACAAAAGCAGGTGCGGTTAGGTCGTTTTTCGCGTGGCACGTTGGTCTATAAACAACAATTTCGCCGCCTGCATTGCGGGTTGCGCCGGGGATTTTTGCCCGATTGCGGTATTCGGCTGCCTGCATTAGGGATGTCCAAAACAAGTCACGAAATTATTTACGTCACATAAGATACAGGCTCAGCCTAGTTTGGAGCCCACTGGATAACGCTTGAAAATTGTAAACATGTGCTTACGATTGAATAAATTATTTGTATATTTGTATTGTATTTGTACATTTTTAAATATCAGATTGACCCACGTGGAAGACAAGCGCTGGTCACTGATAGTGTCTTTGTTGTTCACTTTGTTCCGACGAGCCGAAAGATGTCCACTGCTGGCATAGGCCTCCCTCAAAAATTGCTACACTGACCGGTCCTGCGCCACCCGCATCCAGCGGACTCTTGCGACCTTCACCAGGTCATCAGTCGACCTTCACTTTGTTCAGTCAAAGGCAAAATAAGGTGAATATAAAAATACTCAAAAATATGTCCCAGTGCACTTTAATTCTTCTGTGTAATAAGAACGTCGTAACACACTTATAATTCGATATATATTTTTGAACTTGACTGTTCATTCATCATATATCTACGAGCTTAGGACAAAAATGCAGCGACAGTATCTCGCCAGCGAGCTATTAAGGCCAAGCCACACCGGATGCATGTGCAGTTCACCGCACTTCACGCACACGTGCCGCATTCTCAGCCTTTAGTCGACTCTTACTCTCTCTCGCAATACAAATATAAACATATCCCTTCCACCGTCTTTCATATTTATACCGAACGAAAAGACTCAGTTAAGCTAGTTAGGCCTGTAATTCTTCACCAAAGACGACCGCACGAAAACTTCTAATAAAATAAAAAATCTCGTATACATGAACTAGGCGAGTGACAACCCTACTCCATCAGCATAAGACACGGAAGTATAAATATTAGGTTAAGAGCTATAGAACTTGGACGGAACTTGTAATTCCAAGCTGGACTGCATACTATGTACAGTCGCCTTCAGATATATCGGCGCGGCCACGGTGATCAGAAATATCTGAACATACACTCTAACGACATGGAAATAGCCTATTTAGATATTTGTGTGCATACTCCGATATATCTGATGAGGACTACAGTATGTTGGGGTTGGATTATCTAAGTTCTCTATGTTTTGTTGCATGTTTAGACTTAGGTCCTGAAGGTGCATGCAGACCAAAAGAGCATTCGCTGTTCTATCACCCTACTCTACGAAATTCGATCGTTACACGAAACGTGATTCGTTGATTTCGTAGAGTGGGGGATAGAACAGCGAATGCTCTTTTGGTCTGCATGCACCTTAACAATGTTTATGGTTCTAACGGAGCGGCTATAGGCAGTCAATAGAGTAACTTATTTTTTGTCCTCCAATCAATAACCGCGTATAGAGGGATAGAAAGAAGATACGCTATGCGCACGTGAGTTTTTTTTTATGTGACGAAGGTAGACAACTGAGCTCTCAGCCCACCTGATGGAAAACGGGAAAGGCCCATGGACATAGTGACCAAAAAATCGCCTATGCGCTGCCTACCCTGAGGACTTAGAATTAGATGGATAGCCTCTATGCCAATAATTACACCGGCTACCTTACCCCCAAACCGGAACACAGTACTAACTATTTAGCGGCAGGTTAACGGGTAAGACGTGGTAGCTATCCGGGCGGACCCTGTACGAGGTCCTACCACCAGCACAACTTAATTACCGCAGCACCACGCAGTTTAACAGTTTAATTATATTTATGAACTGAAATAGGCTGATGATGTCAATATTCGTAGTAGCACTATATTTAAGTTTTACGTGTATATACGCAGTACATTCAAGCCGTTACGCGTACACCAACCGCAAGGTCAAACAGTGCATTTTTAAAAGGGTTCATAACACCGCTTATAAGGTTGCATTTAAATAAATTAGAATCGGCCATCTCTGAACTCCGCAAGGCAAGGTGACCCCCATTAACCGTGGGACGAAGCGTGGAATGCAAATCTGGACATATCAAGTACTTTACGTGTTGTGGGAAATGAGATTTTTGGGTGTGATGAGACCACAGATCGCAGACTAGAAGGAGTATAGGCGTCTCTGTGTTTTCAGTTCTCTTGTCGCATTGACATTGCGGTTTTCTAAGGGGTATTTTCCTGAAATAAAACTATGAAAGGGCAGAACAAAGGACTTAAAAAAAAACTATGAAAACGAATAAACTCGCGTTTATTAACTAATTTTAACTTCATTCCGACGTTTCGAACACTTTACGAAACAAACTTTGTTTGAAACGTCGGAATGAAGTTAAAATTAGTTAACAGCGTATATAACGCGAGTTTATCCGTTTTCATAGTTTTATTTCATGTGTAACCGCGGTAACCGAAGAAAATATTGGGTATTTTCTTATCGACTGTCTCGATATCCATGTTCATGTTATGCAACAATTTGATTGATTTTTTCAATTATGGCCGAGTCACACCGGATGCGTGTGTGTGGCATGTGCGTTGTAGTTTAGGAATTTTCATAGTAAATGGCACACCGCTTGTAAGTCACTCGCACGTGCACAACAAGCAAGCAGTATGCCATCTAATGCATCTAGTGCACGTACAGTCAGGTGCATAAATATATATACAATTTTCGACCTTATGCCCCAGACACAAGTAAAAAAGTGTACCTATACATATTTTTGCCCTTGACTGTACTGCACACGCATCCGGTTTGGCTTGGCCTTTAATATTCGAAATTCACGAACTTCGACGATCGCGGCAGAACCGCCTTGAGGTGACTTTGCGTGAGAGCAACCCAAAAATTCGTGCAGACAATCTCCCGAGTTGAAAGCCCTAATTCGCAGGTCATCGAACTGGCTTTCTTAGAAGAAAAAGCTAGAGATTTTGGCAAAGAACACTGGCTGCAATTAGCACGTGAAAACTAACAAATGTTTGATAAAACGGATATGTGCGTCCGACCACGCACTGTAAAGGATTCCGTATAAAAATCGTGAAACTGTATTTGAGGATTACAAACTAAAGGTAATACTATATATTGATTTAAACTTTCACGATTATCACTCATATTTTACAGACAAACGGGTCTTAATCGCGTAAACTTACGTTTAATTATATCCTGACGTTTCGGGCATGACGTTACACCCGTGGTCGCAGGCAGACTGGCGAGAGAATGTATCAACACCTTCGAGCTTTTCTGGACGTGAAAGTGATAGGTCGAGATGATGGTTCTTTGGTGCACACTGTCTATAGGAAGCCCACACACACTGACAGGTATTTGAACGCTCTGTCTCACCACCACCCCCGCCAGCTTCAGTCTGTGGTTAATTCTCTAAAGAACAGAGCACATGACCTTTGTGACCCTGAATTTCTAGAAATTGAGTTATCGCACGTTTAGGAGGTTCTGAAGAGAAATGGCTACATAATGAACAGACGGCAACCCAGACGAACACCGAGGAAGAAACATACAGATGTTGCAAGGCGACCAGCATTTTTGCCTTATGTCAGGGGTGTAACGGACAAAATAGGTACGCTTTTGAATAAGTATTCCATACCAACCGTTTACATGCCGTTATCAAAGGTGGCAGGTCATCTAAGGTCGCCTAAGGATGTTTTACCTTATCACACACCGGGCGTTTATAAGATCGATTGTAGCTGTGGTAGTTCCTATATTGGGGAAACCAAACGCACCATAGCGGAAAGGGTCAAGGAACATATCACGGCTGTTAAAAAGCGTCAAACGAATAAGTCTGCTGTGGCCGAGCATTTGTTGGAGTCCGGATCTAACCACTGGATTGAGCTCCATAACCCGAAAGTCCTCTCAACCGAGCGTATACATCATAGCCGAAAAGTACGTGAAGCTATTGAAATTAAGAAACATCGGAATTTTAATCAAAATGAGGGGCAAGGAATCTCGTCCGCGTGGAATCCCGTGATTTACAAATGTAAGCGTGGTGAAACATCCATTTTTAAGCCATTGGATGTTGTGAGTGTTGTGTGTAGGCCTAGTGACAACCCAAGCCTAGAAGTGAATAATCAAGATCAAGTGCGGGTAGTTCGAAAAACCCGCGCAGCTCGAAGGTGTTGATACATTCTCTCGCCAGTCTGCCTGCGACCACGGGTGTAACGTCATGCCCGAAACGTCAGGATATAATTAAACGTAAGTTTACGCGATTAAGACCCGTTTGTCTGTAAAATATAAAGGTAATACTGTCCTCAGGTAATCTTTTAGAGTTACATAAGTGCATTTATAGCTTGCCGTGTGGTGACGGCAGTAAGAATACATTTGTCACGACCCCAACTCCTCTTGCGGGTGTCGTAAGAGTCGACTAAAGGATTGAAGTGTCACTGACCATTATTTGATAAAATATTGATGATGGGCAGCAGCGTCATCATGGTGGACACATTATTGCGATCGTCAACCCGCTTGCCCAGCGTAGCGATTACGGGCATTTACCTCCTAATGCGTCTATACGCATAGTTAATAGGAGAGGCCTACGTCCTGCAGTGGACTATCATAGGCTAATGCTGTGTATAGTTTGCCCATCCATTTTGGCACCCGGGTAATCGTTATGAGCCTAAATCAGTCCATCGCTGGACATATAGGCCTGGAGAGGCCTATGGCCGATGAGCAATAGGAGTATTGTGTATGCATATATGTCGCATTAGGAGGTAAATTCCCATATTTAACACCGCTGGGCAAGCGGATCGGCGACCGCAGTAATATGTCCACTACGATGATGGTTAGAGACACTTCAATCCCTTAGTTGACAGTTCTTACGTAAGTTATAGGGACGGGGCTATACTAAGGAATGAGATCTTGATATACACCTCTCATTCCTTAGTATAGCTCCGTCCCTATAATATAACTTACGTAAGAACTTACAGGTGTACGACTGGTCTTACGACAACCACGGGAAGGTTTCTGGTGGTAACTTTAATTGAAAAATTGCAACTTGTTAGCAGAGAATATATTTGCAATAATTTTAAGTTAATAATTATCCAAGCAGAAAGACGTACAGCGAAGAGTACCTACAAATTAATGCACTTAAATAGTCCCACGGTAAGTTAAATAATGGATTATATTGTCGGCAAATCACCGACGAAATATGTCACAGCGAAAAGATATTTAAACAAAGAAAACATCCATGTCTAAAACCAATTGACCGCGGAACTCTAAATGGAAATTGGAAGCTAATTTTCACGTCACGGCTCATTCCGGTTTGAAACTATGTCTATCAGTTAGTCCAACGCTCCTCTACTAGGTTCTTTTTCGTCACGTCATAGTGACGGGAGTCACGATGATCTCAGACGATGACGTGCGAGGTGAACGCACTGGTAATTCATAAATTCAATCTTATCTAATAGCAAATGAACTTTCTGTCGGCGTGATTAAGGGCTGACGTGATCATTCAATTTATCTTTTCGTTGATTGGTGATTGGTTTCTTCGTTGATGTAGGAGTAAAAACGGAAAATAGTCGTAGATTTAATAGAATTAAACATAATCCGTCTAGTAGTAAGTACCTATGACGTTTAGGATCCCGAAGCCTAGTCAAAAATTAAATGTTTAGTACAGATGGTGCCTTTTTTAGGCTAGTGCGAGAAGTGGCTCATTTTACGTCAGGTCCAAAACTTCGGAGGGCCATCTGTACTAAAAAACGTCGTACGAGACACGTGCAAAATGGAAATTCGTAACTCGTGTCGATTTAAGAAACTCCCTTCGGTCGTGTTTTAAAACATCTCCACTCGTTTCTAATTTCATGTTTTTCGCACTTGTGTCGTAATGTACTAAAACCAAGTCGTGATAAGATTTTGTGGAAGAATAGTACATTTCCTGACTAATGCGGGAAAACTTTTTTTCGGCGAGTAGCGGCGAGAGAGCGGCGTACCTATTTTTTTTTCGGAAAAAAATTTTTTGGAGCCCGATTGAAACGAGGGCGACAATCACCCGAGTTAAAAAAATTTTTTGCACGTGTAAGGGACGTTTTTTTTCATAACAAGTGCATCAAAAAGAGAAATTACAGCGCGCGAAGCGTGCGCAAAGTTCGTTTTTGCGCACTAGTTAGGAAAATGAAATTATTTTATGAAATAATTTGATTCGTTTTATTAAGTAGTCAAGCTATCAAGCACGTGGAGTATCCATTAGTAAGCGGTAGCCGTAGCATACGGTGGCTTGTGACGTCAGTAAAAGTTACCTATATTTTATAATTGTTGCATCTATCATCATGGTGAAATGGGGGCCAGGTATCTATATGTCCCATCCAACACATTTTTAGTGTATCTGGGATGAAATGATTAGTAACGCAAAACGTGCATGGGCATGTTTTAAGCGAGCGGCTCCACTGACGCGGAGCGAAGCGGAGCTGTGCAACATTGACCAATTACATTCTTCAAATTCAAAATCCGAAACACTGTGATGCGGTCTTTGGCCGAGCACCCACAGCTCCGCTCCGCTCCGCTCCGCTAAGGCTCACACCGGATGCGTATGCAGTACGTGCGTGTGTGCGTGTGCGTGGCGTGCGCAGCATATTTAAATGTCATAGTTAGTGGCACACCACACCGATCGCGCTCGCACGTCACGCAAGCAGTGTGCCGTATAATATGACATGTACATAAGCTACAACGCGCACATTCACTTGCTACACACGCTATCGGTGTGGCTTAGCCTTTAAGCAAACCATAAAAAGAGTAACATTACATAGACATTTGGATTTAAAATGGAATCGAGGGCCAAATATTCAGATCATTGACGCACAGAATACGAAATAAGTAACGTTTTAACATAACCATTTACCAAAGGCATTTTAAAGTTGATCCACTTTAGAATATCAACCAATCTTCAGTATTTTAATACAAAGAAATAATAAAAGACTTGTTTTGGTGGCAGTAGGGTTAGCACATGATTGGTGCGACAGTAAAGGTGCGTTCAAACTAAAAGAGCATTCGCTGTTCTAACCTCCCACTCTACGATATTCGATCGGTACACAAAACGTGATTGGTTGATTCGTAGAACGGGCGCTAGAACAGCAAATGCTCTTTTGGTTTAAACGCACCTTAAGTATGTCGCCGCGAGAGAGACTATCCGTATGTATCACAGAATAAGATTTAGATAGAAGAAACAAGTTCATTCATTTGTATGGCGGCCGAGCGTGTTAGATTTTGTACTGAAGTTGTTACTTGCCATGATTTTAAATATGTCTCAGGCCCTTGAGTATTCATATTTTTTTGTGTTGTTTCAATTAATATTACTTAAGGAGGCATTATTAATGTTTTTGTTCACTTCAACTTAGAAAATTTGACGTCCGAAAGCTGTAAACTGCGATTGAAGACGGACAACACAGTGGATTTCACTGAGTTCATTTGACACGCTAAGTAGATACGTTTGCTTGATCTATGGTATATATGACATCTGTGGTATGTATGTATGTAAATTATTTATTGTACACAAAACACAGGTAAAAATACACATTAATACAAAAAAAATTGTACAAAGGTGAACTTATCCCTGTAAGGGATCTCTTCCAGTTAACCTTTGAGCAAATGAGTTGTCTATAGGAAGCAAAAGGTAGACAAACATACCGTGTATAGTGGTGAATGTATTTGAGTACGCCTCTTTTATTAATATAGTTAGTAAAGGACGGGAAGTCTATCTCGCGGCGACAAGCACAAACCAACAAGGCGACATACAAGTTTTGTATAAATGTGATAATACTTGTTGTATATTGTATGTTTGTTTATCCTATCATTTTACTCTCCAACTCAATTACTTTAAGGTTAGCTGGAAGAGATCCCTTATAGGGATAAGTTCGCCTTTGTAATAATTATGTTTTTATTATTATGTGGAAATGTATATTTTGTACAATAAAAAGTGCTTACTACTACTACTACAAACTGTCGCACCAATCATGTAATAAGTAGGGCTCTCGGTCGTGTCCGGGTTTCGTGTACCCGTTTCCGTGTACCCGTTTCTTTGCTACCGGGAAACGGGTTTCTTACCCGTTTGGAACGTGTAATTAGGAACCGTGTAATTAAGACACGAATACCCGTGTCTGATCCGCCCTCAATGTGTAGTGGCATTGGCAATCTAAAACATAGGTTCATAAACATCGGTTTTATATTTGAACAAAGTATTGAACCGCATTTAACCACTAACAAAGAAAATTTCTAGCTGCGTAATTCGTAAAAAACTTCGAATTTTTCGGTAGGTATTGTTTTGTTTCTGACTTTTTACTAAAAAAACATAGGCTTTTCGGATATTCCATTGCAATGGATCCACAAGACTCAAGCTTGGAAACGTTTCTAACTTGGAAACGTTTCTAAGTGGAAACGTTTCTTGGCGTTTCGTGTCGTTCGGGTTCTTAGTACCGCCGGTGTTAAGGATTCGTGTACCCGTGTCTGCGGGTAACACGGATACCGGTAGCCCTAGTAATAAGCCTATACTACTGCCTAACCTGCACACGCATCCGGTGTGGCTCAGCCTTTAGGCTACAGATTTTTTTTTCTCACGCTTTCACTATACAGGGTGGCTCATTCAAATTGGTCAGTATAGGAAAATCTATAACTATAAGACTTACGAAGATCTGTTGTTAGGAACCATGTCATCGATTTTGATAATAAGGAAAACTGCGTTGATAAATATGAAAAAAAAACCCTTCTTAAACAACCTAGTAAAATAAATTTAAATACGTTTCATTTTAGACATCATTACTGCTTAAGACCTACACAAACGATATCAAAATAGAAATAGTGTAAGTTTATTTTTTTCAAAACAACCGGGTTCGATTCCCTAGCTGGTGCCCTGCTGGTGTTTTTTCAAATGTAAGAATGCAGTTTTCTTTTTATCAAAATCAGTGACATGGTTCCTAAGAAAAATCTTAGTATGTCTTATAGTTACAGACTTTCGCGTACTGACCGATTTGAATGGGCCACCCTGTATATTTAATTTACTCAACCCAAAGTCAAAACGACAGAAAGCGATAGGCTGTAATCCTAATAAAAAGAAACTTTTATTTACCTGTATGTTTATTAAATAAGCAGAAAACTCACAAAATTATAACACAAATATAATAATTGTTGTTTTCTCTGACACTACTTATGTTATTAATTATATTATTTTAAAGAACTACGAAAAATCTAAATTTTGAATTTGAAATAAAGTCTGAATATTTACCAAAGAGTCTGCAACAGAAAGCAATATAGGGCAGCTAAAACAAAACAAATGTGACGTTTATTTAAAAATGTCGCCAGTGTTAAGGCCAGGCCATAAGGTCAATCGGATGCAGCGACATGGAAATTACAATCGACACCAGGGTTGTATTACCATTGATTCGATCATCAACGGTCCGACTTGTAAATGTCGCATTGTTTTAGCTTGACACTTGAGGAGGGATAAAGCTAGATACACATTGGGAGGAAAGATTACTTCGTGATTTCTCAAAAAGTCTTCAATATGAACATGAACATAGGCACCACACCCAGCCAGGAACAAGCCTGCTCCGGACAGGCCGGCATACCAGGGGGCACGCGGTTTTTTTAGGGGTAGATACGCTCTGGGATGGGTAGGATGTTTAGAATCGACCGACTATGCAGCCTTAAGCCGATATAGGAAGATAGGAGGAAGGGTTATGCCGTTGAGGGAGAGCGTTGATGTAATGATGCACGTCGTACCGTACCGGTGGAGGCCCTTCTTGGTATGTCGTTATCTGGTTCTTTGATTGCCATTGGTAGGCTGGTAGAGTCAATGATGCTGAGATTGCTGAGCAAGAAGCACCACATTTCCCAAAATGTCAAAAATGTTTGTTTGACACGTTCCTTTTTTGTTACCTACCAAAAATGAATAGGAATCTGGTAACAAAAAAGGAAAATCCATACAAACTCCCTGGTCAGCATCATTGACTACCAGAGGCCCGTTTCTCAAAAGCTTAACTTGTAATAAAAGAGGAATTCCTTTTTAATATCATTAATAAGATAAGGACTTCCGCTTGTATTACAAGTTTTATTACAAGTTTTTTATAACTTTTATTACAAATAGGGATAATATATTACTATGGAGAGCCCATCAATTTTTATCAAAATCGAAGACGTGATCCAAATGTACACACTTTTTGAGAATGGCACGGGTACTCTATCCCAGGGGCCCGTTTCTCGAAAACTTGTAATTGCAACGACCGTCCCGTTTCTGTAGTCTCCATTCCCCTTATTCATAAACGTTTGCTAACTTAACAAGCCGCTAATAATTGTTTGTCCCTTTCGGTCTTAACAATGTGTCCATAAGAGCAAAAGGGACAAACAATTATTAGCGGCTTGTTAAATTAGCAGACGTTTATGCATAAGGGGGTATGTCAAAACCTAAAGGCCAAGCCACATCGGAAGCGTGTGCGTGGCGTGCGCGCTGTATCGTATGTGTGGCGTGGCGTGGACGCGAGCGTGACCAACAAACGGTGTGCCATCTAATAAGACATTTACATACGACAACGCGCATGCTTCGCATCCGGTGTGTTTTGGCCTTTAGGGTGTGGCTCCACTGACGCGGAGCGGAGAGGAGCTGTGTAAGCTCGGCCAATGAGACCGCATCACAATCACAGTGTTTCGAATTTTGAATTTGAAGAATGTAATTGGTCAATTTTGCACATCTCCGCTCCGCTCCTCTCCGCGTCAGTGGAGCCGCACCCTTAAGGTGCGTTCAAACTAAAAGAGCATTCGCTGTTCTAACCTCCCACTCTACTAAATTCGATCGGTACACAAAACGTGATTGGTAGATTTCGTAGAACGGGCGCTAGAACAGCGAATGCTCTTTTGGTTTAAACGCACCTTTAATGATCGGTAAAATGCAGTGACGCACTTTCCACGGCGAAATTAGATTCGGAAACGGATTGCAAATATGAATAAATCTTCCCGAGTTTGGAAGGGCGTAAAAGGGCGATAAAAATAGAGTATTTGCGTGAAGTGTTCTGTTTGATGCATTTCCAATGTTTGTTTACTGACAGGAGTGGCAAGTGATGCGCGTCACGCTGTTTTGGCAGACATTTCAATAGAAATGGTATAGATAATTTAGTTTCTCGGAGTGAAATTTTCACACGTTTTCATTTTCTTAGAAACCCTGGGTGGGTTGTCCAAATGACGTTGTTTTATAACAAGCCTACATAAGTTATAGTAACGCTGGATACGGGCGGCACAGGATCGGTCATTGTGGCAATCTTTGGGGCTCATGTTCACGTCAAAAAAAAACAACATTATATATATATATTAATTTTTAGGTACAACTCACACTTGACCAATATTTTAATATACGCCAAAATTGTTTTCTCAAAAAAATACGTAATGTCTCCTTAGACAGCTTCCCTGTATCTTCTATAGTTTCCGATTTCGCCATAGTGTCCCACTTAAAAAAAACCCTGTAGGTAAATTACTAAGCCACAATTGAAGTGAAAATTAAGTACTAGTGTTGCCAGCTCCGTATTCTGATTCGCTCCAATGTCAGCTGCAAAAAGATCCGAAAAGTTCCAAAACGATCCACCACACTTTTAAATAATTGTCCGCCCTTGGCCTACCCTCTAGTAGTCCTGGTAAATCGGATATTTTCAAAAGTATAGTACAAAAATTATAATGATCAGAAATGATCCAACTTGTTTTAGGATTTGCGAAAAATCCGCCAGAGGTCAAAAAGATCCAAATTCGGATCAAAAGGTTCAAAACTGGAAGTGATAATCGTGAAATTCTACACCAGCCAGCCCGAATACTCGCCCGACCCAAGTAACGTCAGACATGCTAGTAATATATAAAACAAAGACCGAATGTGTTTGTTTACCTCGCCAAGGGCGTCAGGGTGACTGTCTAGCCCTTCAAAAGCTATCTCACGGAGATTAGCCCTATGCCGAATCCTTTAATATGTAAGGGAAATTGTGTTTTAGTTTACTTGGTAACTTATTTTGTCTGGGGAAATTTGAATATGGAGATCAAATGTTATCTAATTTCGCGTATCTTAGATAATACATTGTGGCTCTATTAATAATAACTATATGTGTTAGTTTTTAGTAAAACGTCCCACTTTGTCGCTTACAAGACGAGATTTCCTTGTATCTCCATATGAATAAACTGACAAAGCGGCTTTATGGCAAACAACAAAGTGGGACGTTTTACTAAACTCACTCACATATTAAACTCGATTATCTAATATGGTTCATCAGAAAGTCTATATTACAGGTAATATAGACTTCCGCAAAGTAATGCATGATTCAATTAATTATACAGGGTGACATTTGCGAACTTCGAAATCCGGAAATTTCGAGAATTTGTCTCTAATGACGACTTCGTTGGAGTGAAAGAGACAAATCCTCGAAATTTGGGAAGTTCTCGGTACTAGGCCAGCGGCCCTACCGCGAAAAACGAAATTCGTAAATTTCGAGGATTTGTCTCTCTCACTCTAATGACGCCTTTGTTGGAGTGACAGAGAAAAATCCTCGAAATTTACGAATTTCGATTTTCGCGGTAGTAGGCCTGAGTCGTGGACCAAGAGTGAAATGGGTATTAAGGATGGTCACTCTGAGCAACTTTAACAGTGGAGCCAACCAAAAAATCGCGAAAAAATACACCTAAAATATGAGAGTCACATAAGTCATAATTAGGAGATTATTTTTCGCGTTCACTCTGCTCCACGGCCTTAGTTTGTTTTATAATATCAGTCTCACAATTCGTAAGGCATTGACAGATTTATTTCTCGACACTTTCGTTAGTGTTTATGACCGAAAAAGGAAAAAAATTAAACACCGCCGCTCGTTGTAGTGACATTGATGTGTCAACTAACATGGATTAATAGATAGATATTTATGAACATCCTGGCCGCTCCTATGTATCAGATGGCAACTGTGTATGGGTACGAATACATATAATATATTTAAGGCCAAGCCACACCGGGTGCGTGTGCAGTACGTGCCCGTGGCGTGCGCGTTGTAACTAGGGCCTGCAGTACCGGGGCCGGTACTGAGATTTTCATTTCCCGGTACCGAGCGGTACCAGTACCGGTACTCCCGGTTCTGTCCGGTTCTTGCATCGGCGTAAGACTTAATGACTTTATTACTAAATTGGCTATTGAACAAATAAATCGTAATGCAGCGCTTATATTATTAAATGTGAGGTTTTCAAATTAAAGGTCGCGTACCATATGGACGAAATTTGCTCGTATTTTTATACGAATTAGAGCGTCCTTGTGCTTAAGTGACAATGTTGTACCTTTATAAAAATGTCACAAAACTCACAAACTATACAGGGCGTCCCAAAGTTATGGGACATGAAGGGGAAGTACCTAAAATATCGTAGTGTATTTTGCTGAAAGAAGACTTTATGTTATTTTTAAAATTTAGTAATTCTGCATTCAAAGTTTTTCAAAAAATTACTTGCTTCACCCGGAAATCGAACCAGCTACAATTTTTTTCCAAATTTGAACCAAACTTTTTTGGTTATTCTTTTAGTTTTAGATACTTTGTTTCTTAAGGAAAATTGTTATTTTTTATCCATTCTTTCGAATAAAAGAATAAAATTACGAAAAAAAAAATTTTTTTTTTAAAGTAGGTTCGATGCCTAGAAAAAGCAAATTTTTTTTGGATTTTTTTTAATGCAGTATTATTTAATTTTCAAAATAAAATAAAGTCTTCTTTCAGCAAAATATGCTATCTACGATATTTAAGGTACTTCCCCTTCATGTCCCATAACTTTGGGACGCCCTGTATATCGTCCATTAAAGACAAAAGCGACACAACCAAAAAACCATGAAAAAATATTTTATTGCAAAAACGACATTATTAACACTAATATTTTACGTAGCACTAAGACACCTGTCGATTTGTCGTTAGATAGTATCAAAATTATGCAGGTACCCTTTTTGCACTATCACGCTTTCGTAACTAACTTCAGTGCTAAACCACCATTGTGTCAGTTGCGACTCAACCGTTGACCAAAACGCATGACATTTTTGAGAAAAAGTGCCATAAAGCCAAAAAAGAAGTGATTATGTTAAGAATGTTGTAAGGAAAACTGCGATATTTGTATATGTGGCAGTTTTGAATAAAATAAATATGTAAATATTGTGTTCCTTTATATAAAAAGGAGTCGCATTACGGAATGTGGCGGTTTAGGTTTTAAAATGGTATCCTCTTAAATTGGATTTTCCTAAAACAAAACTGCCGTATTTGGATTTGCTAACTTTTTGAATTAAAAATATATTCGGGTCCATCAATCACAGGTGTCATATTTGTACATGTGGCTGTTTTTAATTAAATAAATATGTATGTATTTTTTATAAACAAAGGAGACGCAATACGGAATGTGGCAGTTTAGATTCTGAAATGTACCTTGCAATTGTACGTTTCAAAAAACAAAACGATCGTATTTGCATTTATAATAAAATTTGCCAGATATGTATATATATATATATCTGGCAAATTTTCCAGATATGTATATATATATATATATATATATATATATACATCTGGCAAATTTTATGGGCAATATTATTTCTTATTCAGATCAGCAAAACAAACAAGTTTTGCAAGAAATTAGCAGATTTCATGCAAAACAAACATAAGTCACTGCATAACAAGAATTATATATGTATATATATATATATATTCTTGTTATGCAGTGACTTATGTTTGTATTAGCACTAAATTACTAAATCTGCTAATTTCTTGCAAAATATGTTTGTTTTGCTGATCTGAATAAGAAATAATATTGCCCCTAGGTATAAACAAACAATCGAATTTGATATTATTAATATTAGTAGGTATACATCATTGAACATCAAAATGTCATAATTCAAAAATTGTTTTTTTTTTGTGGACAGGCATACAGAGGTTTGAAGACCATACATCTGTCATTATCATAAATGTCATAATTTAAAGAATCTTTTTTGTGGATAGGACTACAGAAGTGTAATATACTTATAGATTTTATCCATTTTATGTATTAATTATATTATGTGTAAATGTTTTGCTTTAAATATAAAAAAAATTAAACACACACAAAAGCACTCGTGTGCTTTACACGATCACAGCTACATAAGAGTTAAAAACATAATCTCTATGTCGATAGATATATTATCATAATTAACGCTGCATCTTAAGACACTGGCTTGTTGTAATTTGAATTCTAACGATGAAGAACTATTTTGGAATACAGCGTTGTTCATGATAAGCAACGATATTTGCTAATACACAACACAGCTCTAAAAACACGCATCTTGATTATTTAACATAGAACCGGGAAAGAACCGGGACATTATTCTCAGTACCGGTCCTCTCGGTACCGGGAGTACCGGGAAATTCCCGGTACTGAGAGAACCGGGAGCAGGCCCTAGTTGTAACGTCGGAAATGTCATAGGAGATGGTACACCGCCGGCACGTCATTCGCACGTGCACTGATCGCTAGCGGTGTGTCATCTAATATGACATTTACATACGCTACAACGCGCACGCCGCGTACACGCGCTTGAATCCG
Organism: Thaumatotibia leucotreta; assembly: GCA_025490895.1. NCBI lineage: Eukaryota > Metazoa > Arthropoda > Insecta > Lepidoptera > Tortricidae > Thaumatotibia > Thaumatotibia leucotreta. The sequence goes on along the minus strand of JALPQI010030587.1, from coordinate 185,684 downwards.
GTGTGGCTCAGCTTTTAGAAAGGACACAGCAAAAACTAAAAACGTTACAAATTAAGCTATTGTCAAAATGTTATGAGAAATAAATTCGAGATGAGTGGATTAAATGTGAAATAGGGTGAAGCCCCCTGTTAGCTCCCGTAGTAACTTAATCCGTTTGCGCCTGGCGCGACGATGGGCATTAAGTGCATTTACCCCACGCAGACTAATGATATAAAAATCTGTGTAAATGATTACATTGACACAGATTTTTATATGCATTTATAAATGCAGCTGAAAAAAAATAACGCAAGTTGATTGTGTCATAATGATTTTATATTTATGTTAGTTTTTTTAGTATACACGGAGCCTTTTATGATGACTGGCAAGTCAAATGAACATATTTTTTCGAAATGTCAAAACGATCGCCACTATGAAGTTTTATATGAAATACACAAAAGCCACGTCATGTTTGTATACTGCCAAACAACCTACGCTTTAAAGTTCTTTCCAATTTATGAAATAAAAGTTCTGTCCAAAAATTACTGCAATCTAGATTTTATTCAGTAATAATTTCTTCGTGTATTATGTCGTGCATAACGTGAAATAATTTATTTTTCAGTACAGATGGTGCTTTTTAGGGTTCCGTAGCCAAAATGGCAAAAACGGAACCCTTATAGATTCGTCATGTCCGTCTGTCCGTCTGTCCGTCTGTCCGTCTGTCACAGCCGATTTACTCGGAAACTATAAATGCTACAGTAACGAAATTTGGCAAGGATATGTGTTGTATGAACCGCTACAGGATTATGATTCAAAATTGTAAAAAAAACCATTGGGGTGGGGGCCCTCCATACATGTAACTGAGGGATAGAAAAATTTTTTTAGTTGTATATAAGCGTGTGGGGTATTAATAGAAAGGTCTTTGAAAATGATATGAAGGTTTATTAATCTCATTTTTATTTAAGCGAATCGTTTTCGAGATATCAGCTCTCAAAGTCTCAAAATGTGTCCCCCCCCTCTATTTTTTAAACTACGCGATATAAAATTTAAAAAAATATATATGTTATGCACATTAATAAACTCTATCAACGATTTTTGGTTTGATTAAATTATATCCTATAGTTTTTGAGGTAGGTTGATTTAACTGAATTTTTATAATAATAAATTGATAATGGTACGGAACCCTTAGCGCGCGAGTCCGACTCGCACTTAGCCGGTTTTTTTAAGAAGTGGTTCATTTTACGTAAGTCTAAATGTTCAGAGAGCCATATGTACTGAAAAACTTCGTACGATACACGTGCGAAAACGAAATTCGTAACTCGTGTTGATTTAAATCACTCCCTTCGGTCGTGCTTTAATTTATGTCCACTCGTTGCGAACTTCATTTTTTTCGCACTTGTATCGTACTGAACTGTCATCAGATCGGGTGTTAAATAAATATTTTTGACATCGGTTATCAATGGCTGCATTTTTCAACAAAATACATGCTCGTAGTTATAACTTTTATGGGATTTATAATAAACAATCCGCTCATACGACATTTTTTATAAGTATGGCCCCATGTCACTTATCAGGGTTTGACGCCATAACGTTTATCTAACCGATAAGGAACTAATGTCATAGTCATAACCTCTATGGTTCAGTGTGGGTCACCCGACAGCCACTTTTAAAACCGAAATTAACAAAAAATCATCGACTATGAAGCGATCATGACAAATTATGAAATGAAGACAAATTATGGGTTCTTTTGGATTTATCACCTTGTATATATCTACAATTGAGCTTATTTTTAATTTCACGCTAATTGGGTGTCCCTTTAAGTGAACATTCTCATAATTAAAGGCATTTAATGAAAACAAAGTGTAAAGTCATAATTTTTGATACGAAGTAAGCGGAATACTAACTCGAGTCCCTAAAAGTCATCGGGCTTCTAACACTCTCGTTACTAATACCATACTTACCTCCCACCTCCCTAGATGCACAATGTACTATTACGGTAACGACACATAAAGCACCAGCTAATCTAAAACTCCTAAACATTCAAAAGAGATAAGGTCGCATTCACAACCAAAATCCTAGTGTGGCTTTTTGGCCATATCAGCGGATCTATTGTATCATTTTGTAGTTCGAAAATATTTACTTTAGCTATGGCACTTTTATAACGCGGCCTGACGAACGCTATTTCGAAGAAGGCCGTTGTTGACACTGCGTTTCCGGTTTTTTTTCGGATTCCGTTCGAATGTGCTTACGGAAACCTTTTATTATGCTTTAAGTTCGAAAACATTGATATACAATTGGAATTTTGGATAAGCTAATGCAAATTTCTTTATTGTACACACAAATTCAGGATATACAGAAAACAGTTAAAATTACAGGTAGATAAAATATATATAAATTAACCCCCTTATTCAATAAACGTCTCTTATCCTAGCTTGGCACGCCAATAAGTATTGTTTGTCCCTGTCGGTCTTATCAATACACCTATAAGACCGAAAGGGACAAACGATACTCTACTTATATTATACGAGTATACTTCAAAAAGTAAAATCGGAACATCAGGCTCCTGGTACCACTTCCTGGCTTTTGGTGTCAAGACCCTCGGGTCGTGGAGTCTGAGCTCGACTACTGGTCAAGGATCTGTCTAGGAGTCTGGTTGAAGTTACCGGTGAACAGAGAGCTGGCAGTTGCCTATCGCAGAGTATTAGCATAGCTAATACTAATACTACTAATAATAATATGATGTGCCTACGAAGCTGGAGGTTCCGGGTTCGAATCCCGGCGAGGGCATTATTTGTGTATTTATTTATCACAAATTTTGTTCCTTGGTCGTGGCTGTGTATGTATCTAAGTATCTATACGTATCTATCTATTATATATATCGTCACCTAGTACCCACATCACAAGCCTTAATTGAGTTTACCGTGGGACTAGGTTGATTTGTGTAAGATGTCCGAAGATATTTATTTATTTTATTTATTTTTTTATTTAGCTATAGAGCGAGGAGGCTCTGGGGGAGGCCTATGTCCAGCAGTGGACGTCAATTGGCTGATGATGATGATGATGATGATAGAGCGAGGGAATGCTGCCAGAACTTAGCCACAATGCCTAGGTGTAGGTGCCCATATTTAGATTTTTAATTATACTCTGCCTAATCTTCTATGGAGAGCCAACTCTTGGTTCCTACATTTTTTTTTATTTGCCCCCATTTTCTACTGGCGGCGATAGTTGGAGGGAGTTATGGATGGAATTTTTATTTAAATGTATTTTGTAGTATTATTTTAAAATATTTTGATTCATGATTTAATAATAGTTTTGTTTGCTTTTCTCTTTAGTTATTTCTTTTTGCCTAACAAAACCTAGATTTAGTTAAAAATATATGGCCAATGGCCATTTATGTAGTAATTGGCTTAGCCCGTTTCATTAGTTGACAACCAAAGGGCACTACAAAAACTGTCACTACTCTTAGCAACCTCGTACGTCAGTATCGATTCAGTACTGACATACGAGCTTTATTTCAAGTAGAATACTTACAAAGTTTTGTTTGTTATTTTCAAATGTAGAGCGTTTTGGGGCAGGTTTCGTCGGGGATAGTGCAATACCGCGTAACTACCAAAGCAGATAGAGTTCAAATATCAAACAATTGACACTCAAATTGACTCCAATTGAATTTGTTAGTTACGCGGTATTGCACTATCCTAGGGTTGCAAAAAAACGGTTTTATTTCTAGCTTGAAAAAAAAAACAGTGAAAAAAAACGGTTTTTTTTCTAAAATGTGTTGTTTTTTTTTCAAAAGTTAGAAATCTCAAAATTAGCAAGGCAATTAATACTTTTTTGCAGTTTTTTAAAACTTTATGTTGACTATTAAATGAAAATTATTTAACAACTTTCATTTTAGGTTTCTAAAACTAACGTTAACGAAATCCGTATTAGGTGGTTAACATACCACATACCTACCAAGTGAAAATAGTTTTTTTTTTGCTTTTAATGCTGAATAAATTGAATCATGTAGTTACAAACTTACATCACACAGACATACTTACTTTAATGATCTTAGTTAAAGGATAAATCACGAAAAACCGTTTCTTTTACTATTATTTGAACACCTGAAAAAAAAAACCATTTTTAGAAAAAAAACCATGCTTGGTTTTTTTCATGTTTTTTTTCAAAATTTTGAAAAAAAAAAAATTTGGTTTTTTTTCTATTTACAACCCTACACTATCCGCGACCATTTGTAACTTAGTCTCTCGTGGCAAATAAATATGAGTTGCTATTAAAAAAACGGCGTGACGCGAAAGTGAATGAAAAACGAATTGCAACGAGAAATAATTGTTTTAATAAATCAATGTCGGTCTTACCGAGGGGGATTTTGGTTTCATTTATTCAATACAAAGGTATTAACATGTTCGCGTTTACGCCATTTTGCTGTGGTAATAGATTTAATGATTGTAGTAACATTTGCGATACTTTAATTTGCATATTACGCGGGGTTAATCCTTTCCTTCCCTCCAAAACAGGAATTTGTAACTGCATGAAAATTAAACTGAATTTTAATTCCATGTCTTGACTTGACTGACTCATTCCGATCACGCAACAAGTAGGAAATTGTATTTTTATAATTGATTTGATACCTAAATGATACCTCAGCATAACAATTTAAATAACTTAATAATAAATATCTTGGAACATCTTACACAAATCGACCTAGTCCCACGCTAAGCTCAAATAAGCTTTGTGATGTGGGTACCAGGCGATGATATAATATATAATATAACATATAGATACTTCAATACCTACATAGACAGCCATGACATGACCAAGGAACAACTATTTGTGATAAATAAATAGATAAATAATGCCTTTGCCGGGATTCGAACCCGGATCCTCCAGCTTCGTAGGCAGGGTCACTACCAATAAAAAAAACATCTAACTGAAGTAATAAACTCTCTTATAATTTAATAATTTGTATAAAACCAAACATATTACAAGGTAGTACCAACTAGACTAACGGAGGCTGACATTGCTGCAAATTGGTGCTTGGTAGTACCAACTAGACTAACGGAGGCTGACATTGCTGCAAATAACTATTAATACCTTGTAATATGTTTGGTTTTATACAAATTATTAAATTATAAGAGAGTTTATTACATCAGTTAGATGTTTTTTTTAGTCCACAGTCAGTACATTTTTTTTTGCAATTGACCGTAAAAGAACCACACCGGAAGCGTACGCGTTGTAGCCTGTAGGATCGCAAATGTCATAGTAGATGACACACCGCTTGCGTGGCGTGCACGTACGCGTGACGTGCAAGCGAGGTGCCATCTAATATGACGTTTATATACACTACACCGTGCACACCACACTCACGCGCACGCGCATCCGGTGTGGATTGGCCTTAAAACACCAATATCGGTTCGTTAAAAACGTCTTATTGTATTTTTAATTATTTCATATAATCGCCGCGCAACCCAGATGCATTCAAGAATACACCATCCATTTTCTTATCTGCGTGCATACTCTGCATCCATTTGAAGTCTAATTGCATTATAAAATCGTGGCGTTTTTCGCAACTATACTGACCGAACCATTGCCATGAGTTGACCAAGTGAAGAAACATTAGATCTCAGTGTCTCCTCTTCGCACCAATAAGCTAGTGAGAGCAGGACGCACAGAAAAGCAATTAAGCAGACTTGATAATATACACTCTCGCGATCAATTCGTGGTAGCGGTGAAAGCATAGCTTCGCGAATGAGGACCGATTGAGCATTCCTTACTTTATGGATGCCGTTTTATGTGTTCACTGTTCTAATAGGTCCAATTTCTACAGGATGTTTCTTGAGTCACTAATAACTTCGCACACACCGTATACTCGTATATAAGTCATATTGAACAACTTTTAGTATAAGACCAATCCCAGAAATCACGAAAACATGTTACTTTTGATACAAATTGGTTAGGGTGCTTAGCCAAGTTGCCAATCGCTAGCGCTTAATCAATCGTAAACGAAAGGCAGCTAACTGTCTTTGTCCCACTAAAACGATAGAGTGACAGAGAGGGAAAACTACGATACGCTATTAAGCGCTAGCGATTGGCAACTTGGCTAAGCATCGTGGTACGTGATCTCCAATTTCTTGATGGAAAAATTTTTTTGCTATTTCCTTTGAATGGATAGAAATTAACGTGCGTTAATAATGTAGCTCATGGTAGTCATGGTACGGCTACTGTAGCCGTACCATAATTTACAAGTGTCGGTAACGTTAGGTTTTTCGCGATACGTAAAGCAGGCCATCGCGCTCGCTCCAATTCAGTGCGAGCGCGATATAGTAATGGTTTACGTATCGAGTAAAACCTAACGGCCCCGCCACGGCATTGGTCTAAGGCGACCAGCGGCGAGCGAATCCATGAGTTGGAGCGGGATGCCGATATGGGTACGAGAAGGAGCACCATACGTTTTCCGCTAAGCCGGTCGCCTTAGACCGATGCGCCGGGCCGTAAAGGTGTGTTCAAACCAAAAGAGCATTCGCTGTTCTAGAGCCCGTTCTACGAACGAAATCAACCAATCACGTTTTGTGTAACGATCGAATTTCGTAGAGTGGGGGGTTAGAATAGCGAATGCTCTTTTGGTTTAAACGCACCTTAACGTATCCTTTACTTTCCAACTCATACGGTTACGGCATAGTAAAACGACGGTACCGATAATGCATAAAATATTTCTAACTATACGCACTCAAACGGAAAGACTCTGAGCAGTCGATAAATAAACAGTAAAAATCTTGTGTTATATTTATTTATCTGTGTGAAAGCTATAAATGCGGAGTTCTCATAAAAAATTTAATAATTCTGTGTACGTAGTGGAAACGCGGTTAGGATAATTAATCGGTATATCAACATTCCTTATAGGTATACAAATGTCAATAACATTAAATCAATGTTTTTGCATAATTGCATATATAATGCGTCTACGAGTACAACTGTAAAAAGTCGATACAGCTATCTGCAGAATTGCATTACCTATTTAGGCATTCATTCGTAAATATGTATATTTTTATGCACTTAAGATTCAAACCGTAAATTAATTCATTATACTCATTACCTAATTACCTATATATATTTTTTGGGCGTGACTTTGCTTCTATTACATCAAATAAGAATAATAATGAATGCTTTATTGCACCATAAAGAAAAAAGGATTGTTCAAAGAATTTGCGTTTGCTGAACACGCGCGCGTGTATGCTTACGCAAATGGTGTGTCATCTAATATGACATTTAATATGCTACAACGCGCATCCTGTGTGCCTTGGTCTTGAAGGAACGTAGAGAAATAGCGGGGCAACTGAAACACTATTGACTATACATTTACTATGCGAAAATTGGCTGCGGGAAAAGTGGGCGTTTTTAAAAACCGTTGTTGAAATCACCTTGTTATTTAATTTGGTCTTATTCGACTCAGAATCACGAGCTCTTTCGATTTTGTTAGGAGAAAAAATATGTCCCATAATTTTCATACAGTTTTCATTCCTTCCATTACGCTACCGCCTTTGAACATCTATGAAAAAACGGTATCGTAATGGAAAAAAAACATTTTGGGACATTTTTTTCTCCTATTAGATTTCAACAACGGTTTGTGAACATGTTTCACTAATCCAGTATACTAATAAAACTATGTACGATTTTCCATTTAAAAAACAAACAATCCTGTCCAGCGACCCTACCGCGAACTACGAAATCCGCAAATATCGGGGCTTTCAACAAATCCCCGAAATTTAACATCGGTGTTCGCGGTAGCAGGCCAGGGGCCTATTTCTTGAAAGCTTGTAACTTGTAATACAAGCGGAAGTCCTTATCTAATTAATAGTGTTAAAAAGAGACTTCCACGTGTATTACAAGTTACAAGCGTTCGAGAAACGGGCCCCAGGCCGGCAAAAAGTCGAAAAACTGTCCACAAACGGAATGATACATGGCGAGCAACATTAGTGACGCACGCGCATATGCGGGCTAACAATTATTGCCATTACAATAGGGCTTATCCTAATCCAGCGCCGTACCAAAAATAAGTATAAAACTTTGGACCGTGCTGCTAGGACATAAGCTCGAAAGCGTATACGTATTTTGGAACTTAGCTGCGTAATTGTCAGTTACGTCATTTTGGAGTTTATATAAAAATATTGCAGTATAATGACTTTATTCGGTTATTCAGTCTAATGGCCCCCGTATACTTTGTTTAGGGCGTGCAATTAGCGTGTATTATAATTGTTCGCCCGCATATTTTTTTAAACTTTGATTTTTAATATTTGTGGCATTTTAGGCCTACGGTCAAAGCATGACAGACATAAAATGAATAGGCGGATTTTGAATTGGTATTTAATGTATTTGTATTTTGTATAATTAAAAACAGACGTAACTAAGAGGGTGAGGGTGTACAAAAATATTTTGACACGAATTATAGAACTAAATAAAATGCAATTAGAGAACTAACATCCAATTTTGGAATCGAATGGGAAAATACCCAAAAAATCCAGGGTGCTTAGACAAGTTGCCAATCGCTAACGGTTAATCGTCAATCGTAAACGAAAGAGAGCTAACAGTTTTTGTCGCACTAATATGAAAAAGTGACAGAGAGGGTAACGTATTTTACGTTACGCTACTAAGCGTTGGCGATGCCGATAAGCAACTTGTAGTATATATATTTTAAACTTACGAAAGATATTTTCCCCTTTAACAATAGCCGGTCAAAGAGAGCTGAAGGAATCAAATTTAACGTAAGTAACCCCCCCCCCCCCTTTTTCGAATGTTACTGTTGTGTTACGAATGTTACTCGTTCAAACTGTATGGGTAACTTCGCAATACAAAAATGTGACGTTAAGTTTCGTTTTCATTAAAGCTTTTAACTATGTACTTGTTTTTTGTAAGTTACACTAAAGGTACAAGTTGGCAGCCGACCGCAGGCGACAACTGCAGACGACATGTCGTCGCTTCATGTCGTCGCGACACGTCGTTGCGTCGTGTCGCTGCAGTCATGATTTCGATCCCGACTGCAGACGACAACTGCAGATGGCATCCAGTTGATTCCGAGCGGTCCGTGAAACGCTGCACTACCATAAAATGTAACAGAATCGTCATCAATACCATCAATAATTATTTTTAAGTACTCCACGATATTCCTATAATATTATTTCCATAATAATAATAAAAAATGGAACAATTCACTATATGGCGAGGTCCTTTAAACTATTTGTTTAAAGGACCTCGCCATACTAAAAGTACTAAAAGTCATCCGTGCGCTCGGCGGAGCGCACTCGTTATCATGTTCTAATTGTATAGGAATAGCGCAAACACCTCTGGCGCGTGAGACGGAAGATGCTACGTACAAACTGTATGAAGAAATTTGCGAATTTCGAGCGTCGTCCCGACTGGGCGGTGCCGAGTTGCCGATGATTTCCGGAATTTACCGACTCGACCCAACTACAATTACTAAATAGAAACCATTAAATACTTACCGCTTTTATTTAACACCTTTCCAATATTTTTTCAAATATTATCTTTTATGACCGTGTTTAGATAGTTTTTGTGAGATGCATCGTACAGTGCAGGATGTTGGGTAACCTGGTTTATAAGTTGTTCTTCTTCAGAATCGGAAAAATCCATTTTGAAATGAAACACGCTCGACGTATCGTTGCTCGGCGTCAGCGACACTACTGATCTGCGGTCGGGCGACACTGACGTCTGCCGCTCGGCGACGCGTCGCTAGCTTCATGTCGCTGACTACGGAGGGAATTTCATAGAAATACATAGAAACCAGTAGTGTCGTCGCGACACGTCGTCTGCAGTTGTCGCCTGCGGTCGGCTGCCAACTTGTACCTTAAACATGCGCACTAGGTAACAACTTGACAGAAGACTCAAGTTCTGTCAGTTTATATATTTGAGGGTTCTTTGACCGCCCCGCTATTCGCGATGACAAATGTAAAAAAAAGTGAAATGATCTCTGCGATATATTATCATTAACAGTCGTCAACCGTCCAGTAAAACACTATCGCAATCCAAAAAAACATATCCATATTCATGTCAATTTTGGCTGCATACAATCCTCACTCCTAAAAGGACCTAACACGTCAAAATCCTTAAGAGCTGGAGTCATTTTGCAAATAAACGCGTAATGTTCCATTTGGTGAATTAGCATCGATACGTATCTTAACTGCGTTCGTTATCAGGCCAATTCGGCGTCATTAAAATAATTTGGAGTGGTGACTCACAGAATTGCAAGGGGCGTTGTTCCAAACGAGTTGTCGGAACCAGCACATATTTACTGTCCTATTTAACTCTTTGACCGACACCGACAGACATAAATTTCATGGAACATACTTAAGGCTAAGCCACACCGAAGGCGTAAGCGTGCTCGTTGAAGCATATGTAAATGTCATGTTAGATAGCACACAGCTTGCTGGACCCGCGCACGTGCACGCCACGGAAGCGGTGTGCCATCTAATATGGTAGCATTAAGATTCCGCAAAGAATACAATAGCATGGGATCATCATCATCATCATCATCTCAGCCGTAAGACGTCCACTGCTGAACATAGGCCTCCCCTCTAGACCTCCACATGTACCGGTTAGATGCGACCTACATCCAGCGTGTCCCGGCGACCTTCATAAGGTCATCTGTCCATCTTGTGGGTGGACGTCCTACGCTGCGTTTGCCTAGCCGTGGTCTCCACTCGAGCACTTTTCGACCCCATCGACCATCTGCTCTGCGTGCAATATCGCCTGCCCATTGCCACTTCAGCTTGCTAATCCGGAGGGCTATGTCAGTAACTTTAGTTTGCCTACGGATCTCCTCAGCATGGGATCAGTGACACATAATATTTAGTATCTACAGTATTTGCTTTATGAATAGATCAATACAATATCAACACATGTATTAACAACACAATCAATTACAACACACAAGCAAACTTCTTCGCAAGCTTATAAATAAAATAGCCATAACAACGTAAAGGACAGTACAAGAAGCAGGAAAGAATCAAATGGTGTCGAGTGTTATTGGAGATTTTAGAACATTGGGTCACATAAAATTTGATAGCTGGGATTATTTCCTTTTGTAACATCATATTTATTATAATAAGAGACAAGACCCCATTAATCCCTCCTTACCTTTTATGTTTTCCTGGTTATTTTGTAACCCCCTTATTCATAAACGTCTGCTAACTTAACAAGCCGCTAATAATTGTTTGTCCCTTTCGGTCTGGACAATGTGTCTATAAGAGCAAAAGGGACAAACAATTTTTAGGGGCTTGTTAAGTTAGCAGACGTTTATGAATAAGGGGGTAAATGTTTAGCGTTTACGTGTCCCCCTGAAATTGATTTGTTTTGATTGATTAGGACGTGTAAAGACGGCGGTAATAATACATTTGTCACCACCTACTCTTCCCGCGGGTGTCATAAGAGCCGACTAAGGGATTGAAGTGTCACTGACCATTCTTTGATAGATTGATGATGGGCAGCAGCGTCATCATAGTGGACACATCCCTGCTATTGTCAATCCGCTTGCCCAGCGTGGCAATTATTGTCATTTACCTCCTAATGTATCTATACGTTTAATAGGAGAGGCCGACGTCTAGCAGTGGACTGAGATAGGCTGATGATGAGTGATGTGATTGATTAGGAAGAAGAATCATCCCGATCCATCAATTCTCTATAGAATTTTTGGCGCCGAGTCCACACGAGCGGTCGTTTCGACCCGCCGCCCGCGACCAACAGAAGCCTGTCGCCCGCGGCGTCCGAATGGTGGGTTCGGTCGGAAATGCTCGGGAGTGGCCGTTTTCGTGGGCGAATACGACCACTGTCGAGCATTCCCGAACACCGACTGTAACGGAGTTCTGCTTCCGCTTCTGTTTCTGCGGAACTTCCGTTTTGTTTTACACATCCGCTTCTGTTCCGGTTCTGTTATTTTTAAAACAGAAGTTATAGCGAATATAGGAGCCTAGCGCGACGGTGGGAGATGAACGGCGTACATCTAAAACCAACAGGTTTACCTGTCACCTGTGTACCTATTAATAGGTAATCTGTCATTCGTTAATTTCTCCGCTTGCCACCTCTCTACCTATCCTTAACATTTCGTCTTCTTAGCTCTCACTCGAGCTCCGGTTCTGTTTTTGGTTCCGCTTCTGCTTCCGTTAAACTAAATTCAAAACTTCTGCTTCTGCTTCCGCTTCCGTTAAAACACATCCGTTACATCCCTGGTCGAAACGACCGCTGCCTTACCGAAAGTTTGGTGCAATTCAGACGCTAGTTTAGCTCTTGTAACTCTGGTCCGACGGACTGGAATCCCACGCTCGCGCACCAAAGACAATACACGACCTGCAGCTGTTACATTGCAAGTTTTTACTGGCACACGCTTTTTAGTTTGATGGATTTGAATTAAAATGAGAGTTGTAATGTGAGGACCAGCATCAGAGCTTTCAACAAAATATGAACGAGATGATTTCAATATACGGGCTGGCCAAAATAAGCTTAAAATAAGTGCAATGCCGTTGACAGTGGGAGTTTGGGACGCAGAATAGAAGCCCTAGGCGATTTTTTTGGAAATTTACTCTTAATTATACTTTAAAGACAAACGGGTCTTAATCGCGTAAACTTACGTTTAATTATATTCTGACGTTTCGGGCATGACGTTACACCCGTGGTCGCAGGCAGACTCAAGACCCCTTTGTCTTTAAAATATGAGTGATAATCGTGAAAGTTTAAATCAATTTACTCTTAATTAGACAGAAATAAGGGATGGTGGTGTGTTCAAGCCTACACTATTGAGTACAAAGGAGGCTATTGTAATGTTATCATACATGACATTCACTATACAATAAAGAAATCAGTCTTTTTCTCTCTCCCAACTATAATCCTTAACACCTCATATGTGGTCAGTCAAAAAAGCTCTCCTGGAAAATAAACGTTGAAAAGAAAATTCAAATTTTCAATTACGTTGGTAGCAAACGTCCTGTCGGGTCGTCTCCACCCATGAGGAGTTAAGCAATCAATCTGAAGTTTTTAAGCCAAACAGTTAGTGCCTACACGTAGCTTGTGTCAGGACATCAAAATCTTATTCTTTTTTTAAGATAAGCGAGATAACAAATCGCCTGAACATATAATATGATGTAATTAGCTGGCCCCAATTTCACCACATTGACAAGTGCTACAATTGTGTTTTCTGTTTCTCTAATCGGGAGCGTCTATAGGCTACAGTTACCGCTTACCAACAGAAGGGCCGTGCGTTTGTTTGCCACCAACATAAAATGTAGTGCAGTAAGTTTAATAAATCAGCAGTAATTAACTACTTCTTTGCGAAGCAAAATTACAATTGTCTCAAAAAACATGACAATTGTAGCGAAATTCCGACATAAGCCGAACCTCATGTCAAGATTTAATGAAAATTGTACTAAACCTTGCGACAATTGTCACGGGTTTCGGAAAATAAAAAGTAGTTTATTAACGATATAATAACGTTATTAGTAATAATTTTATATTGGTGGCAAACAAGCACGTGGCCCGTGTGATAGTAAGTGGTAGCCTTAGCCTACGGAGGCCTGTGATGTCAGTAACAGTGATATGATATTTTACAATTGTCAGACTTGTAATTATGGTGAAATAGGCCACTGAAAAGGGCATCACCGCCAAGCCAAGATGTTTTATCTTCGCTGATCACCTAGGCCATTTGGCAAACAGGGTTTCCTTGGAATTCTTAATACCTACCGTGAAATATCGTATCAGAAAAGGAAAACCGAATACAGTTGTGGCGGTTAATTATCCGTAAGCCAATTAATTGTATCAATACAGGATGTTTAACGGATGCTGAGCGGGAAGCTTAAACTATTTTTGATATTGTTAACGTTGTTATGTTATACTTAGTACAATTATGGTCATAAAATAAAAGGGAAATTTGAAACTTCATATTATGGGTTAAATAAAAAAAAAATCCGTAGTCGATTTTACAGAACTACTAATTAATGAATTAGAATAACATTTTTCTATTTACGCGTACATTATTTTAATCTGTTGTGTATACTTATACCCCTTTTTAATACCGTTAATTTTACGTTGTTACAGTTTTGTCGTTGTTTCAATCTCACAAGTCAAAAGAAAGTTACTTCGTTAAGTTTAATTTTTTTTTTGAGAAAGATGCCATTCTCTCTGAAAACTAAGCCAAATTCAGACAATTTCGTACGAAATTAGTCTCATAATGCAGTTATTAACACGTTGTTTAAATATTTTTTCTATTACCGGGCACAGTATAAAAATAAAAGTAGCTAATACCTACAATTTTTAGAGCTATGATTCGATCTTGATAAAAATGGATACCTGAAAAGCCAAAAAGTTCTGCATATGGAATCTGAGATCAAAATTGCATGAAAAGGTCACCAACTTGAATTTAGGTCTTAAGTTCAATAAAAATTGACAAGAAATTATAGAACATGGACATAACCGTGGGTTAAAGCACCGCAGTCACACTTAAATCGGTTCAGGCAAACGCGAGAAAACATCAATACGCAGTGAATAGATAGGTATGAATACGCGAGCCAAGCCGCGGGTAATTGTTAGTTACACATATAAGATATATACAAAAACACGCACACTATTTTCTATCGATGCTTATAAAAGATATACCCATATTACAGCGGTATTTCTTTGAAATGCTGATCCAATATTTGCCTGTTTGGGTCCACAAAAACTTCACACACTCGTATAAGTATTAATATTGATGGAACGCCGCCGTTAGCCTATTAAAGAACGTAACAAATAAGATTAGGCAGATTCTGTTCGTGGGGTGTTTTTGTCATTTCTGAACATCATTTGTCACTATTCCTCTCGCTGGGGTGACGCGGGACAATTTCGGATAACGCAATGCATAAGACATAGGCGGGTAGAATATGTTAATATTTTCTTCGGTTACCACGATGATTTCTCAGGAAATAAAACTATGAAAATACCTCTTACCGCATACGAAGCCATATATGGCCACTATAACATTGAACTCTATTGATTGCCATTAGAGTTCAAATAAAAAAAAATATTCATGCGGTAAGGGTAACTTCATCCCGACGTTTCGAACACTTTACAGGGTTCGTGGTCTGCGGGCGACTGTCGCAGTTAATATACGCGACTTTTTAATTTTTGTTAATTATTTAAATTGCAATAAAACTATGGAAACTGGTTATATCGAGTATATTAATGACCTAAACGCCGACTTTTCAAAGCCTTTTCAGCGTTTGTGGTCACCCATAGACAATATTTTAATTTTTTCATCAAATACAATAAATTACGGTGCATTCATTATACTCAATTACTCAGTACTTAAAGTAAGGAGTGCACGCTCGCGCGACCAGCAAACGGTGTGCCATCCAAAGGTGCATGCAGACCAAAAGAACATTTGCGGTTCTATCCCCCTACTCTACGAAATTCGATCGTTACACGAAACGTGATTGGTTGATTTCGTAGAGCGGAGGCTAGAACAGCGAATGCTCTTTTGGTCTGAATGCACCTTTATATGAAATTTTATATACTACAACGCGCTAGCCACGCGTTCGTACGTGCTGTACGCGCATTCAGAGTGGCTTGGCCTTTAATCGCTCGCGCCTGTAACTTGTACGGCAAGAAACCAGAGTAACCGCATGTCAACCACCGATAAGTAGTAGGTTTAGCGCGCATTATGCCCTTTAGAACATTAGACATGATTAATGTTTCGGTCCCCAATATTCAACCACACTGTATACTCCGATTGTTGGAGACTATGGTTTTTTACTAGTTAATTGTCATTTTTACGCCATTGTACGATGCTATTCATATTAATGAATATGTTAATGTTTATCGTCGCTTGACAAGCAAAACTCACAAAGTAACAAATACCTACTTTAAATAAAACTCGTATCTCAGTTCTGATTCAATGCTGACATACGAGGTTGCTAAACCTAGTGACAGTTTTTATAGTAAGTTTCGGTTGTCAGACGGCGACATTATATTAATTCGGATTGTAAATTTACAAATAACCTGAAAGGAAAAAATACACACAAACCACAAGCATTGTTTTTTTGAAAATCGATAAAAAACACCCAAAAATAATGTCATAATTAATTACTGTAGGTACTTTTATGGTTTCGGATTATTAGTTGCGGTTTTCCGACAGTTGTATTGTACATAACGGTTATATATTAGGTCTGTTTATAGTTTAGTGATGATTTGGTATAATTGTTATAAGTAGTGATATTTCAAATTATATACAAGCAGTAGATACTACAAAATACGCTAGTGAAATAGTTATGAAGCAGTATTTTATAGAAAATCTCATAAAAATACTTTGAAAACTTCTTAAGGAATTACGTGGATAAGTAATATTATACAAAAGATGCAGCTTAACATAGCGCTTTGCATTTCCTGTGTAATGTATAACTGGTATAAAATTCGCCCTTTATTCGGGCACTAAACATAGGTACAATATTAAATTATTAGGTATATGGATTTTTTGATATATGGACTATATACAGTAATAAACAAAGAAAATCAAAAACTATTATTGGTGTATCACACATGCATACCATTCGACAGAAGAATCCAAAATAAAACACCAAAAAAACTTGCATTATTCCTTAATCACTCACTTTTAGAACACAATCTCAAATTTATTGAAATGTATTAGTATTAACGATATGTGTCAAAGACGTGAAATACACCATAAACCCATTGGGAAACTATTTGAATCATCCGAAATCGTAAAATAAAAAGAAACACTACTAAAATTAAGAAGTTTATAAAGTCCATAAATATGGAGCAATTGATATGAATATCAACCACACCCTCCAAGAAGAAAAGCAAAGAGCCCTTTTAATAACATCCATGTAAAAGTATGGCTTCATTAAAAAAAACAATTATACGGCAATGTCTACTTTGTTTCGGAGAAAAACGTATGTCATTGACCGAGGAAGACTGGGCAAACACTTAACTTCTAGGCCCTAAACTGTTAGGTTTACCGATACTATTGGAAACCTGCGCATGAGCATATGAGCAAAGCAACATTGTTGCCCTGAACACAGGATACGTTTGACAACAATGCACAGCACAAGATCCGTACAAACAGCTTAAGCTGTGCATCGTAAATATCTGGTTTCACTACGCATTCCAATACTGAGATGACAAGAGCAAAGAAGCAGGTAAGTATACGGCGTGTATTTTGATTAATATTACAAACAGCTAGAATAATTCGAAAAATGGGCGTTTTTACAAACCGTTTTGAAATCACCTTGTTATTTAATTCGGACAAGTTTGGGCTTGTTATACTCAGGATCACACAGATATTTACGATGCACAGATCACATCAGGATCACGAGCTCTTTCGATTCTAATAGGAGAAAAAATGTCCCAAAATGTATTTTCCATTACGATACCGTTTTTTCATAGATGTTCAAAGGCGGTAGCGTAATGGAATGTCAAAAATGTCCTAGTGCACTTTAATTCTGTGTAATAAGAACGTCGGAATTAATCGATAGACATTTTTGCACGTGACTGTAGGTACTTAAAACACAGGAATTCTTCAATCTACATAAAACCACATCCCAAAGCGGTTATCAGGTTTCCTGTCCCCTTATTTACATGATTTACAAATATATAACTAGGGTTTCCCCTGTGACATTATTTAAATTATCATTTTCCTTCTGCTTGATTAATTTGACATTTTTATTATATTTTAAGCGCATTTTACAACGTTTTTATATTATTTTACTGTAAACTATAAAGAGGACATGATAAATATATAATAGTACATTACGATACGATTGTCAGTGGTTTAGTATATTTTCTTTGTGGGTAGTTTTGTACTTGTCTTTCTTATTTTGATGGAGGTACAATGGTACATCTACAAAAAATCCTCCATTGTCAGTCGCCCGCAGACCAAGAATCTTGTAAAGTATATTGATTTAAACTTTCACGATTATCACTCATATTTTAAAGACAAACGGGTCTTAATCGCGTAAACTTACGTTTAATTATATCCTGACGTTTCGGGCATGACGTTACACCCGTGGTCGCAGGCAGACTGGCGAGAAAATGTATCAACACCTTCGAGCTGCGCGGGTTTTTCGAACTACCCGCACTTGATCTTGATTATTCACTTCTAGGCTAGGGCTGTCACTAGGTCTACACACAACACTCACAACATCCAAAGGCTTTAAAATGGATGTTTCACCACGCTTACATTTGCAAATCACGGGATTCCACGCGGACGAGATTCCTTGCCCCTCATTTTGATTAAAATTCCGATGTTTCTTAATTTCTATAGCTTCACGTACTTTTCGGCTATGATGTATACGCTCGGTTGAGAGGACTTTCGGGTTATGGAGCTCAATCCAGTGGTTAGGTCCGGACTCCAACAAATGCTCGGCCACAGCAGACTTATTAGTTTGACGCTTTTTAACAGCCGTGATATGTTCCTTGACCCTTTCCGCTATGGTGCGTTTGGTTTCCCCAATATAGGAACTACCACAGCTACAATCAATCTTATAAACGCCCGGTGTGTGATAAGGTAAAACATAAACGGTAGGTATGGAATACTTATTCAAAAGCGTACCTATTTTGTCCGTTACACCCCTGACATAAGGCAAAAATGCTGGTCGCCTCGCAACATCTGGATGTTTCCTCCTCGGTGTTCGTCTGGGTTGCCGTCTGTTCATTATGTAACCATTTCTCTTCAGAACCTCCTGAACGTGCGATAACTCAATTTCCAGAAATTCAGGGTCACAAAGGTCATGTGCTCTGTTCTTTAGAGAATTAACCACAGACTGAAGCTGCCGGGGGTGGTGGTGAGACAGAGCGTTCAAATACCTGTCTGTGTGTGTGGGCTTCCTATAGACAGTGTGCGCCAAAGAACCATCATCTCGACCTATCACCTTCACGTCCAGAAAAGGCAAACTACGCTCCGATTCCAATTCACGAACGTAAGTTTACGCGATTAAGGCCCGTTTGTCTTTAAAATATGAATCTTGTAAAGTGTTCGAAACGTCGGGGTGAAGTTAAATTTGAAAGAAAGAAAGAAAAAAAGATTCATTGCCACACATACAAAAGTACAATTTATACAATAAAAAAAAAACAACATAATCATCTATCAACAAAAAGAAACATAACCATAAAATTGTGGCAACAGGAGTATGCTCAGCATTTTGCTGCAAGACAGACTGGCTGTTACAGCGCTGATTTTCAGCCACCCCCGACGACTATTACGTTTACAATACAAAGTGCGGGGTCTTAGATGGAGAGTGCGGGGTCGTAAGAGAAAAAGAAAGAAAAAAAACATATTATATACATTAAATAAAAAATACATAAAATCAAAATATGTATACAATCTTAGAAATAGTACACAAAAGTTGTTGGATTGGGCAAAGTATACAGGGTGTAATCGATAAGTGTTTACAGGCCATAATTCTGTAAATATGAGAGATATCAGAAAACTTTTAACTGATATCAAAAGTACGTTACCCAACGAGTAAAATTACATTAATAACTTTTTCTAAAGAGATGAAGTAATATTAAAAATACTAACTTAAAATGCTCCCATACATTTAGTATGACGACTTACCCTCAAAGAGACTTAGCCTTAAGGTGCGTTCAAACTAAAAGAGCATTCGCTGTTCTAACCACCCACTCTAAGATATTCGATCGGTACACAAAACGTGATTGGTTGGTTTCGTAAAACGGGCGCTAGAACAGCGAATGCTCTTTTGGTTTAAACGCACCTTTAAAGAATGTCGGATGTCGTAAGAGATAAAATTGTTAGAGATTCGTTATTTGTACGAATGCATTGTAATAAAATAATAATACTACCGTTTATGAAATAATTAATCTAACATTAATTCTTTAATGAAAAAATATTCGTATTAATCTAGTCTTTGAATGAACGGTTACGTACTAAGTGTATGCAAGGATTTAAAGTTAATATTTGAGATATTTCTGATTTTATTTCGAAAAAGTTATTAGTGTAATTTTACTCTTTGGGTAATGCAGTTTTGATATCAATTAAAATTTTTCTGACATCTCTCATATTTACGGAATTATGGCCTGTAAACACTTATCGATTACACCCTGTATAATTGTATTAACTGAACAAAAAAAAATGAAAATATGAAAACTGGTATTTAAAAGGTACAGGCACTCAAAGGTCCATTTGCTTATTAAAAAGTAAAATTCTGACTTAATTAATATACCTACGCGAGTTTATCCCATTTTCATCGTTTTATTTAATGGATAGTGATAAATTAATTTGACGGATATTCTATCCGGGTATTGAACCAACGTTAATGCGCTAGTAAAAGAGTTTATCTCATTCAATATTCAGCAAATCAGAAGGAATACCCTGTCCTCACAGTTAATATTTAAAACAGGTATTATGAGCCATGGAGACGATGGTGCTGCCAAAGTTTCCGTGAGGGAATATCAAATAAGAGTGGGGGGCATCGTTTATTCATGATAATTATATAAAGGTAGACATTATATAGGTGACCTGTAATATAACAGGTCAGGCACTTGCGTTTAGCCGTGCAACCGATTACATAGTAAAATTTTGAGATTCTGTAAAAACTGCCACTGCTCGCGTTTCTTGTTCACACAAGCCATGTGACAGTTCTCGTAATTATCCAAGCATTACAATGAACATGCGTTTATAGCGAGGGCGAGGGAGTAATAGAAATGCCAGTACGTCAATTAATAATATTTCGTCTTAAAACTTATTTTTTTGTCGGCAAGTGTGATGAAAAACATTGTATGCATCACGGTCGGGAAGCGGAATACTAACTCCAGTCATTAAGAGCCCTCCGTCTACGGTGTCGGGCTTCTAACACTCTCGTTAGTAACTCCGTACTTACCTCTCTTGATGCACAATTTACTATTAATCCCTCATACAAAGTGAGTGATTAGTAATCTGTTAAGAGTTCAATAGTATGGAAATGTAAATTTTCCAATTACGCTTTCGATGTTGGTCCCATACTGAAATTTCATCGTAATGGTTGGTCGCCTCGTTCGGTAGCGGGAAGGATCACCGTTCCGTTCCACCCTGTATATACAGGACATAAACAAAGAATATTTCGTATAAACAATGGCGAGTTATTTAGATCACAACTTTAACAACCACGAAGACATTGTATACACGTGCCTGTAAATAAACTGGCGGTAAATCACAATAGCAAACATTTCATGAATGATTTGTACTTGGACTACAATTCTTGTTATTACTTCCATAGAGTTGTATATGCTGGGGGGAAATGAGCTTTATTGGGGTGGGATAAGGCTGATATGTTCGGTCAGTTGTGGACTAGAAACAGTTGTGTCAGGGACTGTGTGCGCGGCCTAAATGTTCTGAAGGTTGCAATTTGTAAGCTGATGGCGAATTTAATCTCGTCATAAAACGGTCTGGGTTCTTAGGGTATACTGCTATCCCTTGCACTTTTACCTGGTGCTTATACAAGTATAACATCTTCACCTTCAGTCACCAGATAGTTTTGGAGCCAGGGACCGGAACCGTTATTTTACAAAAACCGCGAAATAGCCCAATATTTTTAAATGTTTTATTCTCTTTATGTATTACTCAATATTTTATGTAATTTACAATAACATATTTTTAAATTACTCCATTAACTTAGAATTTATATAGCGAAGAACGAAAGAGATCGAAAAAATAACCGTTCTTTTTGTATGGAGAAAATACCGGTTCCGGTCCCTGTTTGGAGCGATTATAATCACTGAGAACAAGTTCATGGCTTGCTACTTGTTTCAAAGCGTCACTCATAAGCAGCGTACTTACGAAGCTGGAAGTTCGGAATTCGAATTCCGGCGAGGGCATTCTTTGTGTATTTATTTACCACAAATATTTGTTCCTTGGTCGAGGCTGTCTATGTATTTAAGTATCTAAGTGTATCTATCTATTATTATATCGTCGTCTGGTATTCACATCACAAGCCTTAATTGGACTTTCCGTGGGACTAGGTTGATTTGTGTAAGATGGCGCAAGATATTTATTTATTGTACTTTTGTGGACCATATTACACTTCAGATTTAAAATTGACGTGTTTCCGATCCGCTGCCTCCCCCAACGTACACCGTGCACTAAAAATAGTGAAATTGCGCGTAAATCACACGAGGCTGTCGCTGCGATCCGGCCCGCGATAGCTGAAATGCTGTATATTTACTATATTTAGCTCTTTGAGCTGATCCCTCCAAAACATTCAGTTTTCTATTGTAGCCTTGTAACTGACCTCTAACTATTGACGTGCTCTTTCTCTCTTGTAAATACGTAAGCGTGAAAGGAAGGCAACCTGTCTATCTTGGTTCGCGGTAGTCTCTTTGATACAATAGTACATTACATCAGAGGCCGGGAAAATGAGGATTTCTTGCTAAGTTGGTAGAAACGGCCGCTCGGCTCGGCTCGCTACGAGCGAGCGAACGAGGCCGGATAGGTAACGATGCCGGGAATTTCACGCTGAGGCATGTATAGTGCTTTTCTCAAACATACAAAGAAATACAAAAAAAAATTACAATGTCGAAATAAAAAAAAAAGTTACTTTGCAGGCCTAGGCCTGAATAGTGTTATGAAATTCAATTTCTATTTCAGTGAGTTACTGCGCCCTAAAAGCGATACTTCCGATTTCTATTCTATTCTAGTCTATTCTTTTAAAAGAAACATTAGGTATCGTAAAAACACTATGGTCCAATACGTGATAAAATGCCCGATTGAGAAATGTAGAAGATGGGGTTACGATAGATCAGGAATGGTCGCAGTATTAGCAGGAGCCTGATGACATTATGAAGAAGAAAAACTGGAATAGTACATTACAACTAAAAAGCAAAAAAAAATTTTTAAAACAAGTATTTGAATTTCCTTTTTTTAAGTACAAAATGGTCCTCCGAAGTTTCGATCAGACAAAAAATGAACCACTTCTCGTATTAGCGCGTAAAAAAGCACGATCTTTAGTGAAAAAATACCTTAATGCGCCTTAATATCTGCCCGGAAATTATGTCGATGTCGACTTACCTGAAATAGAAAAACGTTTCTAGTTAAAGCCATATCTACAATTCTACATAGACAAACTGGACATATGGATATTTTCCTGACTCTATGCCTGATGTGGCAAACAGATTCTATATACTGCCTTTATACACTGTATTGTAGAAGATAGGTGTTATGGAAACTAAGCGACGAAATATATACACTATACAGGGTGTCCAAAAATTATGGAACAGAAAGGGAATATAGGTAGGTAGGGTACCTACCTTAGCAACTCCTCCTGCGGGTGTCGTAGGAGTGGAATAAGGGATTCAAGTGTCACTGATCATTATCTGATAAAAGATTGATGATGGGCAACAGCGTCATCATAATGGAATGGACTTCACTGCGATCGCCAATCCGCTTGCCCAGCGTGGCGGTTATGGGCATTTACCTCCTAATGCGTCTATACGCATTGTTGATAGGAGAGGCCTACGTCCATCAGTGGACTATCATAGGCTGATGAAGATGAGGGTACCTTAAGGGTGCGGCTCCACTGACTCGGAGCGGAGCGGTGCTGTGCAAAATTGACCAATCACATTCTTCAAATTTGAATTCGAAACACTGTGATGCGGTCTCATTGGCCGAGCTCCCACAGCTCCGCTCCGCTCCGCTTCAGCGGAGCCGCACCCTGAATATCGTAAATAGGGTTTCGCTAAAAAATATTAAATCTGGCCTCGTCTCAATAATATCAAAAATAAACAATTGATGACCACCATAATAAAAAGTAAACCGTAGTTCGAAAGGTCGTCAGCCTCATTAAACCACCCCTCACTTAACCAAAACTTAACGAGCCCAATAATTGAAAGTTTGCGGGTACACCGGTTAGTGTCCAGCGTCTAGACCGGATACTTGTTAGCCGCGTCTGGGGGTGGGGGGGGGGTCACACGCTACGTCAGTTTGTAAGACGTGCAATTGCGGGTTTAGAAAATCAAAATGGCGGGCCGCGAGCACGCTCTTAAAACTCGTGTGTATGTCCGAGCCTTAAGGCCATGCCACACCGTACGCGTGTGTGTGGCGTACGCGTTCTGGCGTATGTGAAATTGTGAATGTCATATTAGATGGCGCACCGCTTGCGTGGCGTGCACGCGCGCGTTTAGCAAAACAGTGTGCCATCTACTATTTACAATTTACATACGCTACGACACGCACACGCGCACGTGCTGCACACGCATCTGGTGTGGCTTGGCCTTTAAAGATCGCTATCACACACGTAGCGATAAAGTCCCCAAACGAATACAGTGCTTTGGTCATAAATGTCCTACCAAAGATGAACCTGGGACTATGGTCTTCATAGGTAGTGTCACTACCAAGCACTCTTGGGAGTTAATTATCAAGCATGAGTCATCATCATTTCAGCCATAGGACGTCCACTGCTGGACATAGGCCTCCTCAATAGACTTCCACTTTGGCCGGATGGATGCGACCTGCATCCATCGAGTCCCCGCAACTCTAACCAGGTCGTCTGACCACCTTGCGGGTGCGTCCACCCGTAACGCTGCGTTTGCCAGTACGTGGTCTCCACCCGAGTACCTTACTGAGTTACTTCACCAGTATGAAGTCATTACACACTACTTGTATTACTACAAGATAATGTACTTACTTACGCTTTCGAATAATAAAGCGCTAAATTAATAGAAAAAATAGTTTTACAGAAATCTTGCAAAAAAATTATTTTGATGTTAACGATCTACCGCACATTTTTATGCACATACATAAATAGTAATATAATGTAATGACTTAATAAAACGCAATTGGTTTTTGTATCGACGAGGCATAAGGTCATAATAATTAATAATTCCTTGAATCGAAAAGGCTTTCTTTTTTCTTGTTTAATAACAGTATTATATGTCGATTATCTGAATACCGCCATGTATTATTATCCATTTTAATAACCAGGCATATAAGGTACGACTTACGAGCTATGTTACCTTCGGAGCAGATAATAATTATGTAAGGTAAGTGTTTTTTTTATTTCATCAAAGTGAAGCAGATCCAATCTTCCCAGGCTGCCAAAGTCATGTTATTGATGGTATGCGTAAATTCGCATGTCTCTAACTGCGTAGCTATGATTGGTAGATATCAAACGCATCCACATAGCGTAGATCTGGTGTAAACGCATCCTTAAGGTACAAGTTCGCAGCCGACCGCAGGCGACAACTGCAGACGACATGTCGCAACGACACTACTGGTTTCTATGTATTTCTATGAAATTCCCTCCGTAGTTAGCGACATGAAGCTAGCGACGCGTCGCCGAGCGGCAGACGGCAGTGTCGCCCGACCGCAGATCAGTAGTGTCGCTGACGCTCTGCATTTAATCATAGGACATGTGGCTTGTCGTCTTTTTCTGTATAATAAAAGCAAGTCATCATCATCTTCTTCCTCTTCTAATAAAAGACGTAAAAAATTGCGATCACTATTCTCGAACACGTCAGACATCTTGTTTCACGGACCGCTCGGAATCAACTGGATGTGGATGCCATCTGCAGTTGTCGTCTGCAGTCGGGATCGAAATCATGACTGCAGCGACAGGACGCAACGACCTGTCGCGACAGTGGCGTGCACAGGGTTTTTAGTTAGGGTAGGCAATTTTTTTTTATCTGAGCAACAAACAATATTGACCATCGCATTGCAAACTCACAAGTGGATAGACTTGAGTAAAGTAAAAGAGTCTAGGTATAGCTTGCGACAATAACTAAGTCTTTTATCTCGACCGCCGACTTTTGTTAACGTCCTAATGCTTTTCAAATCGCTCATGTTTTCTAAAGAAGAGTGAAAGGTTTTTAAATATGCGTAGCATTAATCATCGGTGAATTCGAAATATAAGTGCAATACCTAACGAGTGAAATAGCTAAAATACAATGTTCATTAATGCTATAAGTACAATTTCCGAGTACAGAATACATCGACTTTTGAAATAATTACACGCACCTGTACTAACTTCTTTTGTTTTATTGTCAACTTGCTAAATCCGCCGAAAATCAACTTCGTAGACACGCTAGACATACAGCAGCCACCATCAACTAACTAGGTATTCACAATTTATTCTCATAGCATAATTCCGTCACGCACAGTCACAAGTCACAACACTTACATGAAAATAAACGTAAAAAAAATCTGTTAGAACCGAATCGTATTAATAGAAACTTTTCGGACTCGGTATACATGGCGACCTCCTTAGATGGATTAAATCATACTTATCTAATCGCAGTCAAGCTGTGGCTATAAAAGGATTTACATCGCGTTTTCTGCCAGTCTCATCTGGGGTGCCTCAGGGTTCACACCTCGGTCCCTAATTTTTTATCCTTTATGTAAATGACATGGCCCTCTGCTTCCGTAATAGCTCACAACATCTCGTCTACGCAGACGACACAAAAATCTACAGGGCCATATCTTCGGAAGCGGATTGCCGTTTGCTTCAGGAAGATTTAGATTTTTTCTCTCAATATTGTTCAGATAATCATATGCATATAAACACTAATAAATGTTTCGTCATAAGTTTTAATCGTAAGCAGAACCCAATACTTTTCAACTATAGTTTATCTGGTAGTTACATATCACGAGTTTTTTCTATACGGGATTTAGGTGTTACCTTTGACTCACAGCTGAATTTTAATGAGCATATTGATAATTTGTGTAAACGTGCCTACAAAAAGTTAGGGATGCTTCTACGCGTTGGACAACCGTTCAAGAGACCGAATACCTACAAGTTACTTTTTTATTCTTTTGTTAGGAGCATTCTTGAATTTGGCTGTATTATCTGGTCACCGCAATATCAATTACACATTGACCGTTTAGAAAGGATTCAAAACATTTTCCTAAAATCGTTATGTTACAGAACAGGAATATATTTCGAAGATTCCGCATTGGCGGCAACTAATTTTTGTGTTCCTTCCCTTCTAAATCGTAGGAAATACTTGGATGTCATGTTTTTGTTTAAAATTCTTAAAGGCGCCATCAATTGCCCTAGTCTATTAAAAATTTCTTTCAATTGTCCGCATAAGCCCGCATAAGCAAGATGTGAAATAGAGATCTAGGACGTAAGTCCTAGATCTCTATTTCACATCAGTTTTTCTCGCAAAAATTATGCCCGGCATTCCTTTTTCAGGCGAGTTCCAAGCTATTATAATAACCATCTTCTTGACATAGATCCATTCCAAAATTCATTGACTAGTTTGAAAACCTTAGTTAAGCATAGATTATTATTGTAACATTAAAAAAATATAGTTATAATATATATATATTGTATATTGTACACAACCATTTAGTAAGTTTACTAACAGTTAACGATGTAATTTAATGAACCTCCAGGTCTGTTTTTAACTTTTTACCTAAGTTACTGTACTTTACATTGTACTAAAATCCATGCTACTTGTATGGCTGTCTGTGTTCTTAACACAATAAAAAAAATATATATATATAACAATGAATGAGTTTTGTTTTGATAGATTTTCTACTGATTAACCTCAAACCTGTATCGCAAAAATCAAAACCGACTCGCGGCTGTTTGTAAACAAATAAACCTGACACAATGTAATGCCTCTCACTTCAAGTAAAAATCGCAACATAGGAGAGTTCTTAAAATTAGTCGTATTACATCTCGAGGCTCGGTAAGTCAGAGAGAGACCGACATTGGCCGTCCTTCTCGCACTTATGGTGCCTAGGCGCAGCCTATTATTTTGATTGTGTGCGTATATTTTCTATCTTCGTGTGCACTGGGCAAGAATATGTATATACTTCACAGTTCACGGACATGTCTACACAAACGCACTGTGTGAGTGTGTGTGTTTTTGTAGGCTCCGATCGCCGTTGCCTTACCCCTGATGGGGCTTGGGCAGCCGCGCGCTAGGCTAGCTAGCGCGCGCGGAAATTTAAATCGCCGCGAGCTCCGTTAATATAAATATTTATGTGGATTTCTTTCAGAAAATATGACAAATTATTTTTTTTTTTTTTTTTTTTTTTTTTTTTTTTCTTTTTTTTTTTTGTCGGGTGCCTACAGCCTCCTTGCGGAGTTAGCTGGGAGTCTTGGCTGGCGTTGTGCACGCCACTGTGTCGCGACGACATGAAGCGACGACATGTCGTCTGCTGGTGCTGCGTGCTGTCGGCTGCCAATTTGTACCTTTAGAGTCAGCAACTCATATCACCCACGTGTGATGTTGATTCTTTCAACGTAAGGAGACTGCCAGCTTAAATATATTCTCAGCCAGCTTATGTCTATCGCATGCACAATGGGTTGTGGTTGTGCTCTGAAAAGTTTTTGAAATGATGCCCACGGCCGCTCATCATCAGCAGGGCGTTCATTCTCACACCTTGATAGATGAAGGGTCACGTGATGATGCGTTTTAAGAGGAATTTCCTCCCACGTTCGCTCCGGCTGTGGAATGAACTCCCTGCCGAGGTTTTCTCATGGGACTACAGAATGGGGTTCTTCAAACAAGAAGTTTAGGAAGATTTATTAGGTGAAGGGTCGGGAATCCCCTGGAATTGCAGGGGTCTATATTCTACGGTAGCTTCTTACCATCAGGCAGGCCGTAAGCATGTTTATCCCTTCGTACTAAGCACTGATCAGTGACGAGGAAACTATTAGACAAAATATGCGCGACACACGAGGGGTTATATAAAAAAATGTGATTTTGTATTTTGTTGTTACATGCCAAGATCATAGGCAAAGGTATAAGACAAATCTGAAATAGCTCTGTACAAGTGTACATGATCGACAAGTACGTGGTAGCATTAGCGACATTGAGCGCTGGAAGTTTATTATGACAGCGTTACGGAACATGCGTATACGCATCAGCGGGCCAGGGATAAGCGGGGCGCCGAAAGAAGTATGGGAAAGGCCGGTATAGGACATCCATCCACTAGACTTAGCATAATATTATAGAGCAGTCAGATGAATCGCTTGGTAAGCAATATATTCCCATGGACCCAACGGGATTCTTTATTTAGCTTTTGAACGCCAAGGTCTCTCATGACACCACACGATTGTTTTCTTCAAAAGAAAATAAGGGCCACTGAGTTTTTTTAATTTAACATTTTTTACAATTGCTGTAAGAATTAACGAATAGAAAAATGCTAATAACTTACTTATTTAGAGATACTTGATTAACTTGATAAAGTAGCAATCGCGTGATGCCCATTGCTGTGTGGTGACGTCAGTAAGAATACATTTGTCACCACCCCAACTCCTCCTGCGGGTGTCGTAAGAGCCGACTAAGGGATTGAAATGTCACTGACCATTACATGAAAAAAAGGTTGATGATGGGCAGCAGCGTCATCATACCACTATGATGACGCTGCTGCCCATCATTGGATGATGGATTGGATGTGTCCACACACATTACTGCGATCGCCAATCCACTTGCGTGGCGATTATGGGCATTTACATATACGCATAGTTAATAGGAGAGGCCTACGACCAGCAGTGGACTATCATAGGGGTGTTTCTCAGAGCGTAAACGGACATCTCATTCACGGTTTTTTTGGAAGTGGCTGAATGATTTGAGGTTGGTTTTGGTTGTCTTATAGAGAAACGAGTGCTGTATCTGACGACCGAAAATGGTACCAAAAGATTCACACACACACACTTCAAAAAAAAGTGACCAGATAAATGAGATGTCCATTTACGCTCTGAGAAATGCCCATAGGATGATGATGTGTTATAGGTATATTGATGTGCGTAGGCCCTCAAATGCAGCCTCTACGCGCGGAGATCTACAGTAGTTAACCCAAACACACCGGCCGCGACCTTTGCCAATAATAGTTGGACTATTTCCATGCGGTGCAAGTACTGAGATTTATTAGCGGCGTGGGAGTTTGTAATTGTACGGGATAGGTGTTCGGGAAGTCAGGATAAGGTGTCGTATTACCGATGCTTACTGATAGATCGCTGCCCCAATTTGAAAAGGTTCTATGTTGCACTTGAAATTTGAACATTGTGACATTGACACTTATTCCAAAAACCTTTAACGGGCAAGACTCAAAAAAACTCTGTATTCGAGACTCAACGCCATCCAGTAGCACAAAAAAAAAACTGTAAAAAAAAAACAAAAAGACAGTGTTATAGGGTGGTCGTTTTAGAGATCGGTGCCCTATAAAGGGTTAATCACCCCGACAATCGACTTTGACTTAGAAAATATTTTAACATACCAAAGAGTAAAAGTAAGTACCAAGGTCAGATCATCATCACCATATCAGTCGAAAGACGTCCATTGCTGAACATAGGCCTCTTTGGGGGACCAAAGATTGCCACAATGACCGGTCCTGCGCCACTCGCATCCAGCGGACTCCTGCGACCTTCACCAGGTCATCAGTCCACCTTGTGGGAGCCTACCAACGCTGCGCCTTTCGGTATCTACGTGGCCGCCAGTCGAAAACGGCGAGTGTTCAGTAATATATCATCATCATCATCAGCCTGTTTCAGTCCACTGCTGGAAGTAGGCCACTATTAACTGCGCGTTAGGAAGTAAATACCAATAATGGCCACGCTGGGCAAGCGGATTGGCGATCGCAGTAATGAGTCCACTATGATGACGTTGCTGCCCATCATCAATCAAATCAAAGGATGGTTAGTGACACTTCAATCCCTTAGTCGACTCTTACGATAGCCGCGGGAAGAGTTGGGGTGGAGACAAACGTATTCTTGCTGCCTTCACCACACTTTCATCGATCAGATATAAATATAACACATCAATCCAACTCACTTATCCTTAGCTTGAATCACATTTCGAATTGGATATTAAAACCAATTCCATATCAGACCCTTTTCATTATCGTGGATCTGAAATCTGAAATACCTGCTGATACCCCCAAATTGCTATTCCTTATCTTTAACATACTTTAATAGAACCGCGGACAATCGGAGCGTCAAAGACAGATATGTACCGTAAAACCACCCGACTATAATCCATTCATCATGTCAGCCGTAATATGTCCACAGCTGGACATACACATTTTATATCCTACATAAAACTTTGGTTTGTCAGACTACATGTTACATCACATCACATCATCAGCCTACGTCTGTCCACTGGTGGACATAAGGATGATTATATTTCACCATAGTTTTGCAGAATGCGACCAACTTTATTTTAGTCAAATTTTTTGTTTAAGATGATGAGTTTGGTCGCTTTGTGTTTTCTAGCGGTTAGACCTGTATGTAACGTTCTTAAAAGTAAACTGAATCACCGGTTGATCCATACAGGTCAGATCGTCCTGAATGATCGCACGCGCATAACAATAAATACAATAATAGCTCAGACAACATAATTGCGCAAACGCTGCACAAATAGATAATACCGGGAAACTAGCGCCGTTCAAAACGAATGCAGTTGAGGTTTTCCTCAAAATATTTACTATGCTGATTACGGAGCATTAGTACGTTTCTTGGTACCACTTAACAGTAGATGTACCATAAGTTGGGAAGTATCGGTAACATCAGGTTTTACTCGATACGTGAATCAGGCTATCACGCTCGCTCTAGGGCTTGCATTCCGGAATTCCGGAATTTCGAAATATCGGAATTTCGGACCGATTTTGCTGTTTCTACAGTTCCGGAATTGACACAGCTAATATCGGAATTCCGGAATAAAAAAGTGTTTTTATTATATGGATAAACATAAAATATCAACACGATTATGATAATCAGGTACAGAATACAGGATACAAAGCCACCACAATATACTGGGTGTTACATTAGTCCTGATACAAATTGTGAAAAACCTGTTAAGATGGTCTTTCTGAACAAGGTTTGTTCATGATTTTCAGTCTCGTTTCATTATTATGTAAACACATTTGTAAGAGATCAGTCTGAAAAAATGTATAGGTACATATTAATGAACTCGAACTGTACTAGTCTTAAAAAATATAAAGATTTTCATATGGGTCCCGAAGGAAACCTTGTTCAGAAAGACCATCTTAACAGGTTTTTCACAGTTTGTATCACGACTATTGTAACACCCGGTATATCGATAAGTAGTTCTAACCACAAATTGTGTTATGTTTTATTTTCTGTAAAATAAACTGTGTTTACTAAATATAATAATTAATAGTACCTAGGTACTACTAAACCACGAAAACTGGCCAAGGTAAACAACGATCCTGTACCAGATTTTAATTATCAATTGGGTTGCAATTATTTACCGTTATTTTTCTTTTAGCCCTTCGATAATTATACGCATTACTATTTACATATGTCGAAGAATCTGAAACTTTGACTTAAGTCTCCACTTGGTCTTATATCAAGTAGCATTCCAAAAAAGTAAAATTTTGGTATCTGTTATTAAAGTTTACAGGTACGTAACTGATTGTTGCCAAGATTGTAACATATGTAAAATTACTAATGTTTCTAATTTGAATTACCATACCCATAAGTACTAAGTATTTTGTATAAGAAATTAACCTTAATTTATTAATGGACAATACAATGTGCCCATGAGGAAAGGGAAAAAAATTAGCAGCGGATTTATGACTAGATTTGAAGTTTAAAATGTAGTATAACGTTTACCGGATGACGTCTATTTTAAGAGAAAATGTCTTTTATTTAAACCGTTACGCATTTTAGGTAACGATTTTGTACCTCTGTGAACTTGGCACCCGACTTTGTGTTTTTTTTAATTTTAATTATTATTCGGGAAGCCTTTCGTTTGTAGTTGATTGTAGTGAAACGGATTTTGTTTGTAGTTGGTTAGAAAAAAAGTAATGAAAAGGGGGTGAAACCTCAGCACCCGACTTTCAAAATTTTAACTTTTATTGATTGTATCGTATTCAGAATCGTTTGTAGTTGATTGTAGTTCCTTTCTTTTCGTTTGTAGTAGCCCAGAAATGTCAAAAAAAAATAAACAAAAAAAAATAATTCCTGAGCGCGTTGATGTCTTTTTTCTAAAACTCGTTTAAATCGTATAAAAGCAGGAATTATTAGACATTCCTAAGCATAATTTAGCTCAAAATCATTAAACCTTGATTGTAGTGCCGTTTACTTCGTTTGTAGTAATAAATTACATTCAACAATAACATGATAAAGTTTTCAAAAAGGGGGTACAAAATCTCAGCACCCGACTTTCGGAATTGTAACTTTTAATGATTGCAACACGTTCAGAATCGTTTGTAGTTGATTGTAGTGAAACTGATTTTGTTTGTAGTCGGTTAGAAAAAAAAGTAACGAAAGGGGGGTGAAACCTCAGCACCTGACTTTGGAAATTGTAAAGTTTAATGATTGCAACTCGTTCAGAATCGTTTGTAGTTGATTGTAGTGAAACGGATTTTGTTTGTAGTCGGTCAGAAAAAAAGTTTACCCCTTTCGTTACCCCGTAACCTTAGTATAGAATTTGCGAAATTTTATCTTTTAATGATTGAATCGTGTTCGGTTTCGTTTGTAGTTGATTGTAGTTCTTTTATTTTCGTTTGTAGTTAAATGGAAAAAAAGTTACGAGGGGGGTGAAAAATCTCAGCACAAGATTTGCGACATCTTATCTTTTAATGATTGAATCGTGTTCGGTTTCGTTTGTAGTTGATTGTAGTTCCTTTGTTTTCGTTTGTAGTTGAATGGAAAAAAAGTTAAGAAGTGGGGTGAAAAATCTGATCACAGGATTTGCGAAATTTTTACTTTTAATGATGGAATCGTACTCAGATTCGTTTGTGGTTGATTGTAGTTCTTTTATTTTTGTTTGTAGTTGAATGGAAAAAAAGTTAAGGAGTGGGGTGAAAAATCTGCTCACAGGATTTGCGAAATTTTTACTTTAAATGATGGAATCGTACTTAGAATCGTTTGTAGTTGATTGTAGTTCTTTTATTTTCGTTTGTAGTTGAATGGAAAAAAAGTTACGAGGGGGGTGAAAAATCTCAGCACAAGATTTGCGAAATTTTATCTTTTAATGATTGAATCGTGTTCGGTTTCGTTTGTAGTTGATTGTAGTTCTTTTATTTTCGTTTGTGGTTAAATGGAAAGAAAGTTACGAGGGGGGTGAAAAATCTCAGCACTAGATTTGCGAAATTTTATCTTTTAATGATTGAATCGTGTTCGGTTTCGTTTGTAGTTGATTGTAGTTCCTTTGTTTTCGTTTGTAGTTGAATGGAAAAAAAGTTACGTAGTGGGGTGAAAAATCTGATCACAGGATTTGCGAAATTTTTACTTTTAATGATGGAATCGCTCTCAAAATCGTTTGTAGTTGATTGTAGTTCTTTTATTTTCGTTTGTAGTTAAATGGAAAAAAGTAACGAGGGGGGTGAAAAATCTCAGCACTAGATTTGCGAAATTTTATCTTTTAATGATTGAATCGTGTTCGGTTTCGTTTGTAGTTGATTGTAGTTCCTTTGTTTTCGTTTGTAGTTGAATGGAAAAAAAAGTTAAGAAGTGGGGTGAAAAATCTGATCACAGGATTTGCGAAATTTTTACTTTTAATGATGGAATCGTACTTAGAATCGTTTGTAGTTGATTGTAGTTCTTTTATTTTCGTTTGTAGTTGAATGGAAAAAAAGTTACGAGGGGGGTGAAAAATCTCAGAACTGGATTTGCGAAAATTTATCTTTTAATGATGGAATCGCTCTCAAAATCGTTTGTAGTTGATTGTAGTTCTTTTATTTTCTTTTGTAATTAAATGGAAAAAATGTTACGAAGGGGGTGAAAAATCTCAGCACAAGATTTGCGAAATTTTATCTTTTAATGATTAATTCGTGTTCGGAATCGTTTGTAGTTGATTGTAGTTCTTTTATTTTTTTTTGTAATTAAATGGAAAAAAAGTTACGAAGGGGGTGAAAAATCTCAGCACAAGATTTGCGATATTTTATCTTTTAATGATTGAATCGTGTTCGGAATCGTTTGTAGTTGATTGTAGTTCTTTTATTTTCGTTTGTAGTTGAATGGGAAAAAAGTTACGAAAAAGGAAAACTACAAACGATTTTGAGTACGATTACCTCATTAAAAGCAAAAATTTCGCAAATCCTGTGATCAGATTTTTCACCCCACATCTTAACTTTTTTTTCCATTCAACTACAAACGAAAACAAAGGAACTACAATCAACTACAAACGAAACCGAACACGATTCATTCATTAAAAGATAAGATTTCGCAAATCTTGTGCTGAGATTTTTCAGCCCCCTCGTAACTTTTTTTCCATTTAACTACAAACGAAAATAAAAGAACTGCAATCAACTACAAACGATTTTGAGTACGGTTCCATCATTAAAAGTAAAAATTTCGCAAATCCTGTGATCAGATTTTTCACCCCCTTAGTAACTTTTTTTCCATTCAACTACAAACGAAAATAAAAGAACTACAATCAACTACAAACGATTCCGAACACGATTCAATCATTAAAAGATAAAATTTCGCAAATATTGTGCTGAGATTTTTCACCCCCCTCGTAACTTTCTTTCCATTCAACTACAAACGAAAATAAAAGAACTACAATCAACTACAAACGATTCTGAGTACGATTCCATCATTAAAAGTAAAAATTTCGCAAATCCGGTGATCAGATTTTTCACCCCACTTCGTTACTTTTTTTCCATTTAACTACAAACGAAAATAAAAGAACTACAATCAACTACAAACGATTTTGAGAGCGATTCCATCATTAAAAGTAAAAATTTCGCAAATCCGGCGATCAGATTTTTCACCCCACTTCGTAACTTTTTTCCATTCAACTACAAAAGAAAACAAAGGAACTACAATCAACTACAAACGAAACCGAACACGATTCAATCATTAAAAGATAAAATTTCGCAAATCTTGTGCTGAGATTTTTCACCCCCCTCGTAATTTTTTTTCCATTTAACTAAAAACGAAAATAAAAGAACTACAATCAACTACAAACGATTTTGAGAGCGATTCCATCATTAAAAGTAAAAATTTCGCAAATCCTGTGATCAGATTTTTCACCCCACTTCGTTACTTTTTTTCCATTTAACTACAAACGAAAATAAAAGAACTACAATCAACTACAAACGATTCTGAGTACGATTCCATCATTAAAAGTAAAAATTTCGCAAATCCGGTGATCAGATTTTTCAACCCACTTCGTTACTTTTTTTCCATTTAACTACAAACAAAAATAAAAGAACTACAATCAACTACAAACGATTCTGAGTACGATTCCACCATTAAAAGTAAAAATTTCGCAAATCCTGTGATCAGATTTTCACCCCACTTCTTAACTTTTTTTCCATTCAACTACAAACGAAAACAAAGGAACTACAATCAACTACAAACGAAACCGAACACGATTCAATCATTAAAAGATAAGATTTCGCAAATCTTGTGCTGAGATTTTTCACCCCCCTCGTAACTTTTTTTCCATTTAACTACAAACGAAAATAAAAGAACTACAATCAACTACAAACGAAACCGAACACGATTCAATCATTAAAAGATAAAATTTCGCAAATCTTGTGTTGAGATTTTTCACCCCCCTCGTAACTTTTTTTCCATTCAACTACAAACGAAAATAAAAGAACTACAATCAACTACAAACGATTCCGAACACGACCCAATCGTTAAAAGATAAAATTTCGCAAATTCTATACTAAGGTTACGGGGTAACGAAAGGGGTAAACTTTTTTTCTGACCGACTACCATATCCATTTCACTACAATCAACTACAAACGATTCTGAACGAGTTGCAATCATTAAACTTTACAATTTCCAAAGTCGGGTGCTGAGGTTTCACCCCCCTTTCGTTACTTTTTTTTCTAACCGACTAAAAACAAAATCAGTTTCACTACAATCAACTACAAACGATTCTGAACGTGTTGCAATCATTAAAAGTTACAATTCCGAAAGTCGGGTGCTGAGATTTTGTACCCCCTTTTTGAAAACTTTATCATGTTATTGTTGAATGTAATTTGTACTACAAACGAAGTAAACGGCACTACAATCAAGGTTTAATGATTTTGAGCTAAATTATGCTTAGAAATGTCTATTAATTCCTGCTTTTATACGATTTAAACTAGTTTTAGAAAAAAGACATCAACGCGCTCAGGATTTTTTTTTTTGTTTATTTTTTTTTTGACATTTCTGGGCTACTACAAACGAAAAGAAAGGAACTACAATCAACTACAAACGATTCTGAATACGATACAATCAATAAAAGTTAAAATTTTGAAAGTCGGGTGCTGAGGTTTCACCCCCTTTTCATAACTTTTTTTCTAACCAACTACAAACAAAATCCGTTTCACTACAATCAACTACAAACGAAAGGCTTCCCGAATAATAATTAAAACTAAAAAAAACACAAAGTCGGGTGCCAAGTTCACAGAGGTCGATTTTGTCGCTGTGTTGCCTTCAACAACTTTCTTCTTCTTCTAACACTCTCGTTAGTAATTCCGTGCTTACCTCCCTTGATGCACAATGTAAAAATAATTACCTAAAACTTTAAAATGCACTTTTTGCGATAGTTTCAGTAATAAATTCTTTTTTATGTAGTGCAGCATTCGAAACACACAAAAAAACTTGCTTCTTTTAGCCTCAGGAATATGCTGTTAAATTGTTTCCCTTTCCTCATGGGTATCTTGTATACAAATCACATAGAAATTTTACGTGTTATTTAAATATGACCTAGATTTACAAAATGTTCGTTAATTCCGGAACTAGTATCGGAATTCCGGAATTGAAGTGTAATATCGGAAATCAGTTCCGGAACTAGAAATGGTCCGATATTGCAAGCCCTAGCTCGCTCCAATACGTCAGTGCGAGCGCGATAGAATGCATTACGTATCGAATAAAGCCTAACGTATCCTTTACTTTCCAACTCCTGTAGGCTTAGCACATGATTGATGCGACAATATGTCACCGCGAGATAGACTATCCGTCCCTCTTTTATTAATACAGTTAGTAACTGAGGGGAAATCTGTCTCGCAGCGACATACTGTCGCACCAATCATGTGCTAAGCCTACTGGTACGGGAACAGGCCATCGCGCTCGCTCCAATAAATAAGTGCGAGCGTGATAGAATGCTTTACAGATCGAGTAGGACCTAACGTAACCGATACTTGGAAATTCATGGAAAAGGTACAGGTAAAGACATAATCCAAATTGGTACGTCTACACTGAATCAATTGGAACTGGTAGCCACTCTAACATCAAAATGATAAATAGTAGAGGTTCAATTTCATTTATAACGTCATTTTTCCATAGTGCCTATGGATGCCAATTGATTAAATTGGTTGGTTTGTAAGAACATAGGTATTACGGTGGTTCACGTTTGTATGAAAAAAAATCATTTTTTGAACGGTGCACCCCCTTATTTTGTTACATATATTACGTTAATAACAGAACAATTATTATAATTCAAATCAAACCTTAAAAGTAATAATTATTACCTATATCTATCTTATTATACTTTTACACATTGAAAGCACCATAAATGTAAAATAAAGTGTACGAGAATTCATAACCTTGAATGATATCATAATACAATCACGAAGAGAAAGCATACAAAAAACAAACAAACACAAAAATCCCAGACTAATAAAGCAGTACGTCATGAAAGCACTTTTGGCCGAATAAACTAATAATAAAGTACATTATACCCTCAGAATGCAGCCATAAAGCGGGCATATGGACCCGTCATCGCTAGGGAGGAGCTCGTCAGAAGACTCGAGATTCTCGAGTCTAAAATTTGAGACTTATAGCCCAGAAACTCAAACTGTAATGAATATGCAGTAACATAAAGTTACATTAATCAATTTTCATTATTAATTATAATACTGTTACTAACCTAACAGTTACTAGGCCGGGAAATTAGCGTCTAGTTTATACGTGCCGTAGAAATATTGCATCTTTAATTTCATGTAGTCATGGATAAACCCTCTCAGACTTAGTATAGTTATCTATTGCAAAATATGACAAGTCAGAAAATCGACATTGGGTGTTATTTCTGATATATAACGTTAGAAATCAAAGTGTAACAAGGACAATGTAATAGAATACTAGAATATCAAAGATGTTATAAAATATGTTATAACGGTAATAAATTAGCAAACCCAAAAATGTCAAATGCATACATTGATTTAAACTTTCACGATTATCACTCATATTTTACAGACAAACGGGTCTTAATCGCGTAAACTTACGTTTAATTATATCCTGACGTTTCGGGCATGACGTTACACCCGTGGTCGCAGGCAGACTGGCGAGAGAATGTATCAACACCTTCGAGCTGCGCGGGTTTTTCGAACTACCCGCACTTGATCTTGATTATTCACTTCTAGGCTAGGGTTGTCACTAGGCCTACACACAACACTCACAACATCCAATGGCTTAAAAATGGATGTTTCACCACGCTTACATTTGTAAATCACGGGATTCCACGCGGACGAGATTCCTTGTCCCTCATTTTGATTAAAATTCCGATGTTTCTTAATTTCAATAGCTTCACGTACTTTTCGGCTATGATGTATACGCTCGGTTGAGAGGACTTTCGGGTTATGGAGCTCAATCCAGTGGTTAGGTCCGGACTCCAACAAATGCTCGGCCACAGCAGACTTATTCGTTTGACGCTTTTTAACAGCCGTGATATGTTCCTTGACCCTTTCCGCTATGGTGCGTTTGGTTTCCCCAATATAGGAACTACCACAGCTACAATCGATCTTATAAACGCCCGGTGTGTGATAAGGTAAAACATC
Source organism: Thaumatotibia leucotreta (assembly GCA_025490895.1). Taxonomy (NCBI): domain Eukaryota; kingdom Metazoa; phylum Arthropoda; class Insecta; order Lepidoptera; family Tortricidae; genus Thaumatotibia; species Thaumatotibia leucotreta. The sequence goes on along the minus strand of JALPQI010030587.1, from coordinate 146,029 downwards.
CTTAGGCGACCTTAGATGACCTGCCACCTTTGATAACGGCATGTAAACGGTTGGTATGGAATACTTATTCAAAAGCGTACCTATTTTGTCCGTTACACCCCTGACATAAGGCAAAAATGCTAGTCGCCTTGCAACATCTGGATGTTTCTTCCTCGGTGTTCGTCTGGGTTGCCGTCTGTTCATTATGTAGCCATTTCTCTTCAGAACCTCCTGAACGTGCGATAACTCAATTTCTAGAAATTCAGGGTCACAAAGGTCATGTGCTCTGTTCTTTAGAAAATTAACCACAGACTGAAGCTGGCGGGGGTGGTGGTGAGACAGAGCGTTCAAATACCTGTCAGTGTGTGTGGGCTTCCTATAGACAGTGTGCGCCAAAGAACCATCATCTCGACCTATCACCTTCACGTCCAGAAAAGGCAAACTGCGCTCCGATTCCAATTCATACGTGAATTTGACTTTAGTATGAATGGAATTGAGATACTGGAGTAATTGCTCAACTTCATGCTTGCCACCTCTCATAACGCAAAAGACATCATCGACATACCGTTTCCATAATTTCACTGCCCATGGTTGCAGATCTATGCTGGCCTCGAAATGCTCCATCCAGATATTTGCTAAAACCGGTGCCACAGGGCTACCCATAGCAACTCCGTCGATCTGGAGATAATGCCCCCCTCGATATAAAAAGTAGCACCCTTCTAAGCAATTCCGGAGCAAAACCATGACAGAACTCACTATCCCATTGTCAGCAAGCCTCTTTCGAACTACTTCTAGACACTCTTTAACCGGAACATTGGTGAAAAGTGACTCAACATCGAAACTCACCATTAAGTCTCCTGGTTCCAGCGTTATGTCCTTAAGAATGTCTATGAAGTGACGGGAATCCTTCACGAAAGACGACGTGTTTCCCACAAGTGTTTCGTCATGCCCGAAACGTCAGGATATAATTAAACGTAAGTTTACGCGATTAAGACCCGTTTGTCTGTAAAATATCAAATGCATACGTCTCAGACTGAAGCTCAACGTCAAAACCGACCTTATTTCATAGTTAATTACCCAAATATTCGTGATATATTTTCAAGATGTCGAGCTTTTGCTATGCAAGCTTCCAACTCGATGTCAGAGTGTCGGTATTTCCCATCACTATGGCGCGTCGGCCCCTTGCAGGGGTATTTCGGACCACAGATATTAGATCTGCAAATTGGACATGTTATCCCTCGCTAGCTGGAGTGACTATGTTTTTAGGATAACGGAGCGGATATAAAAAGTTATTATCATCGTTATCTAGCGTTAAAAAAATATGAAGTGAAAGAGATCGACTTTGTGAGTATGAAATTTCATCGAAATCTTATAGCCAACAAAAAATATAGGTAAATTTCACGGAGTTCCAGGTATAAGTAGATAGTTATTTCTTCTAGGTAAAAAAAAGTTCTGATACCGCTGCTTACCTACTTAATTTTTTCTAAATTGCCTTCAAGTAGATCTGTCAAGTCAACGAAACGAAACGGTTTTTAATACACTGGCAATGATTACCTACAATTTAAAATCATCGACGTCATCGTAGGTAAGAGAGACATACTACGTTTTTCTGTCCACAAAGCAAAGATGTAAGTACATATGATTTCTTCAGTTATCCCATAGTTTGACTTACTTCAACAATTCGTGTCTGTCCTGTCGTAAATAACAAGTTGGTGTCCCCAAGCCGCCAGGCCCTATCGGTAATGGGGGCAATACCGTCTAATAGCTTTATTGACTAAAAGCCGTCTACGTGGTCATATTACTTATCTTTACAAACCGATAAATGGACTGAGAAATGTGGGCATTTTATTGACGCGTCGATAAGACTAGTGAGCAGGAAATTGTAAGTTGATTTCTTGATAATTACCGTGAATACCGTGATTTTTATAATCCGATAATTATTGTCTTGATAAAAACATATGTGTATGTGCAGTGACACGCACTTTCTTTGAAAATGCTGTATTTAACTTCTTTTCATACGTGCAGAGTACCATAAAACCACAATGTCTATTACACAAACTTAACAACCAATTTAAACTGTCAAAAACTGAATAGACCACCTTGAAATGTCACAGACAATCGACAGCACTTAACTGACAATGGTAATAAATGGTCTGAACTAGCTTTTCTACAAAATTGGGGGTCATTTCGAAATGATGACACGTTTCCAGTTTCCACCAATTTGCGTGTTGACAGTAGCCCTTTTAATGCACGAAGGCCGCCTGATTCACCTGCATTACGCAACATTTGACCATAAATGCATCTACTCTGGCTAGCACAAGTAGCACAATCCGTGTTGTACTCTAGTATGCTAATGTCCGATGTAGAGATAACCATTTTAGTGCGTCTCCAGACATGTGCTGAGATCTAAAATAAGCTTATAAGCTCATCGCACAACACGATAAAATTACCATTAGTTAAAAAAACTGTTGTCGTATTTTGAAAAATGTTTAGTTCATATCACATCATTTCAACGGATGGCGTCTGGGCCTTCCCAGACCTCGCTAAAATGACCAATCCTGCGGCCCTACCACTAACTTCGAAATCTCCAAATTTCGAGCATTTGTCTCTGTCATTCTAATGACGCCTTCGTTGGAGTGACAGAGACCAATCCCCGAAATTTACAAATTTTGAAGTTCTCGGTAGTAGGTCTGAGCTGATTTGCTTGCAGCAGGCCTCGTCTTGACTAACACGAGTAACGCATATTTAAAAAAAAACTCATCAAAACAGATGGCTCAAAAGTTTGTTAAGTGGCCAAACAGACAAACAACCACAGCGGCCCTACCGCGAAAAACGAAATTCCTAAATTTCGAGAATTTGTCTCTCGCACTCTAATGACACCTTCGTTTGAGTGACAAAGAAAAATCCACGAAATTTCCGAATTTCGATTTTCGCGGTAGTAGGCCAGGTGTTTGCCTTCATGTCATGGTACCAAAGGACTTGCATTGCAATACATGTAGATTCTTCCGTTAAATTTGTGTTGCATGCTCAAAATTCAGACGAGCTACCTTTGCACTTTGGTAGTATTATGTTAAAGGTCAAACCACACCGAATGCGTGTGCAGCACGTGTGCGTGGCCTGCTCGTTGTAACGTATGTAAACATCATATTAGATGGCACACCGCTTGCGTGGCGTGCACGCGCGCGTTACGTGCAAGCGATGTGCCATAATATGATATTTCCGACGCTACAATGCGTACGCCACGCACACTATCATGTGCGCGTGCTGCACACGCATTCGATGTGGCTCAGCCTTACGGAAATAGGGAATAGGGAGCAAATATATCTATCTATATACCTACTTCAAATATTCGCCTCACGAGCAACCGGGACATGCTACTATGCGTATAATAACCCATCGCTCGTCCAAAACGTACTCCAACCATCAAACTACGAATTTCGCAGTGAATGAACCGCCCGATTGAGATTAAAATCTAGTGACAAATGATAAATGGAGAATCCAAACTGTAATTGATAACAACCCGATGAATGAACCCGAGGTTCGTATTGTCTAAGATATATGTCAACGGTTATGCACCTTATGCCGTTGTAATAAGGAGAGGAATGTGGACATATTTTTGATGACGGGCAGGCTGAATAGACTCATATGATGGGCTTTAACCCGTGCTCTGGGATTGCGTCACAGGTATGTTCCTCTTGTATCATGATGTCAAGATGAGTATTTATGTTGTTCCGTTAACATTTGATTCCCATGGGGTATGAAAGATTTTAAAACCGTTTCATCATCATCAGCCTATGCTAGGCCTCTCCTATTAACTATGCGTATAGACGCATTAGTAGGCAAATGCCCAATGCCCTATGATGACATTGATGACGCTGCTGCCCATCACCAATCTTGTAGAATGGTCAGTGACACTTCAATCCCTTAGTCGACTCTTACAACACCCGCAGGAGTTGGAATGGTGACAAATGTATTCTTACTGCCGTCACCACACCGCAAACCGTTTAATCGTGGTTAATTTGCTATATGAATCGGGAAAACAAGAGTAATTTGATTAAATAGGTACTAATTACTGACGATTACATTTGCATGTATTAATACATTCGTCACCACCCCAACCCTTCCGGCGGGTGTCATAAGAGCCGACTAAGGGATTGAAGTGTCACAATCTTTGATAGAAGATTGATGATGGGCAGCAGCGTCATCATAGTGGACACATTAATGCGATCGCCAATCCCCTTGCCCAGCGTGAGACGCCTACGTCCAGCAGTGGACTGAGATACGCTGAAGACGTTACTTTCGTATGTGGAATGTGTAATCAATTAATCATGATGCCAGATTTGACATACAAATGTAAACAAAACTAGTAATCAGATTATTTTTTGCCCAAATCTTGTATTAGCGAACTAATTCTACGCTTCAAATATACCGCATGCGCCTTATTTTCAAAGAAAAAAAAATTAAGGGGTTCTCAAGTTATTTTGAGTTTATTAATAGTCAACCTAAATAAATCATGCGCTTACGTTTTCCTATGCATTCGTGATGAATATGAAAATGCAGGCTTAGGAAAATCCCTAATGAGTATGTTATGAATCGCAATTGTTGCATAATCAATATGTTCCACTTGGTATTGGAACTTTACCTACCTACGAGTACATTGCATATAATTTTTAAGATTCTTTTAAATACAAGGGATTTAAAATTGTCCAGTCCCCAGTCCTAATCTACCAGTCCTGTTTCATCCCCGAACAGATAGATATCCGTCAGATATATGTTAGCTGTAATTTTCTTTTAAATGGGGAAAGGATAGTGATAATTTTATCTGACGAATACATTTATCTGGTGATTGTGAAATAGACCATATGAAAGTTCTGTGGTTTTTTTTTATGTGACGAAGGTAGACAACTGAGCTCTCAGCCCACCTGATGGAAAGCAGGAACTGAAGCCCATGGACATAGTGACCAAAAAATCGCCTATGCGCTGCCTACCCTGAGGACTTAGATGGATTGCCTCTCTATATGCCAGTAGGTAATTACACCGGCTTACCCACAAACCGACACTGCTATTTAGCAGCAGGTTAACGGGTAAGACAGTGGTAGCTATCCGGGCGGATCCTGCACAAAGTCCTACCACCAGAAAAATTGTATTATTAGAGTTAGTTAGTTAGTGGCACCCGATACACGGTTAAGATGGCATTTGCAACCGTGCAGAAATATCGGGTGCTCAATAATTCAAATTTACATGGTAAATATCCCGTTTTAAGTCACACCATCGCAACTGCCCATCGTGAGTGGTGACTTCTGGCGGTTGGACCGGCAATCCAGAGGAAGCGGGTTCGAGTCCCGTGACAACCAGAGTCTTTCGCAGTTGTTTTTTTCTATGGTAAGCACGTCTGTTACGACATTGTGGAAAATATTAATAATATTAATGGCCATGTTAGCTTATAAACTTAAGTTATGTGGTGTCAAGAGGAACGCGCCTAGCTCGATGGTTGCGCCGGCGCCGCCCGCATGTCGGTCACTGTGCCGCGCACGCGCCCAGGCGAGTCTAGACACGAGACATCTCCTTCCCCGGTTAACGTATAATAATATACTGGTGTATTACGAGTTGAGGAACTTATTTTTGACTAGTACTTAACTGAATTTATTCGGATTAATCCCTGCCGCGTCTTTCCGCCATTGTCCTACGCGACAGGATTTCTATCCTCACCATTTAGATGTTTAGCAGTTGTCAACTGTGCGTTTTTCTAGAAATTGCCTGCCTTACACAGCTAAACTTGTAATACTACAGGTGTTGTGGCTGGCCAATTGTCCATAGGCGACACGGTGATTGCTTACCATCAGGCGATACGTAAGCTCATTTGCCTCCTATTCCATAAAAAGTAAGGTAACAAGGAAGAACTGCCTAAAAGGAAGACTTTGGTACGTCAATACTATCTTACACCACGAATGCCACATTAATGAGACACGTTCTTGTGCCGCTCTAACTAAGGTTGTGTCAGATATTTTTGCGGACTTCGTACTCAGTCGTGCTAAGTCAAGTAGACTCATAGTAGTTCTATGGGAGATGCGTCCTTTTTTGTTAGCATGGCAGTACTGTATCACCTACTATTGACGGTAACTGTACCAAGACGCCTATCTACCGTGTTCACTAAAGTTTCAATTGTGGAGACCACTTCTCGCGATTATGTACGATCTTAATAGATTCTTTGTGAAATGTGTTTTTTAGATCATCTGGACACCTTCGTCTCGGCTTGTCACATCGTCGTCACCCACCGTGAGGCCTTTTTTTTCCGTTTCCTTAATATTAAAATCGATGACATGGTTCCTAAGAACAGATCTCCGTATGTCTTATAGTTTCAGACTTTCCCATACTGACCGATTTGAATGGGCCACCCTGTATATCTAATAGTACAGTCATCATCGACGTTTGAACAAGCTATCTATTTAATAGACTAGATAATAGACCAAAAATAATATCTTACGTCGAAAATATCAAGCTTTTACTAAGGCACTCGCGTACTTTTTGACAGCTGTCTCACCCACACGTAGTGTCAAACACACTTTCTTTTCAAACCCGGAAATGAAAACTTAATGGTATTCGAATAATTTATTATTAAAAGGAACATTATAGATATTGTTATAAATTGGTCAGCAAACATTTTAGCTGTATTGATGTTACTGATATGGCGTGGCATAAGGAAAATCATGTATCAGTAAGTAAAATAAGAATATATACAAAATACATATCAGCAGCCTATGCAATGACGCAGATACAGGCAAATCATGCAATGCAGATTTGTATAGTATTTCTGCGAATTTGTCATGATGTCATTGCTAAATTAACATATCGTAAAACTTTGCGTATGTCCTAAACTAATCTGGAAAAGGGCGTATGGTACGTATACAAAAGTTTACGCAACGTTTGTAGCAATTGGGATTACAATCCCTTGTAAATGCATCTGGATGACTCTCAATTACAGAATCCAAAGTTATGACTAATAGGGCCGGAGTCATCTAATCAATTACGGGTACTAAAATAATCGATCAAACAATTAAGACATTTAAATATTCGTAGGCTGGATACAGTTAGCCAGTGGGCATTAATTTTGTAAGGGCTTAATAAAGATCTATACACATTTGCCGTCTAAATTCAATGTTAATAAGGTGGACGGGTGTATAGATATTTTCGAGCGTTGTTGAGGTGTTGGTTTCCCTTTCGGTTAGCGTAGGTGTGGCGTAGGCTTGGAGGGAAATGGTGTGCTAGATGCAATGCGATGCAGTGGGTGCTTTGGGTGCAGGCCATTGTTAGATGCACTATACTTACCGTAAGCTATGTGGCGATTGAAAGCATAAAGATATCTATGGGTTAGTCAAATCATTTCTATCTGTTATTACCATGTCAATCTCTCATTACTGCTAGAAACATATCGAGGTATTTAACTAATGAATATCGCATTTAAAAGAAGAACAAAAGAACTCTAAAAAAGATTATACATTTAGAAATATGTTTGATAGTTATATTTAGTATCACTTATTAATTTATTAAAGTCTGAATGTAACAAAATTAAGTTTTATGAACAGGAACGGCGTAAATAAAATTACTGTGAATGATACTTCCTGGCCTCTTTAATGGGCGATTCGGACCACTAAAGTGACGTAATGAATATAAATGAAAGTACCAGTACTAACAATAATAAATAGTAGATAAGGTCCAAAAATAATGCATAGTGTATTGAAGACTCATTTTATAATGTAATTTTTTTGGAGATTTCTGGGTTAGCTTCATAGTAAAAGTTTTTCAGTATAACCTACCAAATCACCCCGTTCAAGGTTTTCAGTGGGTGGTGTCACACGTTGTATAAGAGATAGATAGATATAGATACTTAAATACATATACAGTCACGACCAACGAACACATATTTGAGATAAATAAACACACAAATTCGTCGAAGCTTCGTAGGGAGGCTCAGTACAAACTATAGTAGATTGTTCAACGAGGGACTAAAACAGGCCATTATGACACGAGATATTTATCCACCCGAGCGTAGCGAGGGTGGATGTAGTTCGAGTGTCATTATGGCTGTTTAGTCCCGAATTAAACACTCTACTTTTCACTTAGAATGCGAGGAAAAAAGCTACGTTCTACATAATCTCAGTATTAATTAACAGAAAGAACAAATAAGAAACAAAAAAATTATATGTTCTGCGATGTCAAAACTTCCGATTTCTTCGGAACATGGCCACTTTACTATAAATTCGCAAACTTTTTCAAGTTATAGGTATGGTTTAGTTGGAGCATGGTTTTAAGCTTCTTAGATTTTTCATCAAAATATGTCAGAAATACGCCTTCCATGTTGGTACCTACCTAATTTGCTTTCCAGTTTTCCAATCCATAAAAGTTTGATACGCTTTTGAATATATTACACTAGATTTCGGCGGCAAAAGATTTTGCACCACCTCTTTTGGATTCTTCTTAATTCTGGAGTAAGGCGTTAATACTTCTTCATCGCATGACGTGACATCGTAAATTATATAAGTACGATTTGAACAATATTACTTATGGACAAAAACACAAAAAATAAGCAATCAAATTCGTTCCGCGTTTAAGTTTTTATCTGTATTCCTTTTTCTAAATATGACGCTTTAAATACTTGCATATTTAGCCAACGAATTGGAGCTAACTACATAACTATTTTGAAGCTAATTGGTTATTAAAAAATAAGTAATAAATTGGATTCAATCTTAATCATATATTAAATAAGTATTAAATATACATGTATATCAAGAAAATAAATCGATTCTCCTTAATATTTTTTCACGATTGACATTTTGAGGTTATTTTCAATGTCAATAACCGTTCGTTCAAAAATCATAAACACTAGAAATGGCTGTTAAGGGGTTTCCAAAGTCAATTAAAAAAAAGTTTAGAGGTTGTATCCACGGCATGCACAAAAGTGGTCCATACACAAGCACTGAAAATGGCGACTATCCTTTATTCTTGAACACCGTGAGTGTGGCTGTTTACGGGTTTCCAACGTCAATTTAAAAAAAATTACTTTAGTCCCTAGAGATTAATAAAGAGTTTTAGTCCCGATATGCAGGGACTAAAATAACATTTTAAGAGCATGAGAAGTGAAAAATATAAATCGTATAGATGCATTGGGAGGTAATGTGCGATGGCAGTAGTGTGTCCACTATGGTGACCACTTGGTGGTCAATTTGGGATGAAAGAGCCCTTGGGTGTCCGTTAGCTAGTTGGGTAAGCGACATTCGCAGGATTACAGGACATTTCTGGGTTATATTGAGGGTCATTAGATAAAATGACGCCTGCATTGGACTGAAATGGGCTGATGATGACGATCTAATGAATAATGCTTTTATTGGTAGATTTTGAAAGTGCTTCATAGATAAAATATATACTTTTATCTGTCGGCTGTGTCTTATCGACTAAGTCTCCAATTAACTAGCAGATTTCCCGCAAATCATTAACGTTTCACAACACGCAATATCGTATGTGAGAACAAATTTATAAATGTACCTTATGAGATAATCATAAGGTTCATACTTCAATGAAGTTTCGCATGCACGTACGTTATAATTGCGTAGCAAGGAAAATTGCACAACGTTGAGACACTAGGCGCCGCCTAAAGGTGCATTCAGACCAAACGAGCATTCGCCATTCTATCCCCCACTCTACGTAGGTTGCCCTGAAAGTTTCGGGAATCGGAAAAAATACGCATTTTAATGAAATAAAAGTACTTTTATTGTTTTTCAAAGTATTTTCCTTTGTGTTTAATACACTTTTTCATTCTCTGAAACCAGTTTTTAAAACAGTTATTGAAGTCTGAAGTGGGGGTTGACAAAATGGCCATTTTATAAGCGTCGACTGCTTCTTCCGCGGTCTGAAAACGCTGACCACGCAACCGATTCTTTATTTTCGGGAAAGTAAAAAAATCGTTGGGACTTAGGTTGGGGCTGTACGGAGGATGGTCCAGTAATTCGACGTTTTCGCCCTTCAGATAGTCGTCTGTTTTCTGAGCGGTGTGAGGGCTGGCATTATCATGGTGTAGTATAATACGGCGGTTAGGGTTAGTTTTTCGCAGTTCAGCAAAAACAATCGGTAAACAAACGCCTATATACCAATCGGCATTGACAGTTCTTCGATCTTCAAGAGCGATAGTCGCCACGTGACCCGATTTGGAGACAAGCGTGGCTACCATTTTTTTGATCGTGCTGCGAGAACGAACAACTTTTGTCGGCTTCGGTTCGTCTTCGTAAACCCAAACTCGAGATTGGTTTTTCGATTCAGGCTCATATGCGTAAATCCATGATTCGTCACCTGACACAATACTAAAAACGGCATTTGAGCTTCCTCCATTAAATCTTTTTAAAGTTTTGCGGCACCAATTGACACGTACCGTTTTCTGGTCGTCAGATAACAAGTGAGGAATCCACCGGGAAAATAACTTCCGCACGCCCAACTCTTGTTGTAAAATGACTTGTACCTGACTCATTCCAATGCCTAAAGTCTCCTGAATCTCCCGATATGTAACATGCCTATCTTCCTTTATCAGTTGGCGAACAACATCGATGTTTTGATCGGTAACGGCCGTTTTCGGTCGACCCTCACGTACGTCATCCGCAAGAGACACACGGCCACGTTGGAATTCCGAATACCACCTGTATATGGTCGTCTTTGAAGGTGCTTCACTACTAAAAGCAATAGTTAATCGGTCTCCACATTGTTGTTGTGTTAATCCACTTTTAAAGTCATAATAAATCATTGCTCTAAAACTTTCGCGGGACAGCTCCATTTTCACCAGCGACTCAACGACTTTAAAAAACAATTGAAAATCGGACATTGTTTTTTTTTTCTAAGTGGCCAGTGTTTTCGAATAATGAGACTATGCTTGTAAGAAAGAGGTATAACACATGTCAAATATACGTTCCTAAGTATTAAATTCCCGAAATTTTCAGGGCATCCTACGTATAGTAACCGGCAAACAACTTGAACCAATGTCCTTGCCTGCGTTTGTGTAAATTATACATATAATTTGCAATGATTATAATAATATTGTCTGTATGACTCAGGAAAGTTTAAATTGAATGAATATGTTAACTTTTTGCATGTAACTGCATGTACGATGCGCAAACTTTCCCCCACCACGCCAACTCTGGGTCAAGTTGTTTGCCGGTTACTATACGAAATCAACGATCACGTTTTGTGTAACGATCGAATTTCGTAGTGGGGGGTTAGAATAGCGAATGCTCTTTTGGTTTGAACGCACCTTAACCTGAAGGCCTAACGCAAACCACGATCGACGTGTGGCCTACTGGCCTCCCTTTCACACATACGTTCGAATTTATTAGTGCGAGAGAGAGGCAATACTTCTTTCGTGATAAGCCCTCTGAGCATCGTACAGCTTCGTAAATTTGTACACAATTATGCACCTTATTTCCATACCGTAAGTAAAACAATGTATACATAATTAAAGACTCGACTTCACACTTAAGCATCATTAGATAATAGGAGGATATCATCACAGACGCACTTACGCCATTTTTGTTTTAACATCAAATGCGTGCCTCATCATAATGAGTGATCATTATCAAAGTGCAGTATTTGTGGCAAAGTATGGTTGACAGAAAAAAACAAATATGTACACAGGTATTTTATCCATTATAAATTCACAAGTAGAAATTTATTTTATAACCAATAATTACCTGCAATTATTATTCATTTAACTATTACAATCTTATCAGATCCGGCTGTTAGTCGTTCACGTCAAATTGAAACGATACTTTTTATAACTAAGTGAGAATTGCCTTTTCACACCACCTATTCGAATACGGGCCTTTTTTTCCCTGCTGGGAGGGATCAAAGTGGCTCTTTTCTGTTCAAGGACTTTCTATTGCCAGCCTAAAAAATTGCAATGGAATATGAAAATAAACAGTACGTTCATAATTGATAAAAATTTCTTCAGAATCGATTATTTGCATAAATATTAAATATGTGATATATCTTTTATTTTCTCATAGGTGGTGTGTAAAGCAGTATTTGTCACACGGTATTAAAATTATTTCGTCTTGGGCGTTAACGCTTGAATCGTTCATTACGCTCAGGATTCCACTTGAGAATCCCTCCCTACGGTCGGGGTTCAATTGTGGAATCCGTCGCTCCATTCAGGATTCAACATATGCCCACGCCGGAAATATACCATTTTGATCCCTTGTGACACAATCTACTATTCTACGTTAACAGTAGTCACAGAAAAGTAATTTAAGTCTTGACTCCATCTGACACAAAAAAAAACTACCTATTGTGTCAAATCCATATTATCATACTATACTGTTATCTTATCTTACTGGAATATTCATACCCCTTTATTCATAAACGTCTGCTAACTTAACAAGCCGCTAAGTATTGTTTGTCCCTTTTGCTATTATGGACACATTGTTAAGACCCAAAGGGACAAACAATCATTAGCGGCTTGTTAAATTAGCAGACGTTTATGAATAAGGGAGATATTCATTAAAACAAATATTTCGCTTAATGTCATGTAGAGTATTTTGTGACATAATGTCAATAAACTTTTTTCATGTACGATATTAGGGCGGAAGAGGTTTTGTACCGTAAACATTTGTATGTATCCTAAAGGTGTGTATTCAGACCGAACGGGCATTCGCTATTCTAACCCCCTACTCTACGAAATTCGATCGTTACATTAAACGTGATTCGTTGATTTCGTTGAGTGGGGGATAGAATAGCGATTGCTCGTTTGGTCTGAATGCACCTTAAGGCACTGGTCTCACCGCGAGCTACTAAGCTATGAACTATCGGCTATAAACACGAACGATAAAAAAGATACGCACTCCCGTGTAAATAAAAGAGACACGGCGATACTCGCCCGGCGGTGATAGCTGATAGCTTATAGCCGATAGTTCATAGCTTAGTAGCTCGGGGTGAGACCAGTGCCAGGTGAGTATTATTTTGTTAAGTATTGGAACAAAAATGAATTTTCGAATGTGTTCCTTTTTTTGTCAACCATACCCATTGCCACAAGTGCACATTGATAACGATCTCTAAAATGACGAATCAGTACAAGCGATCGATAAACACACTTACGCCCATTCGGTTTTAAAGTGCATTATTTATGGTGATAATTCAGCTATATCGCCGCTAATGGCACTATAAATACTAAACCTCGAATCTGCAACACTCGTTTCACGCAAAAAGCACCCGTATTTAGAACGAAAAAATGGTGACATTTGCATGAATTGATTGCTGCACATCCGGCGTTGACAGGGAATGCTATCTGAGAGCAGAGGCCCTACCGCGAACTATTACCGAAGTGTTGCCTCTCTCTCGCACTTGTGAATTTGTACGTAAGTGTGACCGGGAGAAAACTCGTTCGTGGGTCACGGTAGGTTCTCAGTGCATCTAATAATAGGTAGTTAGCGCCGGCGCTAGTAAAGCTGAGATTTATAACTCACACGTTGTGGAAATGTCGCGTATTGCATCACATCAAAGTTAGTGTAAGAAAATGGTAGGGTTGCAACGTCTTTGGCATTTTCAGGGCTGCCTCCCGTTTTTGGTCGATTCTAAAAAAATACATAGTTACAGAGGGCTTAGGGCCTTATCACACTTGCGATTTGAAAGCGAAGCGTACTCGCGGCGTGTTCGTCGCGTGCCCGTAACCAATTCGCCGCGATGACGTCGCGATCGCGTAACGAATACGCTGCGCAGCCGTCAGAAAATCTGAGTCTTGGACAGTCACTTACATAATGGATTCCAACTCTTGACGCGGCGAACTCGCTGCGCATCCATTATGTAGGTGACTGTCCCAAGACTCAGATTTACTGACGCCTGCGCAGCGTATTCGTTACGCGATCGCGACGTCATCGCTGCGAATTGGTTACGGGCATGCGACGAACACGCCGAGCGTACGCTTCGCTTTCAAATCGCTTGTATATCGCAAGTGTGATAAGGCCCTTAGTGAAATAAAAAAACACGATCGTTTCCTACGACCACAGGTGTAACTTCATAATATGAAACGTAAGTTTACGCGATTATTACTTATTTGTCGTTAAAATATTTCTAGTCCAAGTTGTAATCTAACTAAAATTACCCATTTATTAAAATACTGTGCCATTTTAATGGAAATGCATTAGTAGGCAAGGAAAACGATACTTCCTCGGAAATCGGCGTGTCGGATATCAAAGGCGTTATGAAACGGAATAACCTAGATGGCCGATTCGCTTATATTTAGAGCGTGAATATGAAAGGTGTATGATTCGGTCGTCTTTTATATCACATACCGTTACAAGTAGGGCTCGTGGTCGTGACCGTGTTTCGTGTAACCGTAGCCGGATCCCCGTTGCCGTGTTACACGGCCACGGTTTTAAGGCCCGTTTCCTTCGTGTTACACGGCTACGTATCAATAAAGTTACGTATACACGTGTACACGGGGATACGTATCTTAATTACACGCAGATCCGTTCCGCCCGCGTTTTTGAGTGACGATTCGATGCGTTGTCTTTAAGGACTAAGGAAAACGGATAAGAATGTTCCGTGATATTTGTGAATCTAATTTAGTGGTTACCTAATTGCTTTTCTAACGTAAAGTGCGATAACTTAGTTTTACTTCATTCACCTACTGAGATTAAATGTTACATATTAATATTTTACTTTCTAGGGCAGAATTATAAAATATAGATATTTTCTGAGTTCAATATGAATAAAAAATGACACATTGTCATGTATTAATTACCTAATTTAATAATGAGATGTGAACGGAAGTTAAAAAATACATAACACAGTGCGGAGAAAATATTTTTTCTTAGTTTTAAATATCATAATTTAAGTTTTTCTTTCGTGCAATAAAGTTGATATAAATAAATACATAAATCAATATTGAGGGTACCAGACAACGATTAATCTATACTAGGAAACCCATAACTCAGGACCAAAATAAATGCGTCATAAATATACAAATTTACAGCGTTATTTCCTACAAAATAAGGAACTTTTTAAATATAAAAGGATATTAAAAAGCAATATAATTAAAAAATACAATATACTAACTCATTGGATGTCGTGACGATGACGGGAGATTTTAGGTGCACCGCTTTCAAATGCTTTCCTATCGATCCCGTTGTACCACCACGACACGAAAACTCATTGTTCGTACGATCATTGCACAAAGTGCATAAAGCCGTGTCACCGACCCTGGTGGCATAACTCCACACCCAACTGATCTTCATTATTAATACACTTTAAAAACGCTATCTTCTCACCAACAGTAACAATACAAAAACGTAACAAAATAATAAAAAAACAATTTAAATTCGACTAAACTCTCGCTAAGTCTGTCCGGCCTGCAATCTTATTAGTGACTAAACACGTATAAAACCAAAACCCGAAATTGCCCTTTTCAAATTTACTAAAACATCCCCGCTTATCTATATCAAAACAAAGATGCGGCTATTTCATTCAACTTCACAAACAAAAGGTGTACCAGGTAAAGCCCAAGTTAACATATTTATCAGTAAAATTACCACGTGTGGTCAATTACATCGCAGACAAACTATTGTTAGCTACTTTGCGCGTGCAAATTCTTAGTATAGGTCTTATCTACAAAAGGGCCGCCCTGTCAGGTAATAAACTTAAATGAACGACTGTATTATCTTTTATGTATAGCAATTTGGCCAAATATTTTTAACATTCTTTTTTAATTTTTCTATCTGGTGATTTAAAATCACAATATAAATTCTAATCCATAAATATCACCGTCGCTTGTTATATAGAACACAGTACATACCACGTTATTCTATAGCATAAATCGATACGAAAAATGCAAGTCTAATCAATAAAATACCGTTCATCCCGATTCAGAGTATAATACTAAATACGTACTTTAAAAACAAGCTGTTACTCAATAATAGGCCTTATTTGTTTGCATAGTAATTGGACCGGCCGGATCCATGCCACGAGCAGTCGTTGCCAGAACGAAGCCAAGATTCGTAGATACGTATACAAACAAAGATTCGGGTACGTATCTCGGCGTGACTGTGAAATTCGTGATCTTAGTACCGCCGGGGTTAAGAACACGGAGCTACGGTTCGGCGAATAGTACGTATATCGGGAGCCCTAGTTACAAGCTAGTTTGACAAATAATATCAGGATGTAGGTATTGTAGGTATTATTATTTTATAATATGCTCAAACTTTTTAAATTTATTTTAAATGTCATACCCGTACAAAAATAATTTAAAAACCTTATTGTTAAAAAGGTATAATGTAACTGGTAGTGTAAGTCAATGATTGAAAAATAGTATTTTATGCAACCCTTGTTTAAGAGAGGTCAAAAAAAGTGAGTGGCGTGGGTAAAGGGTATCAAGACAAACCACATTGGTTTAATGATACTTTTAAGGAAAGTGTATAATATTTTATTAAATTATGTCAATAAAATAAAATAAAAAAAAAAAAAAAAAAAAAAATTGAGGCGAAGCCGAAAATTGTTAGACGCCACGAGCATTTTTTGACTCAGTTAAACAATGTTGCATACAATACTTTTTCTACGACCACATACTTATTTTCAAATAAAATTGAAAATTTGAGAAATATTCTTCGTCAAACACATTTTAATTTACATCAAGGTCGAGCGGGAGACGTCAAAATTAAAAAAGAAAACTCCTTGTAAACAACCCCCCCCCCCCCCCCCCCCCCCCGAAATAGAAATGAAACTAAATGGTAAATATATATTTTTTTATTTAACATATTTTTATACAGTTAAACATTAACATTGAAAACTTAATGATAAATTTGAAACGTAATTATTAATTGGGAAGAACTTAATTATAAATTGGCCAATGATCGTCTAGTCTAGGGTAGGACGCCTATGTTGTGAACCGAATAGTAACAGAGATTCTTTGAAACAAGCTAAATCTTTGGACACAAAACAAATATTTGGACATGCAATAATAAAGAGAAATGACTATTTAATTAAAGGAAAACGTGACATTGTTATTATTGATTTTGAGGGAATATTAAGATATTTAAACACTGAAATTTAAGTTTATTGGTTAGTTGAACGACAAGTAATAATAAATAATAATAATAATAAATAAGCCTCTTTATTTCTCATCTTGCATAGAATGACTTAGCAATAACAAACAAAATATATTTATACATTTTTTTTTACATGCAACAATTGGTAAACTTATTTTACAATTTATGGGTTTATGGGTTGTTATTTATTTGTAATATCCATTTTTTTATACTATTAATTTAATTTCTATTTAAATATTAATATTTCATATAACATTGGCATTTCTTTAATTGTACATTAAATTTTGTTATATATCTATTAATTAGAATTCTGAATGAGAACCCCTCTGTAGGGTAAAGGCCTCCTCCAATTTGGTCCATTGTTTCCTATCTTGTGCCTTACTGTGCCATTTCTCTCCCGCTATGTCCTTGATATCGTCGACCCATCTTCTTAATGGTCTTCCTTGTTTTCTTTTCCCCTTGGGTCCCTTCCATGCTACTGTACGGCTCGTCCATCGGTCATCTTCTGTTCTGGCGAGGTGTCCTGCCCATTTCCATTTTAGCTTCATAGAATGGAGTAAGAAGTCAGTTTGTTTGGTTTTTTGCCTTATTTTTGCATGTCGTACTTTGTCTATCTTCCGAATATTTAATATAGATCGTTCCATAGCTGCTTGACAAATCCTGATTTTTTCTTGTGCTTGCTTTGTATATGTCCATGTTTGTGAGCCGTAAGTTAGACAGGGAAGGATGCCACTATCCATTACTCTCTTTAAAACTACTACTACTAAAAAAAAAAAAAAACGACAAGTAATACAGATAGTAAAATATATAATGTGAAGAATGAAACAATAAAAATAAAATTCCTCAGAGAGGAAAATCCCCGACCATCTAAGTGACCTCTGTCAATTGACTGGAACTTCTAACAAATTTAGTACTTTGAACTAACACATCTGCTAGCTAAATTAACAATTCCAGCAATTTTGGGTGGGGTAAAGAGGTACGCTAAACCAACCAGTGTGGGGTCGCCCCCGTCAGTTGGGCTTCCTTACTACTGCTAGCTAAGCTTTACAGTGCTTCGGAACCTAACTGCAATGCAAACAAAGGAAAAGATGAAAAGAAGCACCAAGTATTCATACGCGTATCATTATATTGCAGTATAACCCCAAACTAAGCCTAGCTACAGCTAATACTCAAATTCTCCAGGGCTAAAGAGTGAAAAGCAAGCACTTTTGTTAGTAATAATGATAATTGATACATTCCTTCTCTCTGAATGATGAACCAAGATGAGCGTTCCTTCTGCTCTATAAGATCCAATGCACTGCTTCGCCTCGCAATCGGACCTTAAACAGTCTGCCCAAAACTCTTTGGATCAGCCTGTAGCTACTGGACTCAACTTGACAGAATCATTGTTACTTTTATATTATAGTGAACACCTTTAATAGTTGACACAGTGCATCGCTTGACGCCCCCCACACTAGAGAATTAGAGAACCTTAGAACACCAAAACAATCTAACTAACAATAGCCCAGAATTGAATTATATTATTAGGCTTTGTTAGAGAATATAGATTTTAAAGTTACTTTAGAATGAATGTTATAATTATCCTTCCCCATGTGAATGACTGACTCTACTGACTAATGCTTGGAAGAAACAGTGAGCGTCAGGATGACTGACCAAAATAGCGGATCAGTGTTAGAGTACCATCATAATTTACTACCTATTTGCTACTATTTACTACCTATGTTCACATATTTGCTACCTAAGTTTAAAAAAAGAAATCAATTTAATTAAGTGGGCAGTCATTCTGACGTCAGGATGACTGCCCATATTTAGTATTTCGTGGTTAGACCCTACATTTTGCAACTTTCTATGTACTATGATTTACTACCTATTTGCTACCTAAGCATATATTTTTTCCAGATTTTTTAGGCAAAAAATGACGATTTTATAAGCATTTCAAATTCTGAACAAAAAAAAATTTGTTAGAGTACCATCATAATTTACTACCTATTTGCTACTATTTACTACCTATGTTCACATATTTGCTACCTAAGTTTTAAAAAAGAAATAAACTTAATTAAGTGGGCAGTCATTCTGACGTCAGGATGACTGCCCATATTTAGTATTTCGTGGTTAGACCCTATATTTTGCAACTTTCTATGTACTATGATTTACTACCTATTTGCTACCTAAGCATATATTTTTTCCAGATTTTTTATGCAAAAAATGACGATTTTATAAGCATTTCAAATTCTGATAAAAAAAAAAATTGTTAGAGTACCATCATAATTTACTACCTATGTTCACATATTTGCTACCTAAGTTTTAAAAAAGAAATAAATTTAATTAAGTGGGCAGTCATTCTGACGTCAGGATGACTGCCCATATTTAGTATTTCGTGGTTAGACCCTATATTTTGCAACTTTCTATGCACTATGATTTACTACCTATTTGCTACCTAAGCATATATTTTTTCCAGATTTTTTAGGCAAAAAATGACGATTTTATAAGCATTTCAAATTCTGAAAAAAAAAAATTGTTAGAGTACCATCATAATTTACTACCTATTTGCTACTATTTTACTACCTATGTTCACATATGTGCTACCTTAGATTTAAAAAAGAAATAAACTTAATTAAGTGGGCAGTCATTCTGACGTCAGGAATATGTTAGTATTGTGACGTCAGGGTAGTAAATTATGATGGTACTGTAACAATTTTTTTTTTTGTGCAGAATTTGAAATGCTTATAAAATTGTCATTTTTTGCCTAAAAAATCTGTAAAAAATATATGCTTAGGTAGCAAATAGGTAGTAAATCATAGTACATAGAAAGTTGCAAAATATAGGGTCTAACCACGAAATACTAAATATGGGCAGTCATCCTGACGTCAGAATGACTGACCACTTAATTAAGTTTATTTCTTTTTTAAAACTTAGGTAGCAAATATGTGAACATAGGTAGTAAATAGTAGCATATAGGTAGTAAATTATGATGGTACTCTAACAAATTTTTTTTTGGTCAGAATTTGAAATGCTTATAAAATCGTCATTTTTTGCCTAAAAAATCTGGAAAAAATATATGCTTAGGTAGCAAATAGGTAGTAAATCATAGTACATAGAAAGTTGCAAAATATAGGGTCTAACCACGAAATACTAAATATGGGCAGTCATCCTGACGTCAGAATGACTGCCCACTTAATTAAATTTATTTCTTTTTAAAACTTAGGTAGCAAATATGTGAACATAGGTAGTAAATTATGATGGTACTCTAACAATTTTTTTTTGTTCAGAATTTGAAATGCTTATAAAATCGTCATTTTTTGCCTAAAAAATCTGGAAAAAATATATGCTTAGGTAGCAAATAGGTAGTAAATCATAGTACATAGAAAGTTGCAAAATATAGGGTCTAACCACGAAATACTAAATAGGGCAGTCATCCTGACGTCAGAATGACTGCCCACTTAATTAAATTTATTTCTTTTTTAAAACTTAGGTAGCAAATATGTGAACATAGGTAGTAAATAGTAGCAAATAGGTAGTAAATTATGATGGTACTCTAACAAATTTTTTTTTGTTCAGAATTTGAAATGCTTATAAAATCGTCATTTTTTGCCTAAAAAATCTGAAAAAAATATATGCTTAGGTAGCAAATAGGTAGTAAATCATAGTACATAGAAAGTTGCAAAATATAGGGTCTAACCGCGAAATACTAAATATGGGCAGTCATCCTGACGTCAGAATGACTGCCCACTTAATTAAGTTTATTTCTTTTTTAAAACTTAGGTAGCAAATATGTGAACATAGGTAGTAAATAGTAGCAAATAGGTAGTAAATTATGATGGTACTCTAACAAATTTTTTTTTGTTCAGAATTTGAAATGCTTATAAAATCGTCATTTTTTGCCTAAAAAATCTGGAAAAAATATATGCTTAGGTAGCAAATAGGTAGTAAATCATAGTACATAGAAAGTTGCAAAATGTAGGGTCTAACCACGAAATACTAAATATGGGCAGTCATCCTGACGTCAGAATGACTGCCCACTTAATTAAATTGATTTCTTTTTTTAAACTTAGGTAGCAAATATGTGAACATAGGTAGTAAATAGTAGCAAATAGGTAGTAAATTATGATGGTACTCTAACACTGATCCGCTATTTTGGTCAGTCATCCTGACGCTCACGAAGAAACAAGGTTGACTCACCATAATTTCCAGTAAAAATAAAGTTTAACATCAAAATAGATACACACAGAATACTTGACATAACATAATTTGGGCAGAGCTTCGCCCTCCAGAGGATCCATTACTTAAGGAGACGGGATCTTAACTGTTTCGCGATCAAAACGGAAGAACCAAAAGCCAAAAGGCCCTTTCGCAGTTAAACTCAAAACGCAAGAACCCTTTCTATGGAAAATCCTAGCTTTTTATACAGAAATTTTATGACAAAATCTGT
Organism: Thaumatotibia leucotreta; assembly: GCA_025490895.1. Classification (NCBI taxonomy): domain Eukaryota; kingdom Metazoa; phylum Arthropoda; class Insecta; order Lepidoptera; family Tortricidae; genus Thaumatotibia; species Thaumatotibia leucotreta. Next base: position 124,549 of record JALPQI010030587.1, on the reverse strand, counting down.
CGAAAATGCTTTCATAAATTTTGAATATTTGAATTTGATAAATAAAAATATGTGAAACCAGACATGTATATGAAAAGCCCGTATTAAACTGAATACAACAATTTACAACAAACGTAAATTGTTGATATTATTATCATAAATTTATTGAATAGTTTGTGAAATAATGAAATAATATAATAAATAAAATAAAAATGTGCATCGGATTTATCGCAATGAAATGTCGTGAAAGGTGAGATACGGCTTTAACAACAAATGACGTTCCCATTTGTCATTAATGTCATAATTATGTAATCAACAAACATTAATATTTCATAACAAAATATTACTGTTTGTTTTATTCAATTTCCATTGAGACGATAGAACAAACAATATTTATTTCAGGATTATGAAAATACATAATCATAAAATGTATTTATTACACACCAAAGTGTCGTCAAAATGCAATTGTTATAAATTAGGGACGAATAACAAATCTATCTACAAATGGTAAGCTGCATTTGCATGATATTATAGGTAATAGCTGACCAAAACTGTTAGCAGCAGTTTTGGAACAGCCACAATCGCCCCCGATTTAAGTTTTGCAATGAAGCGCCGTACAGTGATTCATGAGAAACTTCAATCTAAACTCTCAAAATAAATATCGACAAGTCGATATCTTGGAACAGCTACATCCTCTATGGTTTACTACCTCGGAAATTACACTTAAAATTAGGTTGACAGCGAGGGGCCGCACATAGTGTGCCACTAAGAGGGATAGACATAGTCACTCACTATCTCATACTTTTTTTAAGAAGATACTTGTGTGTGTGGCACTTAGACTTAGCATCTAACACACACACACACAAAAAATAGTGGCACAGTGATAAGGACGGACGATTATCGTTCCTTTTCACTTCCACTAGTAAAAAGTTTCATAAGACCATCCCTTTCGTTCTTGCTATTATTATTACGTTGTCAAATCCATATCCATATTCTAAATCCATGGTTGGCAGTCATGTATCATGTATTTAATTACGTCTTGCATACACGAGGTGTCTAAAAATCCAAAAACGCACTGCGTGTATGCCCGAATGCGGAATAGGGAATAGACAATATAGACTTATCTTGACATCTGTAAGGTAGGGGCTTAAAGGTGTGTTCACGACCCTGTAAAAGTCAAATAAAAGTACGGGAGTAGAAAAATATAATTTACTGTTTATTGTTTTATTATCTGTATGTTAGGTATGTTTTAGTGGTGCGAGAGGTAACATGCTAGCGGTAGTCAACTCGTTTCTCGTAGGTATTTAATATTAATAAGTTTAAGAAAGGCTGTTTTTCTTTCTCCAACAAACTGATTTACAGTTTGGCGAAGTTTTTGTAGTAGTTTTAAGTATTGTATTAAACTTAGAAATAAATGAGCAAAAATAGTGATTGTTTTATTTTTACGGTTCGATATAATGTCCCTATCTGTGGGTAAGTAATATAACGTATACGAACTTATGCTATATAAATCATAACGTATAAATTCAGTTTGTATAAATGTATAATACCTAACGTGTAATAAATATAACGTATAAAAGGTATAATTATTAAATGAATAATTGTAAAATGTATAATGAACGTAACATATAATATCGTTTACGATAACGATTAATTAATATAACATTGAAATAATCTAATATACAAAACAACTATCTTACACAAAATATAAGCGCCTACGATTTTTTTAATTATTAAACTATAGAATTATCATTATATTTAATTTGAATTGATTTACTATTTATCCGTATATTAAGCCGTATCCGTATAGGAAGCGATTTAGACCTAGGAACCGGTCGACGAAGCCCCGCAGCGCGGGGCTTCTATTTCTGCTCTAAGGGATAAAAGGTACCTAACGAACCTATCCAGGTTAGAGTAGGAGAGGTACAAATTTGTTATTTTTTAATGCGGGGGGCTCCGCCCCCCGAGCCCCCCTTTTTTGGTTTCGCAAGGATGAGGATGCGTAAACAATTAATTAAAAGTAAGTAGGTATTTTATTTCTCCGGGAAACTACGCTCGAAACCTAACCAATCCAAGTCGGTTTTACCCTGATTTATTACTAGGATTGGTTAGGTTTCGAGACTAGAACGGATTGAAAAGGGTAAGTAATATAACGTATACGTTTTTGTAAAACTTAAATATAACGTTTACGTTTTTGTAAAACTTAACCTAACTTACTTTTCTGCCCAGTTATATTTATATCGTTATATCAGATGTTAGTATATGTTTTAACTTTTATACCTTTATATTGATATATGAAACGGAATTCGTTAATATGTACGTTAGACTAAACAACGGTATATATTATTAGCGTTATATTATTTTTGTATTATACTATTTGGAAATAGATGTTTAATACATTATACCTAACGTTAGTATACGTTATGAACGTTTGTAAACTGTAATTATACTAAAAGTGCGTATTCATTATGATACGCACCTCCTATCTGTAGCGTGGTCAACTCAGACCGATTGCAAATATGGAAGATGGAGGGGCCCTTGTTATTATGAAAAATGTTAGGCTCCTCCGCTCATGGCCTCTTGGGATAGGGGCCAAAAAGAGGCCGGGGGCCGTGGACTTTTGTCCGCTTTGTCACCGTCTAACGCTAGTTTCAGCTTCATTTGCTTATTTATATCAATTGTGATTAAATGAAAGCCTATACCCATAAGACTCAGATTTTTTAGAAATTCTTTAAATCGCTTATGTAGGTGTAGGTACAGTCAAAGACAAAATAAGGTGTACACAAAAATGCTCAAAAATTTGTCCCAGTGCACTCTAATTCTGTGTAATAAGAACGTCGTAACATATTTATGAGCGGATTCTTTCGATAGGTACTTATTTTTGCATTTGACTGTACCTGCACTATTTTAACACTACACTTATGCATGAATGCCAAAAAAGCCCGATTATTTCCAAAGGGATCAGATTTTTTCGAAAAAAAAAACAGTTGAAAGTCTTGATTTTAATTTGCTACTCTAAACCAATTTTAACTCTAATTTTAACTTACGATAGGGGAACGCGATGACAAGGAGGAAAAGTCAATTTTATTGAAATTGATGAAAGGAGTGACTTTGACAGTGGCAATCCTTAAAAATCCAAAACAAATGATAGTTTCTTACTCCCGAAAAAAAAATCGTTTTTTCCGACATTTTCACCGCTACTTATGTTGTTCTACCGTGATACACGAGTAAACTAAATGTAAATATCTTTTAATAATAATAAATACAATTTTATCATCCAAACACAATAAACAAACAATTGTATTCAGCAAAACAAAATAAGCCAAGCGTGCATAGAAGCCGTATTCGAATGTTTTTAAGCAATTTGAAACGATATTTACGCAAGAAACGAACCAGAATAAATTTCCTTTATAAACGCCAAGTTTATTCTTGAATTGAATTGACTCGTGGACTTTTTTATTGTTAATAAAATTACACGTTCTTCGTATTAAATAGTCGTAGGGTCGTACTTCCGTATTATAAATGAAAGTCACATATTGCTGACGGGATTATAGCTATATTTGTCGTCATAAACTCTATGCCTGCTGCCTAGAGCGAAAATAGGGTTGTCAATTCAAGCAGCAAATGCAAAATGCTGTTAAAAAACGTTAATTCGTGGCGTACAGCCAATTCTAAAATTAAAGTAAAAGTATCAACGTAGATAGAACAATAAAATAAATGCCATTGTTTGTGCATCGAAACTGAATCTGGCCACCGCAACTTTGTAAAAAAGAATGCGATATTCAATTGTAAACCTGCCTCATTTCGAGCAGAATAATGTGATTACTGTTTCCGGAATAAATACATACTCGTGAAAAGGTGGAACGAGACCACTGAAGACGCAGTACCTACAAAGATTTTATTTGAAACCACTCGTTAAGCAGAAAGTGAATAAAATCACAACGTATTAGCATTGTGATAAGCGAGGATCGCCAGCATCCTCGGTGCAATACCACAAAAGCCTGGTTTAGACCTACTTTAGTGTTATTTAATTCAGTTATACTGAACGTTTTACGAAATCTTAAGTATTAAGGCTGAGCCACACCGAATGCGTGTGCATCACGTGCACGTGGGCTTGTGCGTGGCGTGAGAGCCACACCGCTAGCTAAACACGCGCACCTGCACAGTAAGCAAGCGGTGTGCCATGTAAAATGAAATTGACATACGCTATAACGCACACGCCACGCACACGCGCACGTGCTGCAAACGCATCCGGTGTGGCTTAAGTGAAGTAAAGCCCGCGTCTTCGGCTAGAGCTTTATTTTCACACTTGTAATTGTACACAATACACTTGTAATTGTGTTGCACAATAAGTAATTGCGAAATTACTTACTAACCGCCCTTAATACACAATGTACAATTATTTTCAACATGACATTGACCCTTTTAAAATTTGAACTAATTTAAAAAAACTTTGGGCCTACGGGGAAACATGAAGTTATTTGCTGGCAACCCTGACAGATGATAGTAGCCATATTTATTTTAAAATAGTTGACCAAGGAAGTCAGACAGCCCTAGCCCTAAATGTAGGAAAGAATCCAGCCGTCTGGGCCTTGAACGTCGATTTGGCACCCGGTGGCATTGAGACGGCCATTTGTGAATCAATTTTATAGCGCGAAAAAGTCGCGTAGGCACCTGTTCTCAGCTCATATTTTACTCGAGACGATGAGGAATATTGATATATGTATTTAAAGATTGGTGATAGCAATGAAGAGTTTTTAATTCCTGGTTTAAAATCGCTGCAATATACAATCAGCAAAATATAATTTTATTGAACTGGACCAAATTAAAATGGGACTAGCGTTGAAAATTTCTGGATTAAAGCCCGATTCTTTCCAAACAGCTCGTTTTTTTCCGGATTTTTTCGAAAGATTCAATGGAAGTTTCGACTAGAATTTTCAATTCTAAACCAATGCGAATTAGATCTAATTTTTACTTTTACCAGGATAAAGCGATGTTATCGAAGAAAAGTCAATTGAAATAGATTGCACGGAGTGACAGTGACAGTGACATTGATTATTTATGTTAAAACCCGAAAACAACGGAAAAAAACAAAATTTTCATATCATCATCATCATCATATCAGCCGAAAGACGTCCACTGCTGAACATAGATCTTCCCCAAAGATTGCCACAATGCCCGGTCCTGCGCCACCCGCATACAGCGGACTCCTGCGACCTTCACCAATTTTCATATATTCCCGAAAAAAACCATTTGATTTTTTCCGACATTTTCAACGCTAAATGGGACCAATCGGTAAGCATCAGCTTTCAGATAAAAAAATAATCATCAATACTCATTCCTCCAGTCGAAGGGTCTAAGGTAAAAAAATATTTAAAAAAAACATACAGTCTAATTGAGAACCTTCTCCTTTTTTTCAAGTCGAGTGAAAATAAAATTAGCCCATCAATATTTAAGATTGAAGACATTATAAACTTTTCTTCATCATTTTTCTTGGTTAAATAAAAATATACGATGTGGTAAACAGGTCACGTAGTATGGGTATTCCCTTACGCTACAACGCGCACACGATGCACACGCACCCGGTGTGACTCGGCCTTAAGTATCCCTGCATCCCTCCAAGCGATACCAATTTCAATTTCAATTTGATTTAATCCTTGAAATCACGTCTGGTAACAACTGAATTCAATACCAGAACATGCAAAGATCTGCAACGGCCAGCAATCCGAGTACGATGCATTATACATTAGCTAATTGGAATGGCTACAGGGACATTAAAGTCATACAATGCTGGCGCCACTCAGACAGACAGTCATTTTCTAGTTAATTCGCGTTACATTGGAACATTGTTAGCGAGCGTAGATACCGTGATTAATGCAAAATTAATAGCTAAATAAATAAATAAATAAATAAAGAAAAAAGGCAGAAAATGTATTTTTATACAGGGCATTTTTTTTTCTTTCAAAACTCAATCTCTGAAGGATATCAACGTTACTTCTTCTCAATCTCTAACTTAATCCCTGTAGCAGCATATAGGTACTGATAGTACTGTACCTACTGTATTAATTTCCTATTATTTTAGCCATTTTTGTAATATTTCAATTTTCTCATTACTTTTTTCATTCGTATACACTGTATACAGGAATTACTATTGGCTATTCGGCCGCAATGAAGCATTCGAAGAATGAAAGATCTAAGACGACGTGTACCTAGTTGTGACCGACTTGGCATCTATACTGCTATAAATTCTTGCATAAGCCCCAGTTTTTTAAATTAGACAGCATGGGTTTACTCGAGCATTGTATTCAGTAATTTTACATTCCTATTGAAATTTCCGATTTTCGACACCGATCAAAGTACTACTGAGTTCAACGACGAAAGTTAACCATCTTCCCAAATATGGTTCTCCAGTTCTTGTGGCAAACAATACATGGAGATTTTTTCTATATGACATGCAAAATTAACGAATAAATCTCTCAATTTTAAGGCCAAGCCACACCGGATTCGTGAGAGCGCGTGTGCGTGGCGATGGCGTGCTCGTTGTATCGTATGTAAATGTCATATTAGATAGTAAACGCTTGCGAATCGAGCACGTACGTGACAAGCAAGCGGTGTGCCATCTTCTATGACATATCGGACGCTACAATGTGCACGCCACGCACACGCGCACGTTGCACACGCATCTGGTGTGGCTCGGCCTTAATTGTTATCTTCACGAGAACCCACAACCTTTATTTAATTCTTTGGGCAAATATGATTATTCCTTCACCTTTTCTTACTCCTTCGTTTTCCTTTCCTCAGAGGCCACCGTTTTTAACAGAAGCACCCTACCCACAAATCTGAGTTTTATTTTAAAGTCAGTCACGGGACAATAAAGCTAGGAAGAGTGGGCATAATGGAGTACCGAAGTTTCTTTTGGCAACTACGTCCAGCCCGGGAGAGTCGGCTGACTCACAGGCTATTCCCAACTGGCCATATTCACAAACCTACTATACATCGCCTCAAGAATATTATGTAGATCACCAGTATAAGTATGTTAGGATTTATTGAAATCGACAGGGTAGACCAGCCAAGTTAGAGGTGAAGAGCTTTTTGGATTTGCTGGCTCTTACGAACAGGCTATTCCCAACTGGCTATATTCACAAACCTTACATTACAATATATCGCCTCAAGAATGCGTGTAGATCACCAGTGTTTTTTTTTAATTGGCACAACAAAGTGACTCCACTCCACTTGATCGTAAGTGAAAAGTGGAGCCCAAATCGCGGCGGCAACGAACAGGAGACCAGCAGTAACCTGTCAGTTGCCACCGCCTTGCTGGCCTACTGGATGCTTCTTCACGCTTCGTTTAAAAGAACCCAATTTATACCTATGAGGAAACACATGTGCCGGTAATGAATTCCACTTTTATGTCAATAGTCCGGCACATTAATGAATTGCCGAATTTCTTGGTACGTGAGGGAATATTGGAGAATTTATTAAAATCGACAGATCAGTTTAGACTAGCTGCGGTCGAGCTGAAGAGCTTTTTGGCTTTACGAATGTGGTGTTCCAACATCCTGGCCCAATTACTACAACTAGTTAAGGCGCGGCCGCGCCGGTGACCGCCGGATTAGCGGATGGAATGAATGAATGAGTCAGCTTGAATGGAATTTAAGTTGCGGATTGTTAGCGTGTGGGAATCGCGGTTCAGCAGAGGTCGAGACTTCGAGAGCTCTAGACGTTAGGTTGTTTCATAAGACTCGCAGATTAGTACTAATACAATTTGTCAATTTACTGCCAGTATAAAGCGAATTAGACTATGTATATTTATGAATGGATTCGTTGCGGCCCGATCCACAGAACGGAGTGTTCGCGAAAAAGATTCTTCCACTTTGGCACCTAAATATTCCAATATTTTGTTTTACATACGTAAGTCAGGGAAAAATCGTAATGAAATTAACAAAGGGGTAGGGTTTTTGAAAGTGAACAATCGTGTATTTATGTCAGTAATCTTTTGATCCCTCAAAGACAAAATCAGACCATAGCACGCTTGCTACAAAAAGCTGTTAAATTCTTTGTGTCCTGAAATAACCACCTCCTCCCGAATCCAACCAGATACCAACGTCCGCTCCTTAACATGCGCGTGGGCAGTAATGGAGTAATTTAGTTTTTTTTACTACGGAATGCGGAAAACTATGGATATACGCCGAATTAAAATCTTATTCCTGGACATGTTTTATGTTAATAACTATTCGGTATATCACTCAACGCGGTCAGACGTCATCAGTTTTATAAATAGAGGAATTGCGTTCGAGCGCGTAATATGGACTATTTGACGTGGATTATATTTTATATTACACGTACTTTTGATTATTTTTTTCAATTCAACTGATAGTACAGTTTATCGCATAATCATTATATCAACCGAGTTACATTTGTAAATACCTTTGCGCTAGACTGGAATGTGGCACTTAAGCATTGCAGGTGTCAATATGCTATGGTACCAGCGTACCGTACCATCTGGCGGCGTGTATACACTTTTGCGACATATTTAATATCTTATAAGTATCTCACACACTAAGACATAAACAAAGACGTAGACCGATTTTATTTAGCATCATGCTACAGAGCTTAACAAAAAAGAAGAATTACAAGCAAAAGCTTGTTTACATGAATTGATTGCTACAATCTATAGACTTAAATACGCAGAATAACAGAGAATAATGATAAAGTAAGGTATAAAAAATATCCCTATTTTTAAATAATTTCACCAAGGAATGAGTTTCAAAAATAGGGTGTTACGTTGTTCAATAAACGTGAAATAAAATAAACAAACACACACTTAGTTTCTTCAACGGCTCCCTCTCCTTTTCCGAGTAATGAACGTAATTTAATAGTAGATATAAAATGATAATAAAACCGACAAGTAATGAAGGTCGTTAAGGGCGCTACAATCTTTAACTGCCCTCTAGCGGCAATGCTATGGACTAGGGAAGTAACGGAGTTCTGCTTCCGTTTCTGTTTCTGCGGAAATTCCGTTTTGTTTTACACATCCGCTTCTGTTCTGGTTCTATTATTTTTATAACAGAAGTCATAGCGGATGTCGGAGCCTAGCGCGACGGCGGGACATGAGCGGCGTACATCAAAAACCAACAGGTTTATACCTGTCATTCGCTCATTTCTCCGCTTGCCATCTCTACCTACCCTTAACATCTCGTCTACTTAGCTCTCACTCGAGCTCCGCTTCTGGTTTCGGGTTCTGTTTTCGGTTCCGCTTCCGTTAAAACACATCAGTTACATCCCTGCTATAGACCCTTAAATTACAGAAGAACGTAAGAGACGGTAACTTTCTTATAAGATAGGATGGTTTGGAAACGACCATTTTCAAATCGGAATATTAGAAGGAAAAATTACAAACTTGTTCGAAACTTCACAATGGAACCTGTTGAAATGTTCAGAACAGCAATTTTAAAGAGATTATTTCGGGATATGATATGATGATGAGTTATATTCGCCAATGGACGCCTGTTTTTATTACAAGGCTAGACGCAAGGGACTAAGGTTTTAGTCCAAAAGTTCATGTCGATAAGTCTTTAACATATTGATATTATATACTCTACATCTACAACGTCAACTGTATAGTAATACAACGTCAACTGAAGATAATAATGTCATTTGTGTGTGTGAAGTTACCTAATGTACCTTAGTGGGTAACTTTGAAGCCTTTCTCACGTTGTCGTAATCGACTTACCTGGAAAAAAGAAAATATTTTTTTAGTTAATCAGTCTTTCAAGCCACTGTAAGTTTTTACATAGCTAAACGTTATGGTCAGCGAGTCATAATATTTGTAATAATCGTAATACAAAAAACAGCAGGCATAAAAAATATAGATTAGGTACTCTTCAGAAAATAAATAGATAAGCACTCTTTATTTTTAACACCTCGAAAAAGATTACCAATGCTAGATGATATGTATCACGTGACATTTAGTATGAAAACAGCTCACCCCGCCGAGCATTGATAATTACAATTCATTACATATAGACGGAGGAATATAATACAGAAAAACACATACACATTATAATAATAATTCATAATTATGATGTGTTGATTTGATTGGACTATTTACTGTTAGCATGTCTTTTTACTATGTAACTTTCATCACAACACTCCGAAACGAGATTTCTAGAATTCAAGCGCACTCAGCTGCATTCGCGTGTAAAATAAACAGTCAATAAATAAATTATTTTATGCGCAGTAAAATTAGCCATCGCGTGCCTAATTACCAATACTAACGACACAAATACTTTTTTTATACAAAAAAGTTAACTGCATTCGTATTTTCAAGATAACCAGGCAACATAATGGCACTAAAAACGATACCACTTCAATAACGGCAATCACATAGCGATTTATAGAAATTTACGATCCTAACACCGTTCAGGATCGAACCCTCCGAACAATAACTTCGACCGAGAAAGAGCTCGCGAACAATATGGAAACGGCCATCTTGAACGTTAACTTGGAATGTATAAGTACCGTAGTTATTCTATGGGCACCCAATTTATACCAGAGTTTATCGATTTGTGGTAATAAATTTTCGAGTGCATTGAGAATGGAGGCGCTCTTGCAATTGTGCGATATAATTTCGTTTTTCTTTGGTGTAATAGGTTTTGGTTCTTGGAATTGGTGAAGTGCCTCGTTGATGGGAGGCGTAGATCTGTGGCAGGGGTGTGCCCCGTTACGAGCGAGTTGCTTTTCGAAGATCATATAATTTAAATAATAGATGTCATATCACATACCAAAGAAAAAATGCGCTGGAGGTGGGGTGTTAACCCTCGTCCTCAGCTTTCGCGGCTGATGCCTAAACCACTCGACCACTCCAGCATATATTATTTGGCATATGACATCTAATATTTAAATATAATAGAGTACTCTTACTACTTAAAGAATACAAGTCAAAAAATATATTAGGTATATAAAACAATTTGAGTTGTTCTACAAAATATCATAATATATAATTTATTAAAAATATGACAGTACAAATGTTAAAGACTTTTAGCTGATCACTTTATTAATAAATCTAACTCTAAGCCACTATAAAATATACATTAATACTGACATTCTACATGTGTACCGAATAAATGTAATCTACGATATCAAAAGGTAGAGGTGGAGAAGGACCTACGCGCCCTGAGTGCAGAGAACTGGGAGGAGATCGCACAGAACCGGGCGCATTGGCGCCAACTCGTATCGGAGGCCAAGATCCACTTTGGGTCGCTGACGCTGAGCTAGCGAAGTAAGTATATCGAAAGGAGCTAAATTAACTTAACCGTTTTTTTATGTAGGTAAGGAATATCTGATAAAATAATATTTGTGAAAATATTTACTACACTTACCGATATCGGCAAGAAATATGCAATCAATTTATTTTAATACAATAATAAAATAACATAATCGTTTGCGTGCCTTGCCATCTTGCTAATTTGCAGGTGGTTTGTTTAAAACACCATCTCAAATAGCTATTATTAGCAAAATTGTTGTCATAAGTAATGAACATCCCTCGTAAAAAAATTAAATTACTAACGCAAAGTTGCTTAGCGTTATCATGGCGTGTTTTTATTAATAATAATTAGATGTTTAGCAATATGTTTATTTTCTATATAAGCAGGTATTATATCGTTGGTTAGTATCTAAAATATATAATGTATATTGTATAATAACCAATTGTCAGTCCCTGGGTAGCATAGTATCCAAGATTTATGCGACTAAATATGGACACCCAAGAAATATGCCAATGTACAAAAATCCACCTGTATAATTTGGTCTAAAGCCCCGATACAAACTTATGTAAGACGGCATTTTAACATGTTGGTTAGTTTAAAATTGACACCAATTCGCTGCCCCAATATTCCAATACGTTGTACATTTTGTCAACTTGAAATTTGAGCATCACACTGATCTTAGTCCAGGTTTAATTACCCCGAAAATGTAATATTGAAAGCTGTAACATTTACTCGTAAGTAGCGAATTTTCTTTCTTTCCATAGTGAGTAGACGTTTTATACTCGCACAATGATACAATACAATAACAATTTGTTCCACTGCAAAGACAAATAATTGAGGTAATGAAAATTTTGGACATTAACATTTAAACGTTATGAGTATTCGCTTTTAAAAAAAGTACATACTTAATTTTATACATTACCCAAAATTATGGTAATCTGCAATAATTGTTTGACCTGTTAACTTATTCATTTAAGGGATATCTTCTCTTTGAGTCACCAAGAGAGGTTTATTCTAGAAGATACTCCTGGCTAAACAGCCTATTTAAATAAATAATTCTCGACTTCTTGAACTCTGTCTACAAGTAACCACACATGCATCCATCCATCTCGCCAACTTCCCGCCCGTCAGTGCCGACACGCGATGCAATCAATCCGAGGATTTGATGGCCCCATAATGACGTAGTAAACCGCCGGTCATAAAACACCCCCCTTTATGTTCCGCCGGCCCTGTATATTTAATTGATGCAGGCGGAATATTGATTCGGATTGTGAATGTTTTGATAGGAACGATGAGGGAAATTTTCTTTAGAGATAGTGTACAAACTGAGAAGTCTAAGTCTAAGACGTCCCGAGCGGGAAGTCCGACCGGGCGTACGGCGGGGCGGCCATATTAACACATTCGACGCCGGTGACACAGGGGATCATCCATTAATTACGTCACACCAATTTTATGATTTTTTGACCCCTCCCTCCCCTCTTGTCACACTTCGTCACAATTAACTACACCCTCCCCCCTTAGTGTGACATCACATGTAGATTTTTAGTTTAAGAAGGTAAAAATTACCACATCACTTTTTAAGTAACTTTTTATTGGGATTGCTTAAAATGGTTCGTAAAATTTACGTAGAGAAAATTTACCTGTTCTTCCTCCGCTCAAGGGTTTTGGATTTTCTATTCTTTTATGTTCATGTATTCATGTATGTGAGGATTGTGACGTCACAAACATAGAACTCCTCCCTCCCCCCTGTCACGATATGTAACATTTTGTAGACCCCCCCCCCCCTCCCTCCCCCTTGAGGTGTGACGTAATTAATGGATGATCCCCAGCGTCTGTGATCAAAAACATCTGACTCCTATGCCAGTGACATACATACGTGATCAAAATTACCGTACTCTAGTGCCACTAGCATATATCAAGTTCTTACTCATGTGCCAGTCGCATCGAAATACGATCATTATTGACACAAGTGTTTTGTCGCCGGCATAGGAGTACAATCATTTCGATCACACATGCGTGTCACTGGCATAGGAGTTCTAATAAGAAAATTTCGATCGGTGTAGTATTAGGATTTAGTGAAACGGTACCGGGGGCGAACATGTTAAACAAATAAATAAATAAATAATAAATATCTTGGGACATCTTACACAAATCAACCTAGTCCCACGGTAAGCTCAATTAAGGCTTGTGTTGTGGGTACCAGGCGACGATATATATAATAGATAGATACGTATAGATACTTAGATACATACACAGCCATGACCAAGGAACAAACATTTGTGATAAATAAATACACAAAGAATGCCCTCGCCGGGATTCGAACCCGGAACCTCCAGCTTCGTAGGCAGGGTCACTACCAACTAGGCTACAGAGGCTGACAAACGTATGCGCGTGGCCTGAGTATACGTTGTGAAAATCCCTTAGAGTCCTTAGATGTTCGACGCCCCGCTGCCCGCCCCGCCCGACGCTCGCCACTCAGGCCCTACACTTAAGGTGCATTCAGTTCAGACCAAACGAGCATTCGCTATTCTAACCCCCTACTCTACGAAATTCGATCATTACACGAAACGTGATTCGTAGAGTGGGGGATATAATAGCGAATGCTCGTTTTGTATATGCACCTTTAGACTCAGTCTGAGACGCAAAAGCGGGGCGGGTAGCGGAGCGTGAGGAGGGGCGTTCGTGTTAAACAAGTACAAACGTATGCGCGTGGCCTTAGTACACGCTGTACAAATTCCTTGAACAATCGATGCAACGTATACACCATAGATAGAACTAGGTACATATATCAATGCAGTATTAAAAACATTTATTTGTTAATTCGACACGGTTCAATAGCGCACAGCGGGGCTCGTATTGCAGTTTCCGGCCAACGTTTGATTTATACATCGTATTTATCAATGACCCCACAAAAACGTAAGGAAGCATTAATTAAAATTACAAACGAATATGCGGAGCGCGTTTAAGTATAGTTTGAATTGAAATGCGCGCGCAGCATTGAAGCTTAACGGCTCGGCCACGGACACAAGCGAATTGCGGCGCTGCAAGCATTTTATCTGTTCATTGCGCACTCGACACAGACACGACAGATGTCCACTGCTGATCTCCACCACTATCCTATCACCACCGTCCCCAAATGACGGTGCAAAGACAGTCCCATCGTCGTGGAATGCGACCCGGCCACAGCTGCAGTAGCGGAAACGCGGGAGCAGCCACACATACTCCAGGAGGAGTATCGTTTGACTATTCACTTATTCCCGCAAAGATTGCCACAATGACCGGTCCTGCGTCACCCGCATCCAGCGGACACCTGCGACCTTTACCAGATCATATATATGAGCAATGTGCCCGCCCCATCACTACCACTTCTGTCTTTATCGGTTAGTTTAGTTCTGCTGCGGATGGCCTCTCTCAGGACCTAGCATAACCTTCATTGTCCTTTGTGACTTCTTATGAGGCCCATTGTAAGCGACCACGTTTCAGTACCATAATTATGTCATCACTGGCAACACACTGATCCAAGGCTTTCGTCTTCAAGGACTGCGGATTATTGGACAAAAAGATGTGTCGAAGTAATTGGGATCCCACGCAAATAGATGATTACGGCCAAGCCAAATGCGTGTGCAGTTAGATTGGCCTTAATCTGTGCTGCACACGCATTTGGTGTCCGGGCCACACCTTCAGGAAAAACGCTTGCCGCGCCGCCATTCGTGTTCGTGGCCCAGCCGTACCGGCGCACGCGCCGGACCGTGGCACTCGTGTGCTTGGACATGCATATTTGCACCTCCGTCCTAAACGCGGGCGCATTCAGCTTGTATGTTAATTGCTACAATGTCTTGTTTAAGGTAAAACTTATGCAGGCGTGACACTGCGCTGCAATTTCTGCGTAAAAGTCCTAAGTCTGCGAAACGTTATAAAAGAAACTCACCAGTATGTGACTGCGGAGCTCCCGTGCAATCCATACAGCACATAATCTAGGACTGCCCAAAGAGGAGATACACTGGAGTTGCCCTGAATTTGCTCACTCCTGATGCGGACACAGCCAATTGGGTGAAGAAGCTAGATATAAAATTATAGCATGATATTTGATAAGATTAGTAAGCGACTAATTTGTAGCCATACGATTAAATAATAAAATATAAACATGAAAGGGTGTTTGTTTTCTTCAGTATTCCTTGGAATTATTCAGTTTGTCTATTTATTATAATGAATATAAATAAATATCTTGGGACATCTAACACAAATCGACCTAGTCCCACGGTAAGCTCAGTTAAGGCTTGTGATGTGGGTACCAGGCGACGATATATATTATAGATAGATGCATATAGATACTTACATACATACACAGCCACGACCAAGGAACAAATATTTGTGATAAATAAATACACAAATAATGCCCTCGCCGGGATTCGAACCCGAAACCTCCAGCTTCGTAGGCAGGGTCACTACCAAACCAACTAGGCTACAGAGGCTGACAATTATTAGGAGCTTTCTGCAAATTTCAAGCATAATTACTATAGCACAATTCATAAAGTTGCACGTAACTGCAAACTATTTTGTCAATGTTAATTGGTGACATGACGGCAATAAATTACCATCACCACTTTCTCGAAAGCTGGTAACTTGTAGCACAAGCGGAAATCTCTTTTTAGTACAGATGGTGTACTTTTTAGGCTCTAGTGCGAGAAGTGGGTCATTTTACGTCAGGTCCAAAACTTCGGAGGGCCATCTGTACTAAAAAACGTCGTACGAGACACGTGCAAAAACGAAATTCGTAACTCGTGTCGATTTAAAACATTTCCTATCGGTCGTGTTTTAAAACATCGCCACTCGTTTCGAATTTCATGTTTTTCGCACTTGTGTCGTAATGTACTATTAAGCCCCTCCCGTAAAAATGTCGCCCAATACACCTAACCCATGCTAACTATAAAGTTCAGTTAGGTACCTAAACATCAATAAACACGCACAATAAACTGTAAAAATAAACTGAGCTACTTTATTCGGTCTCCATTAAAAATAATCTTACACGGTGAAATTCAGCAAGCTTCTGTTTCCCTTAGTTATCCCTAACCGAGATTCGATTTTTTTTATCAAAATATATTTTTCGCTCTATACTTTGTAGCGTGCGTCAATGTTGCACAGTATCTCATTACATTAATAAAATTTATTAGACATCGCACCCTAAGCGAAACAGCGGAACAATCTCGCAATCAGTAAACTAAACCTAAATTAATTTGTTTATTTTTTCTGATAAATTTGCGAGTTTTTGCCACTTTGCGTGCTACTGTTTGGGCTGTTATCGGATCCATTGTTTCGACGAATTCGGCCGTGTTATCACATACCTGAGGGTAATTTGAGGTTCGTACTTACATTGTTTTTTGCGAAGCACTTTCCGGTGGTGTTTTGTTTATATTTACAATTTTGGACGTCAAATTAAAAGCACGAAAGCCTCGGTGAATATTAATGATGCCAAAATATGGATGCAAGATGCTTTGCAGTTTGCAGTAGCTGATTTTAAGTTAAATTTTAATTAACATACCTATCGTTTAAATTGTATGGGAATTTATTTTTATTTTCATTATAATTATCACACTGTACATCCTAATACAGACATCAACATTCTGGAATTTATAATTAGGTAAAATTTACAGGTTTTAATGGAACTTTGGACAAATGACACTTTTAAAGTTTCGTGTCGATATTAGAAGAGATGTATTCTTTGTCTATTATCTGTGTTAAAAAAACACCAAAAATACAAAATGTCGCAAGGGGGAGTAGACAAATGAGAGCGACGTGCGCTCCAAAACAATCGATGTTAAATAATCCATACAAGATAAAGACTGGGGGAGACAGTCCCTCAAAATGCATGTTAAATTACACGAATTGATAGCTCAAAACACTAGAGAACTCTTCAAATCGCCAGCACGCGTGTCGACTGCCAAACAAAGTAACCCCAGGCTTGAAACAAAATATATAACGCAGAATTTGTCAATTACTTCGCCCCAACCTCTTAACATGCATAAGGCGGTCCAGGTAGGACCAGGTATGGCATTGCCACAAAAATAATACATTTTTGTCAAGCTACAATAACACTTTTGTCGTAGTTATTAAAACTTTTTCCGAAAGCATTTTTTTGTGGAAATTGCGTTGGTGTTTATGAATAGGGGACGATCTTTGATGGATGACGTTGTATTGTTTTGTTTGAACGGTTCAGTGAATGGAAAATTGAGGTAATTCTTCTTAGAAGAGACTGAGCGTTGCAATATGGGCGGCCGAGCATTATAAATATCAATAAATCTCTAAAGTATGCACAATTTATTTGTTAAGTACAGTAAAATCAATAAAAAGTTTTATTTTGCACGACTTTTGTCGGAACATTGAGTACTAATCAAAATAGCACGCAATGTAAGCATTACAAATTTATAAACATTATTTAAGACTTTATTTACGAGAATCATCTATCTACATCTATTCCTTCATAAGCACGATACCAGAGCCACAAAAGACCAGTTTCGTAGAATCACATACAGAATCTCAAAATAACGAAGTCTTTGAATACCAGTATCTTGGTCACCAGAGTTGCAAAACATCAAATTCCACCAGTCAGCAGAATAGCAAAATAACATACTCGTAGGAGACCAAAGACGCAGAATAACAGACTCGCACTATGCCAGCGTCTCGCAATAAGTCTCACAAAATACAAGAGTGGCCAAGATAACTTGTTGCTGCTAATATGTTACTTAATAGATTAGCAGAAAACCATAATCGCAATATCAAATTCGAATAATATCAGAGTCCCAAAGTCGCCAAATAACAGAGTGACCAAATAATAGATTATCAGAATTAGAGTTATATACGAGTACCAGAGACTTAAAATAGCCGATTTCTAGTCCTAGCTAGGGTAGGTATCCAAATAGTTGCCAGACTCGAATACGAAATGTAATTTGCCGTTACATGTTCGGCGAAGTTAACATATTTTTTCATAGTCTTGTCAATCAGTATTGACGGATTGTGATGTGTGTATTGGTCGGTCGATACGGAAACGAAGTATTGCTAAAGTAAATATTTACGCAACGCATTCCGATGGCCCTACGCTAAAAGGATCGCAGTGCCACGATTAGGGCACTTTATCGAAACGTTTGTTCTTGTTTTATTTGGTGAGCAATAAAAATATTAAAATTATAAATACATGCTTCCATTTTTACTAGAATACCACATGAAAACATACATTTTGTAGGTACAACTTCTGTTGCTCGTCTTTCAATTACTTCCAGCCCGAAACAGAATGTACTCGATCCTTTTCATATTTTTTGTTATTCTAAAGAATTGCATCAATCCATGGACTTTATTTATATTGATCTTACTTATATTACCCAAGTAAATATAACGAAAATAGCCATGACAAGTGCGAATCAGACTCGCGCCGTGCGAGTTTTGTACGATATTTTTTGTATTTCTGTAAAAAATACCACCTAAGAATTCTAAGAAACAGCGAAATAAAATCAACCGGTTACAACGAAAATGACATTTCGCTCTGCTATCTGTAAAATAAAAATTAAACTAACAATAAAAACCTTAATAATTGCTACAACAGGCGATAAAGAGATCTAGACAACGAAGGTTAAAAACACTATAAAAAAAAAAAACATTTTGGATACAAACACAATAAAGCACTTCACCCTTAGGACATAAAGCCAGAATAATGTCTTGAATTAAAAAGGTATTAAGTACCCTAAAATAAATAGCGCATAGTCCATTACATTTTTCAACTCTAGACATAAATAATGGAATGAAAAAAGTAAGCGCCCCCTGTTTTCTCGGAAGGAAAGCAAGGTGAAAAGTACAAATCGGCAATGTATCTCCATGTTTGTCCCTTGCAGCAATAAAAGAGGGGATAGGGGGAGTGCTAGACCAATTAAAGGCAGAGACATAAATACTGTATGAATAATAAAACCGTATTAGATAAGTGACAATTTTATGATACGAGTAGGGATACGCTACTATGAGGTACTTAAATTACAAGTATTACAACACTTAAAGCTAAGCAAAGGGAGTTTAAGTAATTAATATTGGAGAACTTTGACAGCTTTATAGATTTCGATATTCCTTTTTGATACAGGATTATTATTATTACTATACTTTTAAGTTTTCTGGATCAAAAATCAATTCAACTTTATCTTACCTAAACTTCATACTTGCTTACCACGCCACCATAGACATCAAAATATCTTCATATACTACGAAAAAAAAAGAATGGAAGCTACACGCCAAACAAAATTGCATTTCAAAAAAAATTCATACAGAAATTTTGTTAACAAGTGTCACCCCCTCTTCAATACTTCACGCTTATGAATTTCTACATTACCCTATACCGCTATTTAAAAATAGTTACGATTGGTTCATCAAAGTTTTGATTATATTATTTGAATTTGTCATGTGTATGGTTAAAAAAAGAGCTATATCGTACCTGCCGCGGTTGAATTGCACAATCATTATTACTATATCCATGGGCCTCAGTTCCTGCTTTCCATCAGCTGGGCTGAGAGCTCAGTTGTCACATATAAAAAAAACTGTAACACTCACTTCATATAAAAACACCCATTTTCAGAGTGTAAGAAGATATTACCATGAACTGATCGCTGTAGATCCGAGGTAAGTAAGTATAGCGACGTATACGATGGCAGTTCACAGACTACGCTAAACGATACATCATCATCATCATTTTCAGGTGCTGAACATAGGCCTCTCTTCTTGTGCGCCACAGCTCCGGTTCCCGAGCTAACCTCATCCAAAAGTGACTCGTACTCTTTCGAATATCGTCCACCCATCAAACGCTACGCGCCCTATAAAACGAGTAAAATAAAGTGCATACATTATGCGTTTTTCCTAGACGGCTTATGTTACTACCAACAGATGCGCATGCAGCTGCTAGTGATACTAACAACTTACAAAACCCGTCATAAGTTAAAACTCATTTGCAGTTAAAAAGAAATCCTGATGAGTCACGCGACAGACGCGTATAAGTATTCTCAAGCAGGTTTGAGTTCATCATATTGTGAATTTAACCAATCGGAACCCAAGAACCATGTGACAATGACATGTAGAACTAGATTTCTTACACTTTGATTTAAGGCGTCACTTTGATATAGTTCCAGAGTGGCTTAGGGTTCCAAAGTCTCCAACTGTACCTAATATCGAATATAGACCATTATAGTAAACCAGAATGGTTCATAAAATGAAATATTTTTGTGTCCGAATATTTTTTTATCTAATAAAAAAAACTTTTGAGAAATGCACAGATATTTTTGACAAGTACCGTGTTATACTTATGGGCTTCCAAAATAATTATTTTATATATTTACTATTAAATAGCATAGTTATTAATACCTATGTTATTTACAGATCGAGAGTCAAATGACAGAGACATATCGCTACCTCAATATTACACAGTTCTATGTTATATTTCCGATTAATCTGGTCTAAGTGTAATAAGTAAAATTCGAATTTCAAGTTGATAAAAGTGCCACAACTAACTGCAACTATGAAGAAACTATAACGCTACATTTTTGCTGTTATAGTTACGGGACCCGAAGAAGTAAATGAAAAAGAATCATCGTCATCAGCCTATGTTAGCCCACTGCTGGACGTAGGCCTCTTCTATTAACTAGGCGTATAGACGCATTAGAAGGTAAATGCCCATAATCGCCACGCTGGGCAAGCGGATTGACGATCGCAGTAATGTGTCCACTATGATGACGCTGCTGCCCATCATCAATCTTGTAGAATGGTCAGTGATGCTTCAATCCCTTAATCGACTCCTACGACACCCGCAGGAGGAGTTGGGGTGGTGACAAATGTATTCTTACTGCCGTCACCACACGGCAAAAAAGAATAGCTCCACTATATTGTAAATTCACGCATTACAAGCATTTGAGACAGTACGAGTATAGCCACTTACTTGCTTTCCGCTTGTACAGTCATATCACCATCTGAGAAGGGGTAGTACAGTCGCGACACATAAATACGGCTGACATGTTTATAGGTCCATAATTCAGACGCATCGTCGCTATAAGCGGCCATTGAGCGCAGATTAAAACTAAAACTACCCCCACTAGACAAGTATTAGCATGCGTGACTCGAATGCTCGAAGGACTAGACGGTTCAAATTAAATTAGGGGTGAAGGTTATGGACAAAACGTTTTTGGAATGGCTGTGTCATTGCGAATGTGAAAGTTCAAGTGCCTTTTCGCACGCTATTAGTAGGAAAGTACTACGAGTTTAGCACTTATCGCAACTTCGCTAGCTAATAGAGAAAGGGCGAATATTCGGCGATTTTATTTAGTCATTGTCGTCCCGGCAAGTATTGTTACCCTAAGAGTAATATTTTAACACGTTCGCCCCCGGTACTGTTTCACTAAATCCTAATACTACACCGACCGAAATTTTCTTATTAGAACTCCTATGCCAGTGACACGCATGTGTGACAGAAATGATTGTACTCCTATGCCGGCGACACAACACTTGTGTCAAAAGTGATCGTATTTCAATGCGACTGGCACATGAGTAAGAACTTGATTTATGGTAGTGCCTTTTCGCACGCTATTAGTAGGAAAGTACTACGAGTTTAGCACTTATCGCAACTTCGCTAGCTAATAGAGAAAGGGCGAATATTCGGCGATTTTATTTAGTCATTGTCGTCCCGGCAAGTATTGTTACCCTAAGAGTAATATTTTAACACGTTCGCCCCCGGTACTGTTTCACTAAATCCTAATACTACACCGACCGAAATTTTCTTATTAGAACTCCTATGCCAGTGACACGCATGTGTGACAGAAATGATTGTACTCCTATGCCGGCGACACAACACTTGTGTCAAAAGTGATCGTATTTCAATGCGACTGGCACATGAGTAAGAACTTGATTTATGCTAGTGGCACTAGAGTACGGTAATTTTGATCACGTGTGTGTGTCACTGGCACAGGAGTCAGATGTAAACGTAATTCAGTGCCAATATCATCAAGTCTATCGTTAATGAAAAATTTTCATACGTCATCAAGTCCAGCTAAGTTTACATGTTAAAATTAATCAACTCTTACGACAATATTATCCGTTAATGAAACGATAAAATAGTGATATAATTTATGCTTATATCTTTGAACTATGTTGCAGTACTGCTAAACATATTATTTGTTTGTCAAACGACCGATCTCTTATGATCTCAATAGTTTGTAATAAAAGTCTCCTTAGTTTGTAGACTTTGTAGCGTTAAATTAATACTTATTATTATATTCTATCATTTATTACAAAGTTGTGCTTGGTAGTTATTGGAATGTGAATTTAATATTATTTAACGAAACTATGTTAGCTATAAATGAAATAATTCACAATCTGTTACCTAGCCTATAAACAAATAAATAAATAAACCTCTTGATTAACGTCTTATCTTATCTACCTGGGATCTTATGTGTATTTGTATACGGAATGTGAATAGAGTTTATAAATTTCGTATTTCTACAGCAGGCGAATCACACAGTAGTTTTAATTAAAAGCTAAAAAGAATCATTGTTAAACTTACTTTTCAATGCTTTTGTTAAAGTTACAGGTAGATTTGCTGCGTCGTACTTTTTCTAACATGCAATAACATTAAACGGAGATTATATATCCTTCTCATTGTATAATTTCTTTGAATGTATATTTTTTCAAGTGTATTTAGATTGAGGGCACAATACAGTTAGCTGTTGAACGTCTTAACCGAATATGTCGTAAATTTTAATTTCATTGCTTCATGCAATTTAATGGACCGTAAAAGTGTAAAACATGTCTCGTAATAATAATAAACAAACGCTAATTTCATGAAAACAAGATGTCTTTATTATTACAGATTTATACGCCATCAGTTAATAAAATAAATTTTATTGCATGCCGCATTATTAGCAGGAATTTCGTAAGAGATCAGAATATAAATAATTACATATATTCAATCCTAATAAATTTCATTCATTCATTTTAACAATGCGATAAAACAGTACTTAATACAGTCTCTTTCTTTGCCTATTAGATTGTCCCACTGCTGGGCAAAAGCCTCTCCCTTAGATAAATTTCATGTATTATTTTAATAAATATATCTGAGATAAATGACCGAAAGCGCTGAATTGCATATATGTACAGTGGTATCGTGTTTACTTAATACAACTTCACAGACATTCAATATTTGAATTTTATTTACTCTTAACACACAACTACTGTCACAAACCAATTCGACTAATAGTAAATCTAATTGCAAAGATGCGTGTAATGACAATAAGGAAATATGGCGATGTATAAAAATGACTAGGGACTTGTATAATTTCGTCGCTGTAGGTATAATTTTTACATAGTGTGTAAAAAAGTCCACATTTATTTTAGACGGAATATAAAAATGTCGAGGTATATAATAATAACGCAAACTGTCGTTCTTGCGTTCATTCTGTGAGTGTATGTATACATTTTTATATATTTTCTATATATACATTGTAGTAATTTTTATATTTCGACTTTACTATATTTAACGTTTTCAAGTATTGGCTTGTTAGTTGGTAGGGGAGGTAGGGGAGGGATGGGCACTTTTTCACTATTTATTGCATAAAAAAACAGATTTTATAGATAATCAACTTTTATTGCCAATTCTTATTGCACCACATATTTTGCTAGATATAACTAAAGAGATTTCTTAAAAATCACAATCAGTTCAACATTACGAGATATTTTATAAACTAAGTCAAAAGTGCCCAATGCTCCCTATGGTAGGGAGGCTTGGGCATACCCTGTGGGAGGCTTGGGCTCGGCCTATAAATCACTTTATATCCATAACGGAATTCAAAAATTAGTTAACAAATAAACTATTATTAAACTATATCAATAATCGAAACCAAAATCCTTTATGGAATCTTGTCTTAGGTACCGTTGCAAACTAGATCTAGGGATTCCGTATTTATCAGCAGTAGTTTTTATTTGAACCTTTTGATACTTCTTCTATGGCTCGTAATATTAAATCTTTAGGAATTTCCCGTCGCAATCCTTTCTTTTTGAATTTAAACGGCATCTTTCTGTAATTAAAAATAAACCTTAAATATTGGCTCTACTCCTCCTATACTGAACATAATAGGAGGGAGCATTGGGCATGCCCAAACCACCCGCGCGCCAAATGCCCATTGCTCCCTCCGTATACATTTTCGACATAGGTTACCGGTATTTTTTTTGAATCTACATATTTAGGCTTGAATTTCAGTTTAATTCATAGATTAGTAAATATACGATAGATAAATAATAGAAAATACACATACCTTTAATTAGTTTTCTCTTTATTACAATCCGAAACCGCAGCAAAATATTTACTTTTACGAGCGCATAACCTTCAAACGTGTTTGTGTTTCATAACTGACAGAAAATACAGATAGTCTATGGATGAATAGTGTTGCCAGTCGGTAAAGTAAACTACCAAATCAAGAAAAAAATAAAATTTTTGATCAAATCAGAATAAAAAGGGGGTGCCCATGTCTCCCAACTGCCCTTCCCTCCCCTACCTCCCCTACTCAGACGTATTTTTTAAGAAGTAATTTCTAAACGTCGTCATATTTATTTAATGAATTGACACATAAATCTCTCTAAGATCCATTATTGAGTGCTTGACGGCCCTTCTTCACCAGATTTCATAACATAATCTCTATAAAGCTTGTTTAGAAAACTTAGACTCAGCAACATCATAACTCCTCTTATATAACCATAACAAACCCAAAACGAATAAACCTAACCAAAACAGATTACAGCCACTACGTAGCGTAGGGTCGTTCAAAACCGATTGGGCATGAAGCTCACCGTTTAAGAGTAAATCTCCAACACCCTAGTGCGCAGAAAAGGGTCCAACCGACACGCCTATACAGCTATAATACAGCCTTTTAAAAAGGGTAAATGTAGTCGAATGAGGACCCATATGCTGGCCGGTTATCGTTCGTACGTGCGGGGAGAGGATAGTGAGTTTTACCCTATTTGATAGGGTTTGTAGATGGGTAAATATGTGTTATGCTAGGTTGGATCGGTTCTGAATTACTGATAGTGTTTCATCGTATTTCGTTACAGTTCTAGACGTTTTTTTTTATTTCTGGACCGCATACCTATTGTTACTGTCAGTGATAAGCTAATGAGTTATCACATTTATGTCCAGTTATCTGGAAGTGATCGCTCATTAGGGATATTGTGTATAACCTTTGCGAAAAAGGTTTATTTTAAACTCATGGCTTTTATATGGTATAAAGGCAAATGTAGTTCATACATCAATAAATGGTCGCGTGTTTATCGTTCGTCGTCATTGCTCTCACGTTCTAAGGGTGGGTTTACATCAAACGAGCGAATGATTATTCTATTCCCACTCTAGGACGTTCGTTAGACAAAACGTAATTCGTCGAAACTCGTTGATTTCGTAGAGTTGGGGATAGAATGAGCATTCGCTGGTTTGATCTAAACCCACCTTAAGTATGGACGTGCGAAAGTGACACAATGCAGAAATTAAGGATAAAAAAGAGACCATCATAATCCTCCATGTTATGTTTAAATAAGCTGTAACTAACATAAATTACATAGCATTTTTAAGGAAACATTTTACGTACCCAATCATTCCAGTTTATTTATTTTCACATAAAAACCACAAAATGACTACAGATTCACGAAAAGCCTAACAATACATACAAATAAAAACAAACCACCAAAAAACGGTTAAGCAGGATTACTGTTTCCAACTAAAAATATAAAAAAATGGTTCGAATCCCGGTTTATCCCTCATTGTACCCACGTTCCCACACTCGTACCCCAGAAATATCGCAAATAGGAAATCGCAATTTGCCTAAGAAAAGTCCATTTTTAAATTTCACTTCAACAATACTTTTGCAAAAGGGCGTATGTGCTCTCAAAATTGGTTAGAGTAAAGTCGTTTCGAGCGAAGATTGGTTCCGTGAATACAATCGCAGTTACAATGGTGGCGATTACAATCGAGGAAAAAATATAGTGCAGTTTGTGCAGGACATTTAGAGGTTCCGTACATAATTAATATTTGAGTCAGGTTATAATTAAACAATCACGGGTATAGGTAGAACTAAGTATCTTGCTGGAACGGTCTTTAGTTGCTAATCCATTCGCCTAATGTTTAGATTTTTTCTAGGGATCCAAATGAATTCAATGGGCATATATGGTAAAATTAGTTTATCAAGAAGGAACTTCGATAAAAATCTCGCATTGCAGTTATTAATATTACTATCATCATCATCAGCCTATGATAGTCCACGGCTGGACGTAGACCTCTCCTATTAACTATGCGTATAAAAGCATTAGGGGGCAAATGCCCATAATCGCCACGCTGGGCAAGCGGATTGGCGATCGCAGTAATGTGTCCACTATGATGACGCTGCTGTCCATCATCAATCTCTTATCAAGTAGTATCAGTGACACTTCAATCCCTTAGTCGACTCTTACGACACCCGCAGGAGGACTTGGGTGGTGACAAATGTATTCTTACTGCCGTCACCACACGGCCGAATATTACTATAATAGAGTACAATATGTTCCTAACTAAAGGGTTTACTCACATCATCAACCTATCTTAATCTACTGCTGAACATTGGCCTCTCCCATTTGCGTAAAACAAATTGAACGAAATTGTAAGTCTGAGTTCGGCTAAATAATGTCAAAGTACGCAATTACAATATTTTAAGCCGTTACAGACAAATGTAGGACCATGCTTGCCCAAGCAACCCCAAAAACTAGGAACACGCTAAGATGGGCTATTGAAAAGGGACCGTCTCAAACCATCTGCCACAGCCGGCGTCGCGGTGGCCACACGATGAAGCTCCCCGAGGACTGTCCTTGAATAGTCATACCATATTCAAAAACGTCTCTTAAATTAGCAAGCTAAGTATCGTTTGTCCCTTTCGCTCTTATAGACACATTGATAAGACCAAAAGGGACAAACAATACTTAGAAGACGTTTATGAATAAGGGGGTTAGGTTATATCAAAACATTCGAACTTACGCCCTTTAAGATAGCGTCAGTCGAATAGTCTTAAGTACACCGAATACATTGAAACTTACGCCCTTTAACAGTGCGTCTTCTTTAAGGCGATTGGGCGTGTAACGACGCAATAGGATTGCAAAAATTTAAAGGGGTCAAAATTATGGTTATTGGATTTTGAAGAGGCTATAAACAACGGTTTATTGAATATTATATTTAATGGTGGTGTATTTTTGCTATATTATTCTTTCGTGAGTGGAGTTAAAAGGCGTGTCAAGCCTATTAAGCGACCGATGTTAAATGCGGGTTGCTGAAAAATGTATACATAATATATGCTTTAGCCCAAAGATAATGAATTTAGTGAAGGAAGCCGGGGGCTTCTTATGGATTTCACGAAACCCAGAAATGTAATCAACTTCAGTTTGTCTTTATATCAATAATAAATAAATAACAAAATGACCTGGGGCCAATACCACAAAACTTTACAAGCATACAATTCTACAAAATTGACAACTATTTGTATGGGAATTTATACTATTTTGTAGAATTATAAGTTTATAAAGTTTTGTGGGATAAGCCATGGTTGTAGTAGTGTGGTGTTTTAACAACGATACGAAGAATGAGTATACACACAACATAATTACATACATATCAATAAACAAGACCGATAAAACGATTTACCAAATATCCATAACACAATATGTTCAAATGTGGAGTACAAATCCCAATACATGGCCACCCTACACCACAAATACATCATACAGAAACTACATATTTATATAACAAAAGACCGACGTAATTTTTGAGGCCAGCACGTGTTCGCAGGCAATTCGGTGGCAAAAAAACAAATCCCTGCTCTATGGATAAGGGTTGCATCTTACCTGAAATAAATCCGCCATGTTTTTTTATGCTGTCATAATTGGCAGAGATTGGAATCAGTCTGTGACAGTCGAGAACGTTTACTTTCTTTTGTTTTTTTTTTTTTTGAAGACGTCTATTTCCCGTACATAAGGTCCGACTTTCGGTCCCACGCAAGAAAGCTTAGTGCCTTTCTTATCCATTCGTAAAAATAAATAAAAGGAGGTATTTATTTATTAATAATACAAGTGGTTTAAAATTGTAAAAACGAATAATTGTCCTCCAAAACTCTTCAGAGATTGACTAAAATCACAGTGGCTCATATGACATGCTCCGTTTTACCTTATATCGTCCTAATGCTTCACTTTCGCCCTTGCATACTTGTTAGAGTTAGAACGTGACGGCAACAACGACAAATGATAAACTACTGGAATACTCTACTTGTTTTATTATTATCTTTCGGCGACCGCATAATGATATAGATAACCTAGAAGCGCACAGGAAAGATACGATTTTGAATAAATAACAACAGTTTCTCTAAGAAGCTCCGTGATTTTTTTAACCACGGTGTTTAATCAATCGCACATATTTGCGACCGTCAAAAAATTACTGCACAGCAATTACTCCCTGTCTCATTATAAAATTCCACAGTTGTTCAATCCAGTGCGTTCGTAATTCGAACGTCCCTGCGATTACTCGGCGAGTCGTTAAATTTTACGTCACGTTTAATATGCGAGACAATGACTCGACCGCCCAGTGTGTAAAACAATAATTATGTTATGAGTACATAATAGTACATTGTGCATCAAGGGATGTAAGTACGGAATTACTAACGAGAGTATTAGAAGCCCGACGCCGTAGGCATAGTTGCATACAATGTTTTTCATCACACTTGCCCACAAAAAAATGACAAAATACATATTATTAAATGACATAGGTGTTCTATTACTTCCTAGGGAATTTCACTTTTCTATTACTCCCGCTATGCATGCAAGCAATGGCGCGCTTAGACAGCAAGTGTGATGAAAAGATATATATTTATTTAATTTTCACACATGATTGCCGAACGTGGTGATGGCCATCATCCTTACTCTTCCCATCATAAGAGTCGACTGAAGTGAAGGGATTGAAGTGTCACTTCGTTAATTTATTGAATATTGATGATGGGCAGCAGCATCATAATAGTGGAAACACTATTGCAATCGTCAATCCGCGATTCGAATCGACAGCGTGGCGATTATAGGCATTACCTTCTAATGCGTCTATACGCATAGGAAAAGTCAATGGAATAAACTAATAAGCAATTTATTGGACAGCCACCAGAACTATGCATGAACCTGGGAAACAACAATCCTTTTGGCAATCGTCAAAAAAATTGCATTTACAATGTATATAGCATGCGCATGCAAAGTGAAGAGATGCATTAATAGTTTTTGTACCTATTTGACAAACGTAAGCACTTTAATGCACAAAAAAAATTTAGCATTAAGCCCGAAACCTGTTGTTGAAATGCTCCAAAACCGAACATACCAAACAAAATAAAGCTCATTGAATACACGAGTGTTAAGAGATAAAACCTTAAAAATGCAGGACTCCACTTAGTAACACCAAATCCAATCAGACATACACTTAAGCTGGTAACATTTAGAGTTCCATTTCCAATATTGACCGCTTAAAGTATTAAGTATTGAAATAAGCCGCTGTATGGAATAAAAGGTCTAAATCGTATAGAAAAGTGGTTGGATATACATCGTTTCGGTATTGGTGAGTGATTGGTAGGTATTAGGACAACCGGATCTGTATCCCGAACAGTGCGACCGGTCGGGTCGGATCTGAGCGGGTTGGATTCGCAGTCGCTATTGACAAGCTAAGGTGACGATGATCTGTGTTGCGTGGCAGGACACTAGAGTATTTTTTTTTATGTATACCAAAGCATAAATCAATTTATGTGAATCCCAACTCTTCCCGCGGGTGTCGTAAGAGTAAAGGATTGAAGTGTCACTGACCATTCGTTTCAAGATTGATGATGGGTAGCAAGCATCATTCATTATAGTGGACATACTGCTGCGATCGCCAATTCGCTTGCCGAGCGTGGCGATTATGGGGAGTTACCTCCAAATACACCCATACGCACAACTGTGGGAAAGAGGCCTACGTCCAGCATTGGGCACAAATAGGTGATGCTGACGGTTATGGTGTAATAATAGTAAGTAAACCAATAATCTATTATTTAATCTAGCCATACATAATTTTGTCAGCCTCCGTAGCCCAATCGGTAGTGACCCTGCCTAGGAAGCTGGAGGTTTCGGGTTCGAATCCCGGCGAGGGCATTATTTGTGTATTTATTTATCACAAATATTTGTTCCTTGGTCATGGCCGTCTATGTATTTAAGTATATGTATGTATCTATCTATTATATAATCGTCGCCTGCTACCCACATCACAAGCCTTCATTGAACTTACCGTGGGACGAGGTCGATTTGTGTAAGATGTTCCAGATATTTATTATTATTATTTATTATTATAATTGACAGTTAAGTATCAATTATCTCAGAATTAGGAGTTTTTTTCGTGATTTGTTGGTTCTTCCCGTAGTAAAAGTTGGTCAGCTGGATCGTCCCTAGTACCCTGTTCACTCCTGCTCCGCGACCCAGATGTCACCCTGCATTTTATTCCGGGACGTGTGGTCACCATATTCGGAGACAATAATGCCTGTGGCAGTGCCGACACAACAGCTTCATCATTAATTATTTTGCCATTACTATAATGTGTTATATTATATCAAACAGGGTTTCTTGTACAATAAACATGCCGACAAAGTAACACATAAATAGGTATATTTCAGTTCATAATTTGTGTACATATGTATAATAGTGCTATTACCTACTTAAAAACACATATACACAAATAAATATCTTGGGACATCTTACACGAATCGACCTAGTCCCACAGTAAGTTCAATTATAGTTGCCGATTTCTAAGAATGAACTTTTACACAGACAGTTATAGATTAATCCTTATTAATATAATATTTGTGACAAATAAATACATAAATAATGCCCTCGCCGGAATTCGAAGCTTCGTAGTTCGTAGGCAGGGTAACTACCAACTAGGCCAAATATGGGGAATATTCACAAATAGTTTCCCATTTAAGATTGGGATAAGTTTCCGATTTAAGTGGTTTAGACGTTTGACTTTCAATCCGGAGGTCGTGGGTTCAAATCCTGGCTCGTACCAATGAGTTTTTCCGACACTCATGTACGGAATATCAGATGATATACCATTAGCTTTCGGTGAAGAAAAACATCGTAAGGAAACCTGCATATATCCGCGAAGAAATTCAAAGGTGTATGTGAAGTTCCCAACCCGCTTAGGCCCAGCGTGGGGACTATAGCCCAATCCCTCTCATATATGAGAGAAGGCCTGTGCCCAGCAGTGGGACATTATAAAGGCTATATTGCGGTCAAGCGGAGATGTACACAACGCAGCCGGTGTGCCATCTAATATGACATTCACATACGCCACAACGTGCACGCGAACCTTCTGCACACGCATCCGGTTTGGCATTCCGGCTAGGCCTTTAACGTGAAGAGGTCAACAGGCAGTAAATATATATTTAAGATTGGGAATTCACCCGGCACGGCACATCAACATACTGCGAATATATACAAACGTACATACGCTATCGTTCATTCACATTCCCCGAGGCAACTGGAGAGGCCGCCAGCGGTTTCCCACGCGCTCTCATTTCGAATTTGGGCGCGATGCCGACCTGTCACGGCGGTGCGTATACACACGGGGCGATTAATACATATGAAGGGTCCACGGAAAAAACATGTCCAAAGCCAAAAAGATCAGGGCAAACTCACACCTTATTCTGTTAAAAGTAAGTTGGTTTTTCTTTCTATAATTTGAATTGACTAGACATGTTCTTTCCGAGGACCCTTCATATGCTATTTACTAATAATACTTATCATTTAGCCGTGCGGTGACGGCAGTAAGAATACATTTGTCACCACTCCAACTCCTCCTGCGGGTGTCGTAAGAGTCGACTCAGGGATTGAAGTATCACTGACCATTCTACAAGATTAATGATGGGCAGCAGCGTCATCATAGTGGACACATTACTGCGATCGTCAATCCGCTTGCCCAGGGTGGCGATTATGGGCATTTACCTCCTAATGCGTTTATACGCATAGTTAATAGGAGAGGCCTACGTCCAGCAGTGCACTATCATAGGTTGATGATGATGATGACTAATTATTATAAATTGCCATTGTAACTGTCTGTTGACTTCTTCGCGTTAAAGGCCTAGCTGGAATGCCAAACCGGATGCGTGTGCAGAAGGTGCACGTTGTGGCGTATGTGAATGTCATATTAGATGGCACATCGGCTGCGTGGTGTACATGTCCGCTTGACGTGCAAGCGGTGTGCCAGTCTACTATGATTTTTCCGACGCTACAAAGCGCACGTCACGCACACGCGCACGCGCATTCGGTGTGGCTCAACCATAAGTGCTCCTGCCCGTACCCATAATTTACCCGTGCGAGAAAAGGATTCAACCTCTCTCGTTCTCTGAAAGTCATTGAAATTAATAACTATGCATAAAAAGGCGAGGTAAATGCCCATAATCGCCACGCTGGGCAAGCGGATTGGCGATCGCAGTCATGTGTCCACTATGACGACGCTGCTGCCCCATCATCATCAATTTTTTATCAAATAATGGTCAGTGACACTTCAATCCCATAATCAACTCTTACGACACCCGCAGGAGGAGTTGGGGTGGTGACAAATGTATTCTTACTGCCGTCACCACACTGCTTATGTTTCCGTTCAACATCATCATCATCATCATCATCATATCAGCCGAAAGGCGTCCACTGCTGAACATAGGCCTCCCCCAAAGATTGCCACAATGACCGGTCCTGCGCCACCCGCATCCAGCGGACTCCTGCTTCCGTTCGACATACATTTTAAAAATTGAGATATGTATGTGGTTTGGATCGTTTTTTCTAAATTATGTCCACTTCTTTCACACTCCACATCCTTCAAACTCCTACGTTCACTTTTTACCGCCTAACTGTACATACACACTTTAGACCCAAGTCGTAAGTACTCATAAAAATACAGGTTTCACATTTTTTACTGAGCGGAACTTCAACATAAATAACCCAAACTGATTAATACTGCAAGTAAATATAATAAATACTAATTGCACGATGACTAAATACTCGTATATAATGTTATAAGAAGTAACTAACGAGGTTTGATTATGTAAATATAAAAACCAATTTATCGCTATATTATTATATTTATTTGATTTATTTCTCGAGCGCCAGTTATGCTCTATTAAGCACTTATAATTGGTTCATATAAACAAAAAACACTGGACAATATGTTTGTATGTACAACATCATAAAGTTAACTGCTAGATAAAGGATATCTACAACGAACGGTCACTCACCACCGAATTAATATACAATCGATACTCCTCTACGAGTATGTGTGGCTGCTCCCGTGTTTCCGCTACTGCGTCTGTAGCCGGGTCGCATCTCAAGGCCCGGCCACGATATTGGTCTAATGTCCTGGCCACGACATTGGTCTAAGGCGACCGCGGCCGCGGCGAGCGGGGCGGCGAAAACGGTCTAAGCTGCAAGCATGCCACGACAATGCAACGCAGGTATGGTTTTCCGCTAAGCCCATCGCCTCAGATCAATGTCGTGGCCGGGCCATCATGGTAGTGGGATAGTCGTTGCACCGTCATTTGGAGGATGGCGATGAGAGGCTGTTTGCTGGCACGGCAAGAGATATTTGCCATGGACATGGAGATTTGATGATGATGATTCACTCGCCGCTTTCAGCCAACGGTGTCCGAAACCTTTATCAGATCACTGCGTGGTGACAGTATGAATACATTTGTCACCACCCCAACTTCTTCCGTGGATGTCGTAAGAATAAGGGATTGAAGTGTCACTGGCCATTTATTTATTGAAGACTAATGAAGGGCAGCAGCGTCATCCTATTGGACACATTACTGTGATCACCAACCCGCTTGCCCAGCGTGACGATTATGGGCATTACCTCCAAATACGTCCATACGTATAGGAGAGGCCTGTGTTCAGCAGTGGACTGTAATATGTTTATGACGTGATGTGTGCCTACAGATCGGTCCATCTAGACTGCCTTCTGACCCTGCGTCTCCCGATGCGTTGTCGCCAATCAACCTTCCTGCCCCATCGGCCATCAGTTCTGCAGTTTTCATGATACAGATAAAATATTAACGAAGCCGCTACAGTAGTTAACATATGTACGGTATGACAGCTTAAAAGGTGATTCTGTCTCGAATTATGTTATCCTGTGGCAACAGATAATCGGTAAAATAGGGTGAAGCAGCGTTTTTATATGGGACGACAGGTTTTATAATAAATCCTAAAATTAAGTGCATCTAAAAATATCTTAGCACATGAGGTACTTTAGAAATGTAAGTACAATTCAATGAAATCGACGAAATCTTTATTCTATGAATCAACACTAAAGGAGTTATCTTATCTTTCAGTCTTTAAAATAATACGAAACACAAAATCACATGTGTTATAATTAAATACAAAAAATCCAAAATGAATTAAGCAGGTTAGTCCAAATTAAATTGCGATGATATCATAATAAACACCACAACACAATAAAATAAGATATAATCGCGAGAAATACTAATTTAGAATCGCATACAATACGAAAACAATTAAGTCGCAAAATAAAACTGAAATACATTAAAATGGTTTCAAATTATACATTACACGGTTATTAATTTTTTATTATAAAAAGGTCATTCACTCGCGTTTTAACTGCATAATAAATAAAATTTGTCAAATAAAGTTTTAACGAGGATGTAACGTGGCCCAGGGGAGCGTAAGTGATGACGAGGACGGATTACGTTCGTCACGGATTATGCATTTAGGTATATTTTGTAACTTAGTTTTTTAGCCTATAATGTGTCCCACTACTGGGCACAGGTATACTCCGTTTTTCGTCACTTGTAACAGTTGTGACAACTTATTGCATACTGCTTCCATTGGCTATTACAGGTCAGGTCATCACGCCATTTCTTTTTGATGTAACCCCGCCTCGGCAAACTTTAAACGTTATACATATTTAAAACTTTATATTAGCAATTATCTTAATATTAGTAATTATTGGCCGTGTGGTGACGGCAATAAGAAATATAAGAATACATTTGTCACCACTCCAACTCTTCCTGCAGGTGTCGTAAGAGTCGACTAAGGGATTGAAGTGTCACTGACCACTATTTGATAAAAGATTGATGATGGGCAGCAGCGTCATCATAGTGGACACATTACTGCGATCGCCAATCCGCTTGCCCAGCGTGACGATTATGGGCATTTACCTCCTAATGCGTCTATACGCATAGTTAATAGGAGAGGACTACGTCCAGCAGTGGACTATCATAGGCTGATGATGATGATGATGATTATAACCTATATTATTATATTAGCAAATCTTTCACCAGATACTGCTGATAAATTCAAGTTTTAAGAGCAGAAATCTAAAGTATTTTTTAAGTTAAACCAGGAAAGGTTAGACAAAACATAATGACATTTGTCCGTTTCCAAATGTAAATAACACAATGGCAGGTACCTGTACTTACTTAACCATCTTATGAATGAATTGAACGTCTAACATTGTAAGTCTAAAAATAAACGTTAAAATCGCCGAGTGTGACCGCACACAAAGTGCTCGGCGGCGATTCGGTTCACGCGCGCTTCTTCGGCTTAAAAACGTTTAAAACGTACCTTTTTAATGAACTGATGATAATTAGGACGTTTTTGCAAAACGAACGAATGCACTAAACCTTATTATGACAGACATAAAGTTCATAATATGTGCTTTTAATGTAACCGTAGGTAAAGAAACGTATTAAGGCGGCTAGGACCACACTCGACTATGCAAATCGGGTGTACAAAAACTATAGACGTTTTTATTTGCGTGTATAGCATGAAATTATGGGCGCTAAGCCAATTAGTTTTGTTAGTAAATTGGAGGGTGTGTCAGTGAACCAATTAGAAACACTGAAAATTGGAAAGTACATTTTAATTGATAAAGTTCTAACAGGTTGTCGTGACGGTAGCGGCTAATTAGGGATTTTGATAAGTGTTTTAATGTCTTTATAAAGAATTCTTAATTGAATTAAGTTTCGATCACACGAATTTTTTTACAACCATGCAAATGAAGAGGCTACTTACGTCTGAAAATATATGTACCTATATTTATTTATTCTATTGGGTGGTTGGCAAGGTCACTTGCCCTGTCTAGAGGGGGTTTGAATTCCCAGACGTATATTGAATAGGACGAAATGGACAATAATATTCGTTCCTGACTTTTCCATATGTGTAACTAGGTACATAGTTATTCTCGTATATTCCTATTAACCACAATACAACCTTTATTTTATTGAGCGTATGATAGTAAGTCGACTTTTGTAAGACTATATTTCTGAAGGCATATTTCGCCTTAAGTTAAGGTTCATTATAGTCAAGCCCGCGTAGCTAAGTGTGGGGGGGGGGGGGAGGTATGTCAGTTAACATAAAAATAAACGATAAAATAAACGCTCTAAATGAGATATTCTTCTTTCATCCGTGGTATTGTCTTGAACTCGTTGAAGTGGTTACAAGTAGTTTAAGAAACCCTGCCATAAGTTACATACATGGATATTGGATATCAGTGCATAGACGATTGGCTAAATACTTAGTGGAAGTGAAATCTACACGAAGAACTACTTACCAGCAGTTGAAAGTGATATTAATTATCTGCCCTCTAAGGCTGGACATTTTTTTTTTTTGACATCTATGTAGTGAAAATAAACAAAAACTTAGAAGACCGTGAAATAATTAATTGCTGTGCGAATGGGACATAAAACGAACAAGTGAATTAGCTACTCTGAAAATAATAAAAGGCCTAATTTCACAAAATTAGATTCATAAAGATCGTTACGATACCTAGATCAAGTAATTTGAGTATAGTGCCATCTAGCGGATGCTCAGTGAACACGACCACCTTCTGTATAATTCAAGATTCATATCTCAAATATAGTTCTGCCCGGAAATATTTTTTACGATAACTCAGAAGTCTGTATCTTTGTCATTAAGTGGTTTATACTGTGGGTAATAATTAATAAACGTATTTATTACCCAAAAAACTATTAACATTATCAGCGACATCTAGCGACACTACCCTGAACCTACAGGCTACACAGATACCGATCGATCTTGAGAGAGCGAGATAGTGGAAAAGAAGGGCACCACAGTAGTTTTCTTACTTTATCTACTAAACTTGAGGAACGAGACAATACGAGAAGAAGAGAGATCGCGATATCTGCGATATCTGTATTCGGAGCATTGGCTAACAGCCGCTTGCCGTAAAAATAGGCCTAACTTTCAAACTTTGTGTATAAACAGTTTGATTGCTTATATTAATAAAAGCAAGAGAGCATCAATTATGAAGTGTTTGGCGTGCCCTAACCCGTTAACAGACACAGAAGCTCTAATATGCGTAGTATGCAAAGATACGTACCATCATACATGTCTTAACATAACAACAGCCACCTTTATGACCAGCAACTATTTAATTAAAACAATGTGGCATTGCCCGCGTTGCTCAAATGTTACATCTAGGCGTAAAAATGACAATACACCTGTACGCACACAATTGGAACAATCACTGCTGGATAGTTCGGCAATGTCAGTTGGTGATATGAACGACACAGTCGACTATCATCATCGCCCACTGGGCGACAGCAACTTACATGAAATAACACAGCGAAACATTGTAGAAAGTAATACGGATAACGGAATTATAGACCAAATGAGCAGACTACTAGACCAGAAATTACAACAAAACAATAGCCGTTTGATGGCTCACGTGGAGAAAATTATCCAATCTGGCATAAATACGGCAATGTCTCAAATGAACCAAAACCTCACTGAAAAGTTTAACGAACTATTAACACAAAATAAAACCTTAGGCGAAGAACTACAGTTTACAAAAAATAAAATAGAAATTTTATTTTTTGTAAACTGTACTTTTGTCTAGCCATAGCGTGTTGCTCATTACATTAATATTAATATAGAGTTGCGCATACGCCTGGGGCACGAGACTTGTGTTTCCGATGGTTCAGGAAATCAGTATGTGCTGCACAGTCAACATACTGAGCCAAGTCAAAGTGACGCTCTAAAGCATATTGTTAGAAATCTCTTAATACTTAGTTCATCAGCCTATAGTCCACTGCTGGTCGTAGGCCTCTCCTATTAACTATGCGTATGGACGCATCAGGAGGTAAATGCTCGTAATCACCACGCTGCTGCCAATCATCAATGTCTTATCAAATAATGGTCAATGACATTTTAATCCTTACGACACCCGCAGGAGGAGTTGGGGTGGTGACAAATGTATTCTTACTGCCGTCACAACACGGCCACCTTTACGTTATGTGTCTAAATTAAAAACAAGTTTACTGCAGGAATTACACTGCGGCGTTCGCCGCATGCAAACAATGTCCGATCCAATCTCATACTTTAGTCCGGCAAGCACATTAGGCAAACGACAAAGTGGTAATTGTCGCATCTCTACTCTAACAACCCACTGATAACCATTATATTTTTTCCGATTAGGATAAGCCAGAAAAAAACTTATTTCGCTTATGATGCTTGGCACTGCGTGATACCATCTATGTAATATGTTAATTGTAGGAAACATTATGTTCAGACGCTTGCGAAATGCTTACTAATTTTCATTTCCCTATAAACATTTCAAAAGCAACAGTTTTTTAACACGAGCATCTAGTTAATTCTGTGCGGGATCGTGAACGATTAATCTAGAGCTTTGTGGTTGATTTCCAAGATAGACTCTACCTACCGATCTAGCGACAAACCTATGGGCATTTTCACTTTTAGAGACACCCAATTAGCGTGAAATTAAAAAACCGTAAAATTTCGATAATAACTCGGTTTTGGTGTTCATTTTACAAACTATAAGCCATAATATAATTTAAAAACGCCGATCGAGTTTAAATTCCTAAAGATATTGTACTTAACTGTCGTTACAAACCTGACTGAAATTAAGGTTTTTCAATTTCACGATAATTGGGTGTCCCTAAAAGTGAAAATGCCTCTATACGCGGAAAATTTAGCGTTCGAGTTGATTTTATTTTGTCAATGACGTCTCGACAAGTATCAAGAGATCATGATCATCATGAATATTTTTTGTTAATGTAGGTAGATGTAATTAATTACCAATAATATGTCTAGCGAAATAAAAGTTGTTGCGACGTCCTGGTAATAAAGGCCAAGCCACACCGGATGCGTGTGTAGCATGTGCGCGTGCGCGTGTGCATGGCGTGCGCTTTGTAGCTCATGTACCTAAATGACATAGTAGATGGCACATTTGCTAGTCACGCGCACGTGCATGCCATACAAGCGGTGTGCAATCGCGCCCGCCACGCAACGCGTACGCGTAACGAGAGAATAAAGTGTAAAAAAAAAATGGTCGCCAGCCTCCAGGGTGGAGATAGCACATGAAGCAGAAAAATATAAACATACTCTTGTTAACCGGCCTGTCAGTACAGAACGGCGGCATTTTCAAATTTTACATGGGCAGCCAACTGTTCCTCTGTTTTCTACAGACAGACTGGTTCGCCAGAGTATAATAAAGCGGCGTGAGCGTAGCGCGGGGAGAGATACCTACGACAAGTGCGCGCGCGCACCTCGCTCTAACGGCCCGGCCACGACATTGGTCTAAGGCGGCGGCGAGCGAATCCATGAGTTGGAGCGAGATGCCGATATGGGTACGAGAGGGAGCACCATACGTTTTCCGCTAAGCCGGTCGTCGCCTTAGACCGATGTCGTGGCCAGGGCATATGAACGCGTTGGACCGAACATTTAAAGCCGTTTGCCATTCCGACTAGATCTGCCATGTATCGCAGTTTTTTGCATAATAAGCTCAGGTTAGCAATGCGAGCCGCGCGCTACACATATCTCTGCGCATAACGCCGTCCATTTTATGCCATAATCGCAGGTAACGTATACGGCGCAAAAACACATTATTAACTGAGGCTTCCGCTCCGGATTATGATTGTGAGCATATTTTGAATTATTTAGACTTTTTACAAGCTTTTAATTAGTGTCGACTGTCTGTTCGTTGACTGTAAACAAATCTAGTATTGTGGCAAGTTACCAACAGGTGAGTAACTTAATCAAAAGGTAAGAAACTAATTCATATGTGTTGTTTTTTTGCAACAACATTATTCCATAAATTTACCAATTATATTATGCAGTTTTTTTAGGTTTACGATTGAACAACGTAAGGATTATAACACAAGACAGATATATACTATGCGAAAGTTAATCTGTATGTCTGTTACGCTTTCACGCCAAAACTACAGAAACGATTCCCGTGAAGAGATAGTAAGTCAAGGTACCTAGAAAAAATATTTTTTATACAGGAAAATGGCAGATCCCAAGATGGGTCAGACGAAGTATCTACAGCCATTACTTTTACGGAAATGTCCAAAATCTTATTAACGTCACAATGAACTGAAGTTCAGTCATTGCACAATGCACTTTTTCATTTCTGACACGTTAGTTTAAGAATCCCGTTTACAACCGGGCACCCGCAGCGTCGTTAATCCAAAACCAATCCCATTTCATTCATTCCATTATTCCCATTCATTCGTTGACAGGCGCGGGAAAGAATTGACACTTCGTGATTGACAGATATGTCACGCAGTTTCGCATCGATCAAATGTTAAGCTTGTTTAGCTGAGATTTAAAGCGCCATGAAAAATGCATTTCGATCAATGACGAGTCAATAAAAATGTTGCTTTGAAGTGACTTTAAAAAGTTCACAACTGTGAAGAACTTTTATTGAGCCTCTTATTTCTATAAAACGACTGGATCGATTTGTTTAACACTAGTTTTTAATTGTAAGTTTTCATCTGATCAGGGGCCCGTTTCTCAAAAGGTTGTAATATAAGTGAATGATAGAACTTCGGCTTGTATTACAAGTTAAAGGCTTCTCAGAAATAGGCCCTTGACGAACTTCTGGAGAAAGAGTCCCTTCAATAATAGGTATGCTTATAGTGATTATGATTGTCATTTTAAGTTTTTAAGCTAACATCATCATTTACATTATAGGATTTATAAGTATGCAGTAAAACGGGACACTAAAGGTACAAGTTGGCAGCCGACCGCACGCAGCACCAGCAGACGACATGTCGTCGCTTCATGTCGTCGCGACACGCCGTTGCGTCCTGTGGCTGCAGTCATGATTTCGATCCAGACTGCAGACGACAACTGCAGATGGCCTCCAGTTGATTCCGAGCGGTCCGTGAAACAAGATGTCTGACGTGTTCGAGAATAGTGATCGCAATTTTTTACGTCTTTTATTAGAAGAGGAAGAAGATGATGATGACTTGCTTTTATTATACAGAAAAAGACGACAAGCCACATGTCCTATGATTAAATGCAGAGCAAGTGAGGGAACTTATTCAATACTGATCAAAAACCATTTGAAAAGCGATATGAAAAAATTCAGAGAGTAGGTATTCGATTTTATACTAAATTTAATCAGAGAAGAAATCGAGCCAATGAAAATAAATGCCATAAATATCGCGGCGTCAGCGACACTACTGATCTGCGGTCGGGCGACACTGCCGTCTGCCGCTCGGCGACGCGTCGCTAGCTTCATGTCGTTAACTACGGAGGGAATTTCATAGAAATACATAGAAACCAGTAGTGTCGTCGCGACACGTCGTCTGCAGTTGTCGCCTGCGGTCGGCTGCGAACTCGTACCTTTATTATATTTATTTTACCATGAAAAGGACTATGGGCAAATTTGTACGGAGAGTGGACCAAAAACCAACAGAGCTGGGAGTGGTGTCATTAAATAGGTATTTAAATTTATTTTATTTCATTCTATGGGCACTATGTTCAATTCCATTGCAAAACTGAGATATTTGTATTTTAGTCAGAGTAAATACTATGGTGAATGATGTGTGGACGACGGTGATTTACTTAGAGAGTGCCCGCAGAACGCCTTACTCATATAAAATTATCCAATGGAATTGAACTTTGCACCTATAGAATGAAATAATGTACATAAGCAGACCTTTTTAATGACACTACTCCCAGCTCTTTCAATTATTGAGCACCCGATATTTTGGCACGGTTGCCGACCACAACTAAAAATCGCAGTTCGTCAGTTATTCCGTGAAGATGACATTTGCAACAATAGAAATACCGGGTGCTCATTAATTGCAATTTATTTAATTTATTTTATTTATAAATCATACGAATAACGCGTATGTATTCCCGTCAACACGCTAACAAAATATGTTGGTATGCTTGTTACCGACACAATATATCGTACAAGAAAAACTCACTATTAAAACTGCCACTACTCTTAGCAACCTCTTATGTCAGTATTGAATCAGAAAGGTATTTGTTACTTGGTGAGTTTTGGTTGTCAACCGACGATATATTGAATAGACTTTAAGTAGTAACTCATTCTCTAAAATATATTAATTGCCGTTGGACGTAAGTTACGGCGTTAAACACAGATTTATTCGGTTTTAGATAGATTCCAGTATTTATCTCTCCTTAAAACGCTTTTAAACTCCGACCGACAGATTTATTCACTAAAGATTTATTTGCTATTATAAAACTATAGATGTACAGTTATAAACTAAATCCGAGCTACTAGAACAACCATTATGTTTTTATGGATTGGATATACTCGTAAATATGTAGTTTAACAGACATAGAAAAACTATAACGTATAAAAAGACAAATTCGGTATTTTAACACATTTGGTATTTTGGCTTTTAGTGTTGATATTTAAATTTAGAATTACCAATTGACCATGTTTATGTAGATTACTTAACACGTTCGCCTCCAGTACTGTATCACTAAGTGCTAATACTATGGCGATCGAAATTATCTGATAGAACTCCTATGCCATTAACACGCATGTGTGACCGAACAGATTGTACTCTTATGCCAGCGACATAGCACTTGTGTCAAAAACGTTCGTATTTCTATGGCACTGGCATAGGAGGAAGAACTTTATTTATGCTAGTGGCATAAGAATAAGGTTACTCTCATCACGTATGGTGTCACTGGCATAAGAATCAGATTTTTTTGGTCACAGACGCTGTGTCATCGGCGTCGAACGTGTTAATTTACTTAGGTATAAAAGGGTATGTAAGAAAAATCTACTTCATGCCTGCCTTTTCTACCCCTAATTGCGTGAAAGCTCAGGCAGTACTTTTCTACATCTTATTACTTATAGTATTATATTATATTATTTTTGTATTACACCTACTGGCAAACCTATATAAAATTAAAAAAAATCTAGAGTGTGGTTTTTCCTACCAAGTAATTTAGAGCCGTGTGGTGACGGCAGTAAGAATACATTTGTCACCACCCCAACTCCTCCTGCGGGTGTCGTAAGAGTCGACTAAGGGATTGAAGTGTCACTGACCACTATTTGATAAAAGTTTGATGATGGGCAGCAGCGTCATCATAATATTAGACACATTACTGCAATCGCCAATCCGCTTGCCCAGCGTGGCGATTATGGGCATTTACCTCCTGATGAATTTACAAAAAAGGCCGCGGCCCCGAGGTTCCGGCGACCCCCGGTGCCCTGGTTATGGTAGCGGCCAGGGTGCTAGCGGGGTCAGGGGTGCTAAGAATCTCCGGCAAAGATCCGGCTACCACCACCGACGACCCCTGGCCCTGGCAACTTATAACACACGTACACTGCGGACCGACGAAAAGTTAGTGGAACTGGAGGAAGGATTGAGCAAGTTGCGTTGGGACATTGTGGGATTGTCAGAAGTCCGAAGAGAGGGCGAGGACACGATAATCCTAAAGTCCGGCAACTTGCTCTATTTCCGGGAGGGCGACCAACAGTCCCAGGGAGGTGTCGGGTTCATCGTCCACAAGTCCCTCGTAAACAACGTGGTGAAGATCGAGAGTGTGTCGGCTAGGGTGGC
Source organism: Thaumatotibia leucotreta (assembly GCA_025490895.1). Lineage (NCBI taxonomy): Eukaryota > Metazoa > Arthropoda > Insecta > Lepidoptera > Tortricidae > Thaumatotibia > Thaumatotibia leucotreta. The sequence goes on along the minus strand of JALPQI010030587.1, from coordinate 80,343 downwards.
GTACCTTATACTCAGAGTATCTGGGAGATACTCGCTGAAGGTCATACAGGTGTACGCGCCGACTTCGACACACTCCGACGACGAGGTGGAGGCTATGTATGATGATATCTCAAAAGCCATGCATAGCTCCAGAACCTACTTCACCGTTGTTATGGGGGACTTCAACGCGAAACTGGGCAAGAGAGATGGTGACGAGCTGAGGGTGGGGCAATTTGGGGTTGGACGTCGGAACCACCGGGGCCATCTGCTGGCTGGTTTCTTGGAGAAGGAGGGACTCTACATGATGAACTCCTTCTTTAAGAAACGCGAGCACAGAAAATGGACTTGGATGAGTCCCGACGGTGCAACTAAAAACGAGATCGACTTCATCATGTCGACGAAGAGACATATATTCAACGATGTTTCTGTGATCAGTACGGTTAAAACCGGAAGCGATCACCGCTTGGTAAGAGGCACGTTGAATATATGTCCTAAGCTAGAACGCTCGCGACTGATGAAGTCTACGCTCCGTCCTGCACTCCATCTTCAAAACCCCGAGAACTTTCAGCTGGAACTCCAAAACCGTTTCGATTGCCTAGGCGATGATGTGGACGTATTCAACGACGGGTTTGTGGAAGCTGTCCATAGCGCTGGGTCTAAGTTTTTTAAGGCCCAACGGACAAATAAGACCAGAAAGCTCTCAGACTCCACTCAGGAACTAATGGAAAAAAGGAGTGAACTGGTTCTACAATCCTCAGTTGATGCGACTTTATACCGGCAGCTCAACAGACAGATCTCTAAGTCCCTCAAACGCGATATGCGCCAATTCCGTACCAAGTATATAGAAGAAGCCATCGAGCGGAACAAGGGCTCTAAAGTTTTTGCAAGGGATCTGTCTGTTGGGCAAAGCCAGCTCGCCAAATTAAAGACTGAGGATGGTAGAATCGTCACATCCAAATCTGAGCTGCTGACTGAGATAGAGGGTTTTTATGGACAGCTGTACACGTCAACTAGCAGACCCGAAGTTGATCTAGCGGAAGACCTAAGAGCTAGACTGACCCGACACTACACAGAAGACATCCCGGACATCAGCCTGTGCGAGATTAGAATGGCTCTTGAACAGCTCAAAAATAACAAGGCGCCTGGGGAGGACGGAATTACAGCTGAGCTTCTGAAGGCGGGTGGTAAACCGGTCCTTACGGCTCTTCAGAAGCTGTTCAATTCCGTCTTACTGGAAGGGAGAACGCCAAAGGCATGGAACAGAGGTGTGGTGGTACTGTTCTTCAAAAAAGGTGACAACGCTTTATTGAAGAACTACCGACCCATATCACTTCTGAGCCATGTCTATAAGCTGTTTTCAAGAGTCATTACGAATCGTCTTGCACGCAGGCTTGATGACTTCCAGCCTCCCGAACAAGCCGGTTTCCGAAGAGGCTTTAGTACCGTAGACCACATCCATACGCTTCGCCAGGTTATACAGAAGACCGAAGAATATAACCTGCCCCTCTGTTTAGCGTTTGTGGACTACGAGAAAGCCTTCGATTCGATCGAAACCTGGGCTGTACTACAGTCTCTCCAACGGTGCCAAGTCGACTACCGCTATATCGAGGTGTTGAAGTGTTTGTACGAGAGCGCCACAATGTCAGTCCGACTCCAAGACCAGAGCTCGAAGCCTATTCTGCTGCAGCGGGGAGTTAGGCAGGGAGATGTCATCTCCCCTAAGCTGTTTACCGCTGCACTGGAGGATGTCTTTAAGACTCTGGACTGGAGAAGGCTGGGTATCAACATAAACGGCGAGTACCTCACTCACCTTCGATTCGCTGACGATATAGTAGTCTTGGCTGAGACCTTGGAGGACTTAAGTACTATGCTCGTTGACCTCAGTAAAGCCTCCGAGCGAGTTGGTCTTAAAATGAACATGGATAAGACGAAAATCATGTCAAATTCCCATGTAGCACCAACTCCCGTAATAATCGGAGACTTTACACTCGAAGTTGTAGACGAATATATATACCTAGGACAAACTATCCAGTTAGGTAGGTCCAACTGCGAGAAAGAGGTCAATCGTCGAATCCGACTCGGTTGGGCAGCGTTCGGGAAGCTACGACACATATTTTCGTCCAATATTCCGCAGTGTTTGAAGATGAAAGTCTTTGATCAGTGTGTGTTGCCAGTGATGACATACGGTACTGAAACGTGGCCGCTTACAATGGGCCTCATAAGAAGGCTCAAAGTCACCCAAAGGGCAATGGAGAGGGCTATGCTAGGAGTCTCTCTGCGTGATCGGATTAAAAATGAGACCATCCGCAGCAGAACCAAAGTAACCGAAATAGCTCTCCGAATCGCTAAACTGAAGTGGCAATGGGCGGGGCACATTGCGCGTAGAACCGATGGCCGTTGGGGCGGGAAGGTTCTTGAGTGGCGGCCACGTACCGGAAGGCGTAGCGTGGGTAGGCCCCCCACAAGGTGGACTGATGACCTGGTGAAGGTCGCAGGAGTCCGCTGGATGCGGGTGGCGCAGGACCGGTCATTGTGGCAATCTTTGGGAGAGGCCTATGTTCAGCAGTGGACGTCTTTCGGCTGATATGATGATGATGATGAATTTAGGGTTCCCTGAGAAGTCTAAGTTCTAAGTAAAGACACCTTTTCTGAAGTTGTTCGTTTATAGGACGCCCCAAGATAGACAGACGGAGGACCCAAAAGATAGACAGACGACGTTATGAAGATTGCCGGGAGCCGCTGGATGTAGGTTGCTTCAAACCTGCGTATGTGGGCCGAAGAAAGGTCTAAAGGGGAGGCCTATGTTCAGCAGGGCACATCTTATGGCTAAAATGATGATGAACCTGAATTCGCGATGTTACCAACCGGACTATCTCGACTTCAAGGCAATGAACCGAAAGTTCAAGTAGATACGTTATCACTGCCAAAGTTGCGTTTAGGAAGGTTGCATTGTATCATGTGAGTGATAAGAGACCAGAGGTCATGGATTTGATCAATTCTTATCATTGTGGCGAATAATTTGACCTACTGATATCGTTCGATATTCACGATTTAATAGGATTTTATCATTTTTAAGGTATCGCTGTTACTTATGATGCAATGAATACATATATTAATTCATTTGAACATGAACTTAATTTATATATTATAGCTTTCCGTAGTAAACCTCCCCAGTAAATTATTTATTTTGAGATGGTTGACGATAAAGGCTCATTTATGTGTTTGAGCAATCACAAATTCAATTTTAAATCATTTATTCAAAGGGCAGCTTTATTACGGAAAGTCTATAAGGATTTTGTAGCATATTCGACTGCAGATTATGTAATGCACCTATAACATGTTTATACAATAGTCAGGTTAGATGACAGAAAAAGGTTCCTTTTTCCCAGAATTTTTACATATGTACGAAATGTTTCAGTTTCCTTGCCGTTTTACTTAAGGTGAAGACACATTTATCAGCATGCGTACGCATTTTGTCTAGTAAAATTGGCCGTTTAGTATGAAACGTGTAAGCATGCGTACGCGTGCGGAAAGCTGGACGCGGTGCCATACTAAACTGACATTTTCTATAGACAAAATGCGTACGCATGCTGATAAATGTGTCTTCACCCTCGATTTCACCACTATATCTGGCTCGATTTCACACGGATAGTAATGTCAAAACTCCATAGTAATTTGACACTAGTATCTGTGAATAAGCGTTATTCTTCGTATCACAATAAATACATAAAAAAAGATGCCACGAAATGGAAATGGAGAATGTCGTGTTTGACTAACGAATATTAACCAATTCGATTAGGCTTTCTATGATCAATTCGGAAAAACACACGCTTTAAATTACAATTAGAATGCAGGTGCATCGAGTAATTATACAAAGTTCCCACCGACGGGGCCCGGCGGCGCGCCCGGAATGCGTGTACGCACCGAATCTACATACGTTTACATAACGTATGGGGACACGTGAACGAATTTGACAGTACCAGCGAAGTTTAAGGCCAAGTCACGCCGTGTGCGTTGTAACAAATGAAATTTCATATTAGATGGCACACCGCTTGCGTGGCGTGCACAAACGCGTGACCAGCAAACGGTGTGACATCTACTATGACAGTAAAATCGCTACAACGCGTACGCCACGCACACGCACACACGCACGTACTGCGCTCGTAACCGGTGTGGTTAGGCCTTTAACCTCGTAAGGCCCACTATAGTTACTTCTCCTATTTTTAATTTGAAGCTTGTTCTGTACGGTTCGACAGTGGACAACAAAAAAAAATGTAAACAAATATGGCGATTTTCCATATTTGACGTTTTTGACACAAATCGTGAAACACGTTCGCAGATATATTTTTATCCAATCGATTCAAGTTGGATTGCAAATAAAACATTGTAATGTACAGGGTCTTACGAGGAAGGTGGAACGATTCCCATACAAATAATGTTAGTGGTATATTTTATTACACACTATTAAGATATGATAATTTGAGCATCGATATACTTTCGAATAGTAATTTGACCAATATTTATAGAAAATTTATCTTTAATACAGAAATCACATTGAAACGTTGTTATTAAGTTTCAGTGCCAACATTTGAATTTTAGTATGTCTTGTGTATATAATGTGTAATTTGTGTATTGACATGTGTTTTTTAAATATAGAATGAATGTTGTTAAGAACAAAAACGTTGTTTTGCGTAATTTCTGAACAACGTTTTTTTTTAATTTACCACAGATTCGAAAGCATATTGATGCTCACATTATGTATCTAATGTAGTATCGGTTCAGTTACTTATTAAGTCTCTATTATTTTTTTGTATGGAAAACGTTCCACCAAGTCTCGTTCCGCTTAATATTAGAGACCGTCCAAAGGACGTAGAAAATCAAGTTAAAAAAAAATAAAGCTTTTTACAGTTTAAAAGTGTTTTATAAAGTACAATTAAGCACGGGAGCGACGAACGCGTCAAGCTGCGCCCGCGCCGGTATAAAACCTATTAAAATCAAAATAAAACATGGCACGCGACGCGTCCGGCGCGCCACCGACCGTTTGCTTTGCATCGGCTGCACCAGTTTTTTCCAAAGCCCCCTTTCTGAGACGTTTTTGTGCAAATCTTGCATCCATTGTGAAACGGAACGAAACTGAACTGAACAAAGCTAGATTCATAATTCGAACACCTGGCGGTAAGGCCGGGTTCGAACGGTCCCAACTGCCGATTCGCGACAGTGATATATCTGTCCTGGCCCCCGATAAATAAGGGCCTAATTGGTTAATACGAAACTAGGGTACCCACTGTACCCAGAGATTCGCGAGACAATAGACGTCTTGCGCGTAGCGACATAAAGGAAAGACATTGAGTAACGAGACGCCAAATATTGGGGATGTGCTCTATTTTTTTCATGTCAGAGCAAACGCAGGTGATGTTACTGTTATAGAAAACGTAAAATTCAATTATTCGTCTATTGACAATAAGAATTTGGAGCGTTTCTAATCCGGGAGGAAGCTGGGGATTGTTGGCACGTCGTTGGTCGGGTCGTAAAGTTGGCATGTCATAATGCAACGTTGCGAGTGACTGCCGCGCAGAGGCATGGCATGCATTGTCAGTTTATTCAAAAGCGACGCATAGCCACTTAACCGACGAATTTTATGACTTGCAATCATTATAGACACTTTGAGTTGCTTCAGACGACTATTATAATGTCGTAAAAAATGCGATATTAGACTTTAATATGTTTAAACGTTATAATACACCTTTATGGTTGTACCTATTATTATAAATATGTGCACAAATATAAACATGGCGGTTGAGTAGGTAAATAAATGTTTTAATTTAGTTACATGTAGCCAACATGTAGGATAAATTTTGCTTTTGAAATCGTAGGACAGTTTGTACGAATATTTTGGGGCAATAATGGTTAAATAAATAAATTATTCTGAGCCTAAAGTTCATTTGTATTTGTATCCTATAAATAATGTAATATTGAATAATTAAAAAAAATCTTTTTCACGAGCTAAATACATACTCGTATCACCAAACGCGGTAGCATAGCGGTTGATCTACAAGTTTGTTTTATAAGCATTTAGGAAGAAAGTGTTTACCTGATCTTGTCTTTTTATCAAATAATAATATTGAATTAATTTCACTTTCATAATTAATAGATATAAACTCACAATTAACGAGCTTTTCAATAATTTTCGATGCCAAGGCAAGTCAAGTTTGGCTTGATAATTTTGGATAACGAAATAAATAAACTAAACTAAATCATTTTAAAACTACATGGAATGGTGAATTAATTAGATAATCGATGTTAAAATCCCGTGAAATAGACACCCCCAATGGGCATTAAGGGTGTCTATTTATTAATAATAAAAAAAACTTACAATACCTTTTATCATAGGGACGAAACAAAAAGTACCTAACTACATATTTACTTTTTGTTTCGTCCCTATCCACCAAATGCATATGTCACAAGTAACAAACAAGTACAAAGGATTAATTAAGCTGATGGATGTTTATGAACGGCGTAAGACTTTAAAACTAACACCAACTATTATCTAGACTTAAAACCGGCTATTTACCATGTAAATTGCAATTATTGAGCACCCGATGTTTCGGCACTGTTAAATTAACTGGTAAAAAATAATGAAATAAAACTTTGAAAACGGATAAACTCGCGTATATCCGCAGACCACGAACCTTGTAAAGTGTTCGAAACGTCGGAATGAAGTTAAAATTAGTTAATATACGCGAGTTTATCCGTTTTCAAAGTTTTATTTCATGAGTAATCCTCGCGGTAACCGAAGAAAATATTATGGTAAAAAATAAATATCCGGTTTTAAGTCAGACTAATAATGTAAACGACCTCATGATAGCTCAAAAACGTATATAACACCTACTAACTGCCAGGCAGTTCGTATGTTCATTGGCCACCATCGTATAAAAACAAATGCAAACTATGATTCTCAAGTAGCAGGTCCGGATTACAATCAAAACAAAGACATTACCACAGACAATACGGAGCTCTCATTACAATATCGATTGGCGTTCTTTATTCCACTTCCTTCGGGTTATGTCCATTTCTGTCCACGTCCGGTGTTGTTAACCCTTAACTGCTTTGTTTGTAAATAAAGGATTTTAATATGTTAAACGGTACGTGAGTCAGCCGCCATATTTGTTTAAGTCTGGAGTCAGGGGTGCGCGCTAGAACTGGATGATGAAATCGTCGGTTGAAAGGCGAAACTCACAAGACACAACAGTATCGAATGAGATTAGAGTCAGAACTTAATTTATAATTTACATTATACTTTTTGTTATTTAGTTTCATCAGGATTCAGGGCTATTGAACCTAGGCGCGGATTCAGAACTTCGTTCAGGCAGTACTTAGACATACCTAAGTCCATTGTCAGGGGGAGCCGCGCCTGATGATTGAACCGGACAATTTAAAACTTCGTTTCGTAGTTATCATCATACCTGGGATAACTGGGGGCAAGTTATAGGGATTTGATATCGATTAAAAAGATGTCGATATAATTATAATAAAAGCTGTGCTCATTGAACATTCCCGATTACAGTACAGAGGTTCAATGTCATAATTATCTAGTATTCAGATGCCATTTTAATCAAAATGACAATTAAAATATTGTTATTTTAATATTAATTGTATATTTTGAAAACTATTTTAAAATAAACGCGTAACTACCCGTTTAAAGTTATTTTTTATTTTAATTGAAGAGTAAGTACAAGTACCTAATATTTATTTATGCCGAATAACATTTTGATGTTGTCATTCACAGTAACATCGATATATTTTTAGTCGATAAAATATTTTGCTACATCACTTTTGTATAAATGCCCCGAGTTATCCCAGGTATGGTTATCATATTGTGTTTCATACAAATCGGCTACTGATTCTGATAGGTATGCAACATTTAAGAATGCTGGTTGAAATTATCAAGCGTATTTAATCAGTGAAATTTCAACACGATTTTAATGCTACATATATTAATTTATATTTAGATCATTATAACCAATAACATTACAGCTTGTTCCCAATCAGTCTTTTCATCTTTTCTAATTAGACTGACATGTAAAATAAAATATTCTAACGTCTAAAATTAGAATCCTCCTTTCCGCTATTGAAAATCATTGAAAAAATGTAAGAAGCTAGTCATTTAAATGTATGAAGGCAGTTTATATTCATCTGTGTTACGCTTAAGAAATTGTGGGCTCGATACCATTTTAAAATGGGTATGGAATACTTAAAATTACTTTTAAGGATAGCTTCGTGTTTTGTTTACCATTTTTTTGTTTGGGCGTGCATTTTAATGACAATTTTACCTTTTTAGACCTTGGACATTTCTTCCAGTTGTCTTAGATAGTTGCGATTGGGTGACAAACCCAATTTGATTCGTAGGCCGTAAAACCAAGTCGAAAATAGAGGTATCCTCCGTCTACGTTACGGAATTAATTATCTAATAAGTAAAATAACAAGATTCTATCCCAATCAATCTAGTCAGAATTAAATTAGAATCTTGTCCTAACGATATGATGCACCGATTATAGTCCATGGAAAACATAAAAAAAAGTATGACAGAATCTGAGTTTAACGATTGAATATACTAACGTGAACCAACGTTGAACTAACGATATAGATATGTTATTTGCGGGCAAAAAGTATGGGCCGGTCAACTTCGCGCACATGACTGCATACATTTTACTGCACAAAAAATGTACGATCGGCGGATTTACAGGCATTCTCTAACAGTTAACCTAAGTGCAAAAAAAGTTTTGATTCGTTGGAAGCTAATATTTATTTCATGTGTTTGTAGATTAAATCGTATCTACTTTCGTCGTTCTATATTACCCGTTCATAGAACAACTACGAAACTAGTGAGTACCTTTTCAGAACGAATACAGTGATATGTGTTATTTTACCGCTTTTCTGTGAAAATTATGTCTAGCAAAGTACGTGTTAAGGTAATTCAGTTGCCATGTCACTCATTTGACCATCATGTTACATTAAAAACGTATTATATCATGTGTATTACCGTAAGAATGTGAGGCCTATATGCATTCATGTAAGGATGTACTCAGTGATCTAATTTGATGTACCTAATTATTTTTGCAATCATATAATTGTCACCAATTATCAACATTTTGTACTTCATGTTTTATAAGATCATAAGTAACTACTGCGGAATGAGGTATCGAGACAAACCAATGTGGTTTTACGATACTATCATAAAAAATGTATTTAGTTAGTATTACGAGTATATCCTAATAAATAAATAAATAAAAATTCTTACAGTGAATTATTATTTCAGATTGAAGTAGGTTATATTGAAATTTTAAAATTATAGCTTACTCCTACACTTGAAATCGACATAAACTACTAACACACAAGTTACTTTGTAAGTAGGCAATGGAAATAAAATATTTATAGCACAACTAGGACTTGAACCAATGACCCTTAGCGGCCCCGATCGTTCACTATCAGTGTTAAGAAAACCGTAATTATATGGTTTCTGTCTCCATGTTTGAGTAAGTGGAGATACGAGTATAAATGGTGTTTTTTACGCATTAACCTTTAGAATGCGCTACCGTCAAACAGTTCAATCAAATTTTGACTTTGACGGCTATTTCGTAAAATCAAATTGTAATGGAGTAGATCTGCTATGCATGGTGCTATGCGGTATGCTTATACGAAAGGTTAATGCGAGAAGTGGTTCCTTTTATGTCAGGTTGAAACTTCGGAGGGCCATTTGTACTCAAAAACGTATTTTCGCACGTGTATCGTAGGATAATTATCATATTGGGAATATACCCCATACTGTGATAGGAAAAACAGCGGAAAAGTTACATTATGAAACTCGCTTGTATTATCGTTTATGAACAAGATGCAGTCAGTAGGGCAATTCCATGCAAGAGTGTAATGTAACTGACCAATTTCTCGCATGTTTATTTAATAATTGTGCAAATTTTACTGTTGTTATGTCTTGGTATTAAAATAATACTTACTCTGATATAGTAAATAAGCAGACAATTTACATTGTCTTTGGTCACTTTCATTACAGTTACATGGATTTACACATTATGTTACACGCTAGATAACAAACTATATAGTTTATTTGGAGAGAGAAGCCACGTTAGATAATTATATAGACGTGCATTGCTGACACTAAAACATCTACATCGACTATGAATTAAACTGTAGCTAGTGACTTTTTGTTGTCAACTGCATCATCATCATCATCAGCCTATGCTATCATAATAGTCCACTGCTGGACGTAGGCCTCTCCTATTAACTATGCGTATACGCATCAGGAGGTAAATGCCTATAATCGCCACACTGGGCAAGCGGATTGGCGATCGCAGTAATGTGTCCACTATGATGACGCTGCTGCCCATCATCAATCTTTTATCAAATAATGGTCAGCAACGTCAACTGCATAAGCGATAAGTAATAAATGTATGAGAATGACAGATTCGTACGAAAAGTCACGTGACCATTTCCATACATTATTATGGTCACGTGACTTATCGCTTATCGTACACGATTGCAGAATGACATCTTGGCTAGGCCTACTGACGATAATTACGTAAACAGTTGTCGTTTTAAAATTTCATTCATTATTCATTATTGCTCCTAAATAAATATACAAGTATCGTAAAAAGCAATAAGTGCTGGTTAACCGGGCGTCGGTTAAAACGTGACGTCAGAGCCCTGCACAGAATACGAAATTAACCCTAGCATAATTGTTTAAAGGCCGTCACACACTTAGCTATAATACATTAATATACTCGTAAGATATCTTACAGCTTGGCACCACACATGACATGTATAGCGCCTCATTCTGTAGCGCCTACCTTGCGAGAGAGACGGAGATATGTCTTATATTTATATTATGTATATGCTTATCTATACTGTAAGATATCTTGTCAGCCTCCATAGCCTAGTTGGTAGTGACTCTGCCTACGAAGCTGGAGGTTCCGGGTTCGAATCCCGGCGAGGGCAATTTTTGTGTATTTATTTATCACAAATAATTGTTCCTTGGTCATGGCTGTCTATGTATTTAAGTATCTATATGTATCTATATATTATATCATCGCTTGGTACCCACATCACAAGCCTTAATTGAGCTTACCGTGGGACTAAGTCGATTTGTGTAAGATGTCCCAAGATATTTAGTTTATATTTTTATAGCTCACTATCTTATCTTACGATACCTTACCATGATTTATCTCCCTCTTTCTCACAATGTAAAGGTGCTACAGAACTTAGATATATTTTGCATTGGAGATCTCCGTTTCTTTCAGAATGTACCGTCTCTCTCACAATGTAGGCGTTAGAGAGAGAGCTAGATACATGTCGCGTGTGCCGAACTATATTGTAAGATATCGTATAATATTTACAAAAACATACGTATTTAATGTTATGATTGATTTTGAAACCTTTATACAGCTGGGCCTTAAGTTTCACGAGTTTCATTTTAAATGAAATGAAATATGAAATTAAATGAAATTATGAATTGAAATGAAATGATTTATTGCTGAACATGGATTAGTAATTTATAAACAGGCAAACATTTTCCTCGTATTTTCTTTTATTTGTATCAGATGCGACAATAAATGTACTTTTTAGTGCAGATGGTGCGTTTTTCGGCTCTAGTGCGAGAGTGTGTCATTTTACGTCAGGTCCAAAACTTCGGAGGGCCATCTGTACTAAAAAACGTCGTACGAGACACGTGCAAAAAGGAAATTCGTAACTCGTGTCGATTTATAACACTCCCTTTGGTCATGTTTGAAAACATCGCCACTCGTTTCGAATTTCGTGTTTTTCGCACTTATGTCGTAATGTACTATTTTAAGACTGAATACATAGACAGCCTCTAATTTGTCAAGCAGGCATGCTAGGCTCGCATTAGAATTCCGAGGAACCTCAAGGTTCAAGGTAACGCAAGGAATGCCCAAGCGCGTTGCTATGCGAGCGATAGTGCAGTCGCGATCAGATATATCGATACGGCCGCGGGGCTCAAAAATATCTAAACATGCACTATATCTCCATGACACAAGGTACAGTCAAAGACAAAATAAGGTGTACACAAAAATGTTCAAAAATATGTCCCAGTGCACTCTAATTCTGTGTAATAAGAACGTTCGTAACATATTTATGAGCGGATTCTTTCGGTACTTATTTTTGCACTTGACTGTACGTGTACACCTCTATTTCAGTCGTCTGATATAAGCCCATGAGAGTCCATTCATCTCCTTATATAGCAGAATTTTGACTTTTGGATACATACTAATTATGTATTCTGTAGCACTAGTTTACGAGACTGTTAGTTTAACTGTATTCTGACATGAAAACTGATGATGTCTTCTGTAGGGCCTACAGCAAAGAGAAAATCGTTCGGAATCGGAAACTCTTTCACTCTAATGACATCTTCGATGGAGTGACGGAGACAAATTCTCGAAATTCATGATTTCGGAAGCTCGCGGTTGGCCTATGGGAACATACCCATACTACGTGACCTGTTTAGGGGGGGGGGGTCCGTCAAAGTACCACTCTTGGTCACCAGGGGGGGGGGGGGGTCTGGTGCCTTGGCACGTGCCTAGTATATTTCGAGATTATTTTGTAATAACGTATGTAATTTAAATTGGACTTACACGCCACCGTTTTTCCCATCACTGCAATTTTTAAAAGTACAATTCTACAATTAAAATCTACTATTTAACCTACGCCAGCACTCTTACAGTACGCGTTTTCATAGACCAAAAAATACTACGTGAAAACCTAGGGGGGGGGAGCTAAAAAAAGGCTTAAAAAAGGGTCACGTAGTATGGGTATGTTCCCTAAGAGTGTACAAGACTTGAAAATAACATTACCGTAGTGAATAGTTATAATACTTATAAATTATAATATTATTATGTTTCAAGCAGAAGGTAATAACAATACGTTGTTTTAATGTTTATTTGATATGTTATGTACCGAAAAGCAAAATGTGCTTAATTTGGTGACATAACGTACCTACCTAATATAATTACAAATTAAAAATTCGTAGGTAGTAAGAAAAAGCCAAATACTACATTAGAAACAAAATTTTAACGATGTTTTAGTGTTAATAGAAACTTTTTAATAAGTAGAACACCTTAATTTATTTAGATATCGCTTAGCAGCAAACTACCCACGTAGGTAATGGTAGTACTTACTTTTTTATTCACATAAAAAAATCATGACTACCAAATATTTTATCGTAATCATTATACATCAAGGACTATAATTGGACTAATGGTCTTAAAAGTATTGTATGTAAAGCGGAAATAAAATATCTTGAAGAAATTATCAATATTGTGAATATTCAGCTAACAATACTAGTAGCGCCATCTACAAGACATAGCTGTATCTACAAATTGAGTCCTACTCGTCAGTAGATGGCGCCACATACAGATTGCCGTAATCAAGGTAAAACAGTACTCACCAGCGCCATCTAGTGATAAATAGCGGAACGAGCACGCCAACTTGCTCAGCAACGACGACAACGCCATCTACCGGAGAACACTGCATCCAATGCGCACTTAAACACATTTTTCACGTAAATTCGAAATTCGAACAACTGTCCACATCCACAATACATTTTAAGCAACAAAATTATTATAATTATTTATTGGATCACGTCACATGTGTGGTGTAGTTACACGGTTGCACTGAATATTTGACACACATTTCACTGCACATGCGGTGTTGCATCATTGATGCATATATCTGAAACAAAGAAAATTATTCATGAGGTACTGAGAACATTGTTTCATATTGAATTGTTTAAAAATCATACAATATGCAGCCTGAAGTCTTTATTCTACAATGCAATATTTAAAAAATGCAGGACTAAGTGATGATTCTATGTATAAGAATGTAATTTATTAAAAAAAATATATAAAATAAAAAGGTTGATTTTTATTTGAAATTTTCAACTCTTCAAGGGTAAATCCAGCAACATACCACAATTCCAGCTTTACAGACTAATTGTTCAAAAGTGCAAAAAATTCTACAGTACAAAAAATACAAAAAAATGGCGTGGACATTTTAGCCATATAAACACAACTATGAAGTAACATATTTCAGAGATAATACCGAATAGGAAATAATTGGGAATTTCGTACACATAGAATTGGTTGACTTTTTGTATGCTCAAACAGAACGGAGACTTTAACACTGCTATTTTTTATGCCCTGGTACAGAGTTAATTGGAAATAATAATATATATTATGTGCTGTTGCACAGCACCCTGCTTGAGAACAGGAACGCAAATTATAAATGAATTTATTTGTAAAGTGGATATTCACTGCAACTACCACTACTAGTTAGATGAAGTTACACATATTACCAGTACAAGAATTCTCAATTGCCAACATACTTAGTGTAACCAATAGCCAATTTTTAGTACATTAAAATTATTTAAAATAAACATTTTTTACGGTTGGTGCTGTACAAGAATATTCTAGAAATGTTATTGAAAATTTTACCTATGGCGTAGGAGATAAAGTTGAATTTAGTGTCTGTAATACAAGTCTTTATTAATTAAAGATAAATTTTGATTTGATTGTTTATAATATGTTTTACAGGTAAAGCACTAGTTCTTATGATGCTATTTTTCTCACTTTGTACAGAAACAAGCTTTTTTTTAGTAAATAGATCAAGTTGTATCTGTTGCAGTCGACAGAGTAATATGAAGAAAAGTAGATTTTTTTATATATAAGTATATAAATATGATTCAAAACAAATTGTGATTACATAGGTACTTGAAAACCATTATCCAAGATTCCTAGATGTAAGAGATTTTAAGTTTTCTGTTTGAAATTGAATCCTTACCCAATACTAAATTTAATGTTCATAAGCTTTAATATTTAGTTATTTGTAGTAACAGGAAATTATTTATGTCATAGGTTTACATAAAATTTATAAAGGTATAAACTACATACATATATCAATATATGATTTGATCCAAAACACAACACTTGGATCGGGAATATTTATTGCATTCAAATTATGTTGTTATTTATTCCTTCTGCTATTTGCATAATTTTAACCAAAATAATATTTTATTATTATTCAATTATATCAATGAAATTGAAAATATTTAACAATATTAAATTGGCAAATACACTCCTTTAAAAGAAGAATAATGAGTGTTTTTAGATATTATATTGCTTGAAATGAGTTTCAGAAAGACCGTCTGGTATGTAGCTGATATCACCAGTGCATTAGATAAACATTTCACGTGTTACTATGCAGGCGCACCATGCAATGACCTTTTTGCAGTGCCCTTCAAAATGCATAAGAGTTTAATCACTTTTTCAACAAATTAAAAAGGTAGTGTAGTAAAATACGTACCACAAACACTTCATCCATTAAAGCTCTAATCCTGGTAAAAGAATCCATCGCGAAAACACGCGTAATTACTAACCAAAATAAAAAGTAAAACTCAACCTAACACTATATTTCACGAAGTTTACACACCGAAAACATATACTTTTGAATGAGGTTTAACTAGCACGTAACCACGGAATTTACGATAGTTTCTAAACGACTTTTCAGGCCTTCATGCATATAAAAATCTCGAATATTTGCCTGAAAATTAATAGCACGTGCACTCGAATGCACATGCACTAAGGTAACTATAATCCAATAAAATATATTTGGCCCACTTTTATAACTATTGACCAACCAGGACAAGGTGTCTAGTATAGTTTTAGTATTAATAGGCACGTGAAAAATATAACCAATTCGAATTACAGCGGCTGAAAAAACTGCACAAAGAAAACATATGATCGATCGAACAAAACTGAAGTGCACATGGAAGCTCTATGGTTACTTACTGTCAGCCGGTGAGCTGTCAAAAGTCATCGCTGCCAACCACTACCAACAAAATCCAATACTTGTCTATGTAAAGGCTGTAATACACTATCGTCAAAATGATCACGCCATGATCACGCCCAAAAAAATATTGATGATAATACTGACCGTGGATGTTGAACAGTTGGTAATAAATATTTTATTTTAGCAGATACGTGTAATACATGGTTGTCACGACGTTGTTGCGAGAAGAGCCTGAAACAAGTCATACATTTGAATAAATCGTGAAAAATATACTAACGCAAATAAATGGACGTATTTAAGCAGAAAGGAACCAACCCACATGAATTTGTCATTTCAAAGATTGACTTGATTATTTTGATTTATGGTGTTAATTTGAATGAAAAATTCTTGTGGGTTGGTTCCCTTTCGCATAAATACGTCCAAATAATCTCAATTAAATTTTGCTTACCGGCTCATCTTCCACCCATAAACTTTCAAACTCCTTTTCGAATTTACCAACGATATTTTGTTGGGATGTAACAATTACGCTTTCATGATTTGAAACCATAGCTTGGGTGGACCAGTTAAGGGAACCTGACATCACGAAGCCTTTTACGATTCTAGTTTTATGCTGCTTTTTCTCGTTCAATGTTTTATATTGAGCATGCACATTTAGCTTCTCTGCGTACATCTTCAAAATGTTCTTCCGTTTAACGGCTTTGGGTCCATCAATTATGCAGAATTTGTGATGCATCAAGATGGATTTCTTATTGGTCTGCACTTGAATGAAACCTAGAATATTAAAAATGTGTAAGTAACACTATTTAATGAAACATAGATAATTATATGCACATTTGCATAACATAAAAAACGTTAATATTGAGCCAATTATGATTTAATGGACTTACTGTATTCTTTTAGCTTTTTTATTTGTGAAGGCGGTGTATTCGCCATGTCACTATCGACGATTATCCTAACGAGCACGTGTCTCTGTCCTAGCCGAATGATTTGCTCGGCTATTTGGCTGCTTGTTATTAAGTACATACAAACGTCCAATGTTTCACGTGCTGATTTTAAGTATTTTATGAGCTTAAAACAATTCAGCTCTCTACTCTCACACATAGTTATTTCCTTATTTGGAGTCACTCGAATTGTGTGGCGAACAACATCGTCCGAAAACAAAATCACATCATTTATTTCACGAAGCTTGGCGTCATTGCTTGACTCGTCGTGGAATTCTTCTTGCGAGCATTTTTCTGAGTTAAAAAAATACCTGTACACTTTTTTGGCTACTTGGGAAGCGACGATTGCGGTGGCTGTAGACGCCAAAATAAGTTTAACGCTTTTCCAATCCATGATGTTTTCATTCACGTATCGATTTCACGCCACAAATCACAAATTAAAATGCTTTTGGTTTTAGTAATCAGTAGTCCACCATGTTGTTCACGCATTTAACTAAAAATTCAATATTAGGTACGTTGAGCACAATTTGAAAATCTACCCTCTTTTTTATGCTAAAGTTATGATTCCTAATATTTGTAAAACAAAACTTCCGGCGTATTGCATATAATATTATTTAATTTAAGTTTGTTGTAAATATCGATTACATGAAAAAAGCAATTTCTATTATTAAAATAATAATTTACTGTATTATTATTTTGATGTCAAAGTTATTGTTTTTAATGGCAAATAAAATAGTAGCCAATGTTGATCAACCTGACAATTTTATTGACCATAGCATAGACAATATTAAAATTTCAAATGAAAACACTGACCTTTCAAATAGAGAGTCACCATCACCAATTTTCGATTTGACGTTCTTATCTTTAGCATTTTACAGTGATTTCTTTTGCATTGCGGATAGTGCGTAAATGATAAACATAATTATATGTAATATGAAAGTTTCCTATCTATAGAAATACTGTCCTCATCGATTCAGGATAATGATTGGCCAAGTTACTGTTAAGCTTCGTGTCTATCAAGTGTAACTGATTCTAAAATTAGATGGAGTCTTGGCGCATTTAAGATTAAACAATGCCGAAGGTGCCGTATAAGTCGTCGGAGCAACCCGCTCGCGACGACGAGGATTACGAGATCGTGTCGTTTGAGGACTTCTGCGACAAGTCTCCGGGGTCTAAAACCGATTTATTGACGTTAAATGACAACATCAACTATCGCCTTTGTTACGAAGGGGAGAAGCCAGTGAAATTTGTTGATGATGAAGGGGGGACGTCCAGCAGGGATTTGGATCAGTTGGAAACCTCGCTGAATGGTTCCAAGGTCAGCTTCAAAGAACGGTTGTCCAACTTTGCGCCATTTGGAAAAGCATCGAAGAATACGAGAGCGTCACCATTCAGTGGAGTGATTCCCAAGGCGAGGGCTGAAAGTGATTCACCTAGGGAGCATAGGTAAGAATATTTTTTTTACTTATTAAACCCTTCTATAATACACCCTTGAATCAATAACACTAACCCCCTTATGCCCTGGCCTCGACATTGGTTGAAGGCGACCAGCGGCGAGTGAATCCATGAGTTGAAGTGGGGTGCCAACATGGGTATGAGAGGGAGCACCATACGTTTTCCGCTAAGCCGTTCGCTTTAGACCGATGTCGTGGCCGCGGCGTTATTTGTAAACTCCTAACTTAGCAAGCGGCTAAGTATTGCTTGTCCCTTTTGGTCTTATCAACATGTGTATTAGACCAAAAGGGACAAACAATCCTTAGCGGCTTGCTAAATTAGGAGACGTTTATGAATGAGAGTGTTTGAATATACTTATTGAAATTAATTTAAATACCTATCCTATTAGCACTAAATATATATAGTGCTTAAATATTTAAGCAATGTCTTAATTTAATGTCTATTCTAAAAGTATGTTAAATTCAACAACCTGTTAGTTTACTATTGGAAAATCTGCATTTAATTTTACTGATAATCTAACCTGTCATTGTAATGCATAATTATGTGGATACTGATCTATATTATTTCCCAGCATATTTATTGCTTCATTATCCCAAAACTGCACTTCAATTCATTCATTCATTGGATCAATTTCTATACTAAAAGTTGACAATTTTCTAGGATTGTATACTTGTAAAGTTTTGTGGTTTTGGCCCCAGGAGCAAATACTACAAAACATGTGGGATAAGCCACAGCTATCCAGTTGTGTATTTGTCTGGTTTCTACAGTCCTATTTGTCCAACTTTGCAGATATTTATTAGGACAGGCTTTGTCCATCTTTTTCAATGAAGACCGTTAAGATTTACAGACTTGACATAGCTGCCACACTGTTCTGAATGTCTGGCTTTTCATGAAGTCATGTTCAGCTTTGTGATATTAGGGCCTTGCAAATTGGCTAACTTACATTCAATGCCTCAATCAAAAGTTAACTGTTAACTACCATCTAAATTATAGTGAAACTACAAATTATTATTATACAACCCTTCAGTACATCTATAATTAAACAATGAATGACTATGTTTAAAACGCTAGCAATGAATTTGTATTTGGCACTGCTGGAGTGCAAATGGCAATGGATGGTAATTGTACACCACCAGACAAAGAGTCTGGTTGTTTGCTTGCTGTATCAAAAATGCTGTATTTTTGTGTGGCAAGAGATAAAAATTACTTCTTACAGTGATTAATCCTTTTTATTTTGTCTGTTTTGTGTCATTTGCTCACATAATTATTATAGAAAATAATTCAAAAGTTGCATCCATTTTTAAAATGAAACTTAGAACGTAACTGTAAGTGAAAGTACCAGTAATTAATTTCCATTTAATTTCTTTCCCTATTTTATTTCATTGTATTTGAACAGAAAAAAACAATAACAACTTTTTCTGTAATACCTATAACATATTAGCCCTCAAAGATATAGTTTACCAATTGACATATAACTAATATAATTTTATTGCTGTGTGAAATTATCAAGGTCTGTTGTGTGATTTCCTTAGTTAGGGAATGGGTTTTGAAATATAAACACAGGTTATAATTATTAAATGTTAGAATTATTGTTATTTAATAATACAAGCTTAGACAATTTTATTATGAAACAAGTTATAATACTTACTATAATTCCATATGATATGTGCCACACTCAAGGCATTTTTGACTAATAATTTTATAATAAGTTAGCATATTACCACAAAATAGAAATAATATGCATCAATATTAATCTGTACTTCAAAATCAACAATAATTGTAGAGAATGAAGAAAAAGTAACAAAAAACCTCATGTAATTAGAAAATGCATGAACACATAATACTGCTGAATGTTTTAGAATAATTTAGAATATATCTGTCATTTCATAAAATAGTAGGTTTCTTGATTCATGTTATAGTTGTATGCTACACACCTAAACTATCTAAAATATTATATTATTACTGTTTCCTACTATGTCTTAGTATTTATTAAATTAGTGTAAAATAATCGACATATCAAGGATTATGTAGGCTATCATTTTGAATAGTTAATACTTAAGAATGGTGGTAGATATTTTTTTGAAGCTGCAGCCCTCATTGTGTTATTGAAAACAAAATTTTGTTCTATCTTTTTATAGATACTAAATACGTAATTATTATCAGTAATTTTTGATTATTCAAAACACAATGAATGTGTGCCTTTGCAAAACTTTATAAGATTTAATGTTACATTGAAAAATATTATATTTACGTATAATTTAGTTTATTAGCATGTATTTCGGAAATATACCGGCACTCTCTCTCAACAGCGACAACGTATCCACATCCACGGACAGCGACGAAACGACAGACCCCCTTTACGAGTTGAGAAACATTCAAAGTATTATCAATGTCACTCGAGAAAACATAGATACTTTGAATGCGAAGTTTGCCGACGTGCAAAATCCACCGGCTCTATACGTGGCCGAGTACCAAGAGCTCACATCCAAGCTGCATAATCTGGAGATCCGGGAGCGAGAATTGAGGGAGATGTTGCATGCCGAGTCTCCGGAGCCAGACGAGAACTCCATCGACAATGATGACTCGAAAAAGTTTGACACCCTCACCCGGCAGCCCAAGGTATTCTTACGAGCTCACTTACCCAACCAGCAGCGCACCAGCGTCCCAGTCAAAGCCGGAATCAGTCTCAGGGAAGCCCTGTCCAAAGCATTGAAGCTCCGGAATCTAACATCCGAGGTATGTGAAGTCGTCAGAACCTGCGACAATGCTCTACTCCCGTGGGACATAGACATATCCACGATAGAGGCGGAAGAAGTGACCGTCAGAGTTCTCGATAAATTCCCGATCATGTCTCACATATCTCATCAATTTGCAAGGAAGACTTTCTTCACGCTCGCCTTTTGCGAGTGCTGCCGGAGGCTCCTCTTCAACGGCTTTTATTGCTCGCAGTGCAACTTCAAGTTTCACCAGCGATGCGCGAACAAGGTACCGAGCATTTGCCACCAGGTCCGGATGACTGACACGTACTACGCGGCGTTACTCGCTCAGAACCCAGAGACGCAGGCGGGCATTCTCCACTACGAGCCTTACTTCGGATATCATTATAACAGAAACGAGCCGAATCAGAAGCAGCATCCGAGATCGTTGAACCAGCACGACCGATCGAACTCCGCGCCGAACGTATGCATCAACATGGTGCAGCGTCAAGGCATGGAGCAGCGGAGGTACCAACAGGGTGCTACGAGCTCTCCTCAACAGAATAGCAAGTACTTGAGCTCGGATAGAGACCGCGACGATCGGGACCGGGACAGCCAGCGGAGTCGAAGTTCGCAAGCTTCGCCGACCGGCACGCCACGTCCGCGACGGGCGCGCGCGCGTTCTGCCGACGAATCCGTCAAAAACGCCCTAGCACCTAGAGAAAGCTACGACGACTGGGTCATCCCGGCCGACGAGATACTCATCGGTGCCAGAATAGGCTCCGGCAGTTTCGGAACAGTCTACAAAGCCCACTGGCACGGCCCGGTCGCCGTTAAAACCCTCAACGTCAAAACCCCCACTCCAGCACAGCTCCAAGCTTTCAAAAACGAGGTCGCCGTCCTCCGTAAGACGCGGCACTGCAATATTCTGCTCTTCATGGGCTGCGTTTCGAAGCCTTCGCTCGCTATAGTCACTCAATGGTGCGAAGGCTCATCCCTGTACCAACATCTACACGTCCTAGAGACACATTTACCGATGCTGTATTTGATATACGTCGCGCGGCAAGCGGCGCAGGGCATGGACTATTTGCACGCGAAGAATATAATTCATAGAGATTTGAAATCGAATAACATTTTCTTAAGGGACGATTGGTCGGTGAAAATTGGTGATTTCGGTCTAGCTACAGCTAAAGTGCGGTGGTCGAATACGCAGTCACCTGGCGGTGTTCAATGGCAGCAGCCGACTGGGTCGATACTGTGGATGGCGCCCGAAGTGATCCGAATGGCGGACCCAGCGCCTTACACTTTCCGTTCAGACGTTTACGCTTTCGGTATAGTGTTATACGAGCTAATGGCAGGGGTGCTACCTTATAATAATTTAAACAATAAGGATCAGATACTGTGGATGGTCGGGCGGGGTTTATTAAAACCGGACCCTCGGTTGCTTCGCCCTGACGCTCCTCAGGCGTTGAAGCGGTTGTTCAACGATTGTATTAAATTCGACCGCGATCAGCGTCCTCTATTCCTTCAGATCTTAGTGTCTTTAGAGGCAATGTTGCGAGCCTTGCCCAAAATAACGAGAAGTGCCTCCGAACCGAACATTAACAGGCAACTCCATAACGACGACTATTTGAGTTATAGCTCCGTGTCGCCGAAAACGCCAGTTAACTTCCAGTTCGGTAATGATTCTAATTTTCCCGCGTTTTACGGAATACCTGTGCCTAGACATTAGTGAGGTCATTTATAACAAATTACATAATACTATGATATAATGGGAGACCATCTTGAAACAGATCGGGCTCCGTTAGCTTAGCAATAACATCCCGTGTAAGAGATAAAATACAAATACATTGATTTAAAATTTTGTATCCATTATAATTTGAATAATTATACGAATATTTATACTCGTTTTTTTAGAGTGATTTAAAAGATTCATTCAATAACAGAACAGTAGTTAACCCTGATACTTGTGTCTACATTGAAATCACAATTATAATTACTTTATGAACTTTTCTCATAAAAGTCTAAAACCGTTTAACAAAACATAAATCAGATAAAAAGAAACAAAAAATTAAAAAAAACTTCTATAATGTAATTTAGAAGTTAAAAGTATAAGCTATAGTAAATATGTAAATTGTATTATGCCTCACAACGCAAGGTACAAGTATCAATTGGGACTTAAAAGTATTACCTCTTATTTATAATTCTCACAAATGTCTCCTAACATCAAGCGTCAAGTATTGATTGTCCCTTTCAGCCTTTCAATATGTCTTATAAGACCGAAAGGGACAAAGTCTTATCGGCTTCCTAAGTTAGGAGCCGATTATAAATAAGGGGGTTAGCCTAGAAACTTAGGATTTGAAATTTTATCAAATGGGCAAGGTTCGATAAATATGTACCTAATGAAATAGATAGGAGCTAAAACCAAGCACAGAAAGGCCTATAGGAGCATTTTTACTTTTAGGGACACCCAATTAAAAAACCTTAATTGCTGTCAGGTTCGTAACGACTATTAACACGTTCGACGCCGGTGACACAGCGTGTGTGATCAAAAAAATGTGATTCCTATGCCAGTGACACACATACGTGATCAGAGTAATTAATCAAGTTCCTCCTATGCCAGTGCCATAGAAATACGAACGTTTTTCACACAAGTGCTGTGTCACTGGCATAAGAGAACAATCTGTTCAGTCACACATGCGTGTCAGGAGTTCTATCAGATAATTTCGATCGGCATAGTATTAGCGCTTAGTGACACAGTACTGGAGGCGAACGTGTTAAATACGATATCTTTAGGAATTTCAACTTTATCTGTATTTTTATATTATAATATCGATTACAGTTTATAAAATTAACACCAAAACCGATTATTGAAATTTAGTGCTTATTGTCGTTACAGCCCTGACTGAAATTAAGGTTTTTTTTTAATTTCACACTAATTGGGTGTCCTTAAAAAAGAAAAAGCTCATAGTATTGAGTTTATAAGTGAAAAATGTAATGTTTTAAGAATATGGTATGCCCGGGTGTGGAAGTTAAGTTATTCGGAATGGTTATCGTATGTATCATTTTATAATAGTATTCTGCTAACAGTGTTGTACGAGATATGGTTGTCCAAATCAATAGTATTTGCAATAGTAATTTAATATTATTTTCTATTTAATTATGATATCTCGAATGCATTAATTTAATTACAGTTTTTGACAGTGTACCTACGCAAAATTGTTAGAATGTTATAATTATAAACAAATTTACGCTACTTAAAATTTTGAGCATCATTAAGGCATCAATACAAATCTAGTGTTTTAGTATGGGATGTAAATGATTGAAATGTGTACATTACAATGCACATGACCTAAGACTACGAGAGCAGTCTTTATTGTTAAACATTCACTTTGGAGATATTGTAATAATCCCTAAATAACAATTGCTTTTTAAAAACAAGTCTTGTAAATTCCTAAAGTAAATGTGTCTATTCTAGTACATACTTGGGTCAAAATAATTTTCAGTGCCTTGTTTCCTGTCTAAAAAAATTTTTTTGGTGACAGGACATATAATTTTTTGGTTTTAAGCGGGCCACAGACGATCAGTTATAACTGCTCAGTTTTAACTGTTCGGTTAAAACTTACTTGTGTAGGAAAATATTGAAACTGTGCAGTTGAACTGATGATGTAATCAAAAAATCATTAGATTATTTTTAACTGAAAAGTTTGTCTGAACAGAAAAAATTGAGCAGTTAAAACTGATCGTCTGTGGCCCGCTTAAAATGATCTCCGGTTAACTGTTAAACTAGTGACCCTAAAATAAGAAAGACATACATTACACCTATTTAATTTGTATACATAGGCCACTAGTTTTGATTTTCCAACTGACATAGTAACTTTTTTTAACTAAATTATAGTATGTTTTATTAAAATCAATGTGTAAAGAAATGCAATCCCTATGTTTTTGTTATCGTTGTGGTATTTTCGTGATAAAGACATAACTACTTGTAATAATTAGTACCTATTAACAATTTAGTGTTTTTCATATTCAGTATTTTCTACATTATTTGTAACAACATGTCAAGGTAAGTATAGTATGGCAAGCAATTACTAAAAAGGCGGCAAATTTACAAAGTGACTCTAAGATTTGGCCACTCATAGACAATTTACGGTCTGTTTTACAATCTCTTAAGTATATCAGGCTAATAAAATTATGAGTATCCTTTCCAAGGGGCTTAGCACGTGATTAGTGCGACAGTATGTCGCCGCGAGGTAAACTATCCATCCCTCTTTTATTCATATATTGTTAGTAAAAGATGGAAATTCTATCTCGCGGCGACATACTGACGTACCAATCATGTGCTTAGCATACAGGCATATAAAAGGGTAAGTAACATTTATCTGACAGATATATTGCGGTTGGTGAAACAGGCCCTTAGATTCCTATTGCGGTTTTTTTTTGTGAAAGCTGGCCAGACTATAATATTCCTATTTCTATAAAATATGAATCAGTCGATTGGACAATTTATCAAAAACTTATTTTTTAAGTAATAATCGAAATAAAAAAGTATTTTTCTTCAAAGAGACCATAAAATCTCAAACTTAAATAAATTATTATGCATTTATGATTAAACAGTTTTTTGCTTAGTTCCATATTGTATGTATATAAAAACGTTATTATTGTTCTTATTAGGTCTGTATATTGTTTAGTTAATTTATTACATAGGAATAGGACTAAATAATTATCTTTTCCAAGCATGTATATATAGAATCTAAAGCTAGACGAAAATGAATTTTGACATTTACATCTATATTGTGTTACACGAACCACTGAAAACCTTGAACGGGGTGATTTGGTTAAACTGAACAACTTTTACTATGGAGCCAACCAAGAAATCTCAAAATCTTGGCTCTATCATACAGAGTCATCGTGGGAAAAAATGAATTAAAAAGATATTTTTTTTTAGATTTCGTGATTGGCCCCATAGTAAAAGTTGTTCAGTATAGCCTACTAAATCACCCCGTTCAAGGTTTTCAGTGGCTCGAGTAACACCCTGTATACTAGTTTTTCTTATGTATATTATGTACGTGGAAAGTGTGTAAAAAGGAAATCACGCAATAGTATACCTACAGGTTTAGTCATAATCATTATTGTGTAAAATATTGTCTAAAACTTGACTGTGTAGAAGAATAAATAATCATGATCGAACAATTGAATAAAAGTTATTTAAATCTCCAAACTACCTTGATATTTAACTACACTTGTCTATGATTTGTCGAAGAATACAGATCGGGTGTAATTTTTCCATAGAAAATCCTGGAAAATTTTAAATATTTACAGGAAAGGCAGAATACTTTATAACATCAGGTTATTTTTGTAATTTTCCTGAATTAATCACACAGTCCAATAAAAGATCGTTAGATAGATTGGTGCAGACCAAATTTTATTGTTAAAAAAACCGCCAAAAAGTATAGGAAAAGGGGTTTTTTAATCATGACTTGGTATTTTTATATCCACGGTGTGACGGACGATAAAGCTACAAGATTTTGGGATTCGATGGAAAAATCAGGGAAATTCCAATATATTTTGATATTAAATTGATTCCATTTATCCTTTTAAAAAATTAAAAATATATTTGATATTTGTGTGTCTGTGTTTACAGTATTTTCTATGAAAAATTATACTCGACCCTTACTCGTATTCTCCGGGATTCGAAAATACTGCTGACAGAACAGTGTACAAGTCAATCTATACAGCCCTGACCAAACACCCTGTATAAGTAAATATATTCATAGTTATATTAACTTATATTCACAGTTTAAGTGCAGAGAATTACAGATAATAGATTAATTAATCACTCACTACCTAGGTACATAACATAATATACCTAAACAACTCTTTTCCTGGTAAATGTTGTGTCAACAATACAGTACTTTCGACTCCCTTTCTGATTCCGGTTTGATAATATCTGCATACCACGGGCAGCATTATCGCAGCTACCAGCACATCTGCCCTTCATCTTGCCACAGCTGCCCTAGCACATCTTGTGTTTGACAGCAACTCGCGATTACAGTATGATCGATAAATGAAGACACGTGAGATATATGGACGTCGCTAGCTGCCAAACGCCTTCACATTCCGCATAGGCTACCCGTCCTTAATAAATACAATAATTAAAAAACACGACTGCCTAAATTGAGTATACAGTGTGTGGCCTTGAACACGGGAGAAAAATGAAATGGGTGACTCCTTAGGCTATCCGCAATAATCCTGTAAAGGTCCCGATGTTTAAAAATTGATAAGTTTGGAGATATTGTTATTCAAAGTTATGGACCCGAAGTACTGGATCTCGGCATCACGATATCGTATCGTAGCTTGTCAGTCGCAAGAGTCATAATAGTTATTTTGGTTTTATTTTTACACTAATTTGGTACGTTTTTTTTTAAAGTTTTTGTACATTTTTCAATGTTACAAAAATGATAAGTTATTAATAACTTTTAAGTCAAGTAAAAGAACCCATAATAACAAAATTTCCAAGGAAAATGAAAATGCAAAAAATATATATATATTTATTTTTAATGACTATACTTATGTGGAAATGATTGTTGCTTAGCTTATTAATGCACCATTTAAATTTTCGCCCCGGTTGTAGGCCACACACTGTATAGGGCGCCATATTGTTTTCAACGTGCCGTCATGTAGCCTACATTACCATACATCTTGCGATATTTCGAGAAAATGTTTTTATTTGATAATTTTATCCAAAACCATTTACTTATGTAGGTACTTTTTACTTATTTAAATTCGTAAATATATTCTTAAAAATAAATCATTCGGTGTAATTATACGGTTTTATGATATGAATACGATGTAAGCTCTTTTGATGACTAACAAGGCCCTTTTGTTAAAAATAATGCATAGTATGACTTTCTATCTACATATTTGCAGTTTCAATATCGTCATTTATTACAATAACTACATATACTTCTTGAAGATACTGGCAGTCTAATCAACATTGATACTGATATCAGTTCTTTGTGGCTTGAGCGTATACCCTCTCTTTGTTTAAAATAGCTGATAGACGATATAAATAGGTACCTACGAATATTTTCCTGTCCTGTCTGGACAGTTGTTTCGATACTGCTGGAGAAATCGTTTAGATGGCGGATAAAATAAGGTAATTATACTTAGTTAATGTTTTTGTTAAATATTTATCACTAAGTAGTACGATCATGTATTTAGAAGCAATTAACCTTACATAGGTACTTATTGTTTATGTTCAAACGCTTAAAATGTAAGCAAAAATGTAATTTAAGTACCTATATATTTCCTAAAAATAAAAGTGAAGGGATGTAGGTAACTAGGTATTAACGACCACATAGGTCCTAATCAATTTCGTTTAAATTAAAGGGTGAATGAAAGAATTAAATTTTCTTATAGTAGTCTTAGTTATCTACTAATATGGATAACAATATGATGTACATAATAGATAAATTATGTTTTTTAGAGAAACGAAAAACAAAACAGAATATACGAAATTTAAAGTAAAGTGAGGTGTTGTTTATATTTTTTTAATTTTATACTTAATGTGTTTGTCAAATTGCCATAGACGATGTAGTGTGATCTTTATCCCGTAGGGTAGGTAGCAAAATTTAAACACTTCGTTCTATCCGAAATATTGAGCAATTTTCTAAACCTAAACATATAACCTAATGATGTTTCAACAGCGTAGCTCAAAACTTAAACGTCTAGTTAAGAGCACCGTAAAACCATACAACTATAGTCCACAAGTCCAACTCGTAATTATTTTAAGCATCAATAGAAATCTTTTAATTTGGTTTTATCTAAGTTTTTTAATCATTAATAAGGAGACTTTGTGTAACATCTGCGTCAATAATATAATAATTACACTAAATCGAAGATATTTGACTTAATTTTGAACCATAGTTAAGAGCTTTTGGACTATAGTTAGGTAGTTTTACGGCATTTCTTTTTATTGTATTCATTTTCAATGTACAGATACCAACGGTTCTCCTCTCGTCGCAACATCTGCCAGCGGATCTACGACAACATACCGGGCTACGGATCCGGGCTGTTGCTGGTGTTACTAGTGTGTGCTTTATGCGCCGGCGCATGGTGGGCTGTGTGCGGCGCAGTGGGCGGCGCGTGGGGCGAGGAGCACTACAGGTGAGGGGCAATGCCCTCAACGGTTCTCCTCGCAACTGCCAGCGGATCTACAACATACCGGGCTACGGGTCCGGGCTGTTGCTGGTGTTACTAGTGTGTGCTTTATGCGCCGGCGCATGGTGGGCTGTGTGCGGCGCAGTGGGCGGCGCGTGGGGCGAGGAGCACTACAGGTGAGGGGCGATGCCCTCAACGGTTCTCCTCGCAACTGCCAGCGGATCTACGACAACATACCCGCATGGTGGGCTGTGTGCGGCGCGGTGGGCGGCGCGTGGGGCGAGGAGCACTACAGGTGAGGGGCGATGCCCTCAACGGTTCTCCTCGCAACTGCCAGCGGATCTACGACATACCGGGCTACGGGTCCGGGCTGTTGCTGGTGTTACTAGTGTGTGCTTTATGCGCCGGCGCATGGTGGGCTGTGTGCGGCGCGGTGGGCGGCGCGTGGGGCGAGGAGCACTACAGGTGAGGGGCAATGCCCTCAACGGTTCTCCTCGCATCTGCCAGCGGATCTACGACATACCGGGCTACGGGTCCGGGCTGTTCCTGGTGTTACTAGGGAATCGAAGCCGGAACCTGTAGCTTTGTACGGTCCATTCATCCTTAGTTATCTAGTAAACAACTTTCTAACCTAAAAGTACACGTTTTCTGATGTAAACTGCTGTTTCCTTGATTAAAATTAAGCATGAAATAAAACTGGTCTGCGGATGTCATCCGCAGACCACGAACCCTGTAAAGTGTTCGAAACGTCGGAAGTTAAAATTAGTTAATATACGCGAGTTTATCCGTTTTCATAGTTTTATTTCATTTGTAATCCTCGCGGTAACCGAAGAAAATATTAAGATTAAGCATTTTACTAATTACTACGGACGGACTACACAAATATGGACTCAGGTATTTTGGTATATGCAAATATGGCAGTTTACAACAGAAAACTTGGTTAGAAAGTTGTTTACTAGATAAGACAACTAAGGATGAATGGACTTTATGCAGCTACGAAGCTGGAGGTTCCGGGTTCAAATCCAACTAGGCTAGGCTATCTTGTGGCGGGCCTTTCCCACGCTGAAGGTCCATGCATTTTTGAAGGTATGAACAGCAACACAATTTTCTTTCAATTTTAATACGAATAATTTATTCAAACGTATGCACATGTTTACAATTTCCAAGCGTACCAGTGGGCTCCAAACTAGGCTGAGCCTGTATCTTGGGACCCACACTGAGTCGGTTAACATTAGCAAATAACTACATACAGTATTACACGTTACAAGCAGCAAGACATAATCATTAATTTTAGGCATTTTACCGTATTTCTTTGTTCTGAAATACTATGATACTTTAGTAGAATTATTTCTTTAGGTGCATGGTCACGATTGGTAGCATAAAAACAGGAGTTATTAACTTTATTTATTAATTTTTGAGTGGGTTCGATTCCCAGACCAAATCTGTGAATGCAGAATGACTTAACTTTTAAGAATATCTTAAAGTCTATTACTTACTTTATACCCTGTCTACAATATTCCACGTACTTTCCCTTCATGTTCCCTAATTTTGGGACGCCCTGTATACAGGGTGGAAAGGGACGACGTTCCTTCCCGCTACCGACCGAGTCTACCAACCATTACGATGAACTTTCAGTATGGGACCAACATCGAAAGCGTACATGGAAAATTGACTTTTCCATACTATTGAACTCTAACTATTCACTCACTTTGTATGAGGGGTTAATTTTTTTTTTTTAATATTTCGATGTTGGTCCCATACTGAAAGTTCATCGCAATGGTTGGTAGACTCGGTCGGTAGCGGGATGGAACGTCGTCCCTTTCCACCCTGTATTGATATAAATATTTTTCATCACACTTGCTGCCTAAGCGCGCCACTGCTTGTATGCGTAGCGGTAGTAAAAGAAAAATGAAATTCCCTAGGGAGTAATAGAAATGTCAGTACGTCATAGAATAATAGTTTGGATTGAAACTTTGTCCGCAAGTGCGATGAAAAACATTGTATGCATCACGGTCGGTAAGCGGAATACTAACGCCTACGGCGTCGGGCTTGTAGGTAACACTCTCGTTAGTAATTCCGTACCGTAAAACCATACAACTATAGTCCAGTACTACGACTATGGTCCACAAGTTCAACTCGTAATTAAGCATCAATGGAATTTCTTTACTTTAGTTTTATCAAGTTTTTTTTAATCATTAATGAGGAGACTTTGTGTAACAACTGCGTCAATAATATAATAATTAGATACACTAAATTGAAGATATTTGACTTAGTTTTGGACCATAGTTGGGAGCTTTTGGACTATAGTTGGGTAGTCTTACGGTACTTACCTCCCTTGATGCACAATGTACTATTACTATTTTCATCCACAGACGACTATGGGAGCGGGCACATCCTGATAATGTGAAGAAGCCACCGACTCCCATCACTTATGAAAAGGTTAGAGAAATAATCGAGGGTTGTCTGGTGAAACATAAGTCGAGATACATACCTAAGGGGTGTACCGATAAAAAACTGGCAAATTCAAATGAAAAAATCGGGTCTATGGATCTCGCTCTTCTGTGTAGAAATCAAACTCGTAGATCGCGATCGCGATGTTGGTAGTGTGGTATTGATAGTCACCACAGGTCAATATAGTTAAAAAGCTGTAATTTCTGGCTTTTGTAATTAACTAGGTCTTAAATTAGCTAACTTTGGTCCTTTTTTGTTGCTACTGCAATTTCAGTAATCACAATAAAAGTTCTCCAGAATCCCTTCGAAAAATATTTTTCCAAGCTCTTTTTTTTATTCTCCACTGCACGATTTAGTGTTCTGCAGAAGTGACCTATATTTCTGGTTAATCTCCATGTTTTTTTAATATACCCCTGCCTTGGGCGCAGTAATACTCTGTGAAGGGAATTATGTCACATATTAATTTTTATGGGTCTTTAACTATACAGCTTTTTAACTATATTGACCCGATTTTTTCATTTGAAATTGCCAGTTTTTTATCGGTATACCCCTTAACCATTAAAATAACGTCACGTAAGTGCCAACCCAGACTGTCCACCATTTGTATCCACCGAATGCTGCAATACTTCGGTCACATAGCTCGCAGAGACCACAACTTGGAGAGACTTGTTGTGATGGGAAAAGTGGATGGCAGGCGGCCCAGGGGACCTAGTCCAACCCGATGGTGTGACCAGATATCAGCGCAAATGGACACCACACTGAGCAACGCTTTCCACAAAGCAACCGACAGGGAGAAGTGGAGAGCTGCAACAAAAGCTATTAGAAAGCGGAGTC
The DNA here is from genome assembly GCA_025490895.1 of Thaumatotibia leucotreta. Classification (NCBI taxonomy): domain Eukaryota; kingdom Metazoa; phylum Arthropoda; class Insecta; order Lepidoptera; family Tortricidae; genus Thaumatotibia; species Thaumatotibia leucotreta. The sequence continues at coordinate 47,954 of JALPQI010030587.1, read as the reverse complement.
ACGATCCTCAGCAGTGAGGGACCGACTCAGAAGAAGAAGTGCCATATAGTTCGTATTTAAAAAACCAGTTTGCTCGACTTATCGGGTTTCACCAGACAACCCTCGAAATGTTCACTTGTCGTGATTTTTTGGGAATACGATTTGAAGAGTTTCTTTTTAAAAGGGCTTATTTCCAGTTTGAAGTTTTTTGGGAAATTGAGAAAAACATAATCCACAGTTTCCTTTTTGACATTCTTTCTGTGTTTTTGATATAGTACTTAAGTAAGTTGATATAAATGTCATGGCACTAAATATATTGCTTTATCAACTTAATTATTCAGTTAATATACCATAAACTTTCAGAATTGAGCCCTTTTGATGCAAAACTTTTAGAATTAAGCCGTTTTGTTGCGGCCTTGTGAGCTTATCCAATAAAACAAAAGCTGTTTTGCAAAAAAATTTAACAAACCCTTTATTTATACAAAAAAAATACTTCATAATAAGTTATCATAATAAAGTTACACTTCTAAAAGCTCATATCTTTTTCTTACTATTAGGGAGAAATAGGCCCTTTTGATACGGACGGATTTCAACATTTTAGAGGACAAGATGAGACTTATTAGAACTTGAAATTCAAAACATATATGTATACTCCATTTCAAATACCAGGGCCCGATGCCACATAAGACTTTGCAGTGGTATCGGGCCATAGTATTTGAAATGGAGTATATTTCAGTTTATAAAAAGTTTAAAGGGGAAATAAGTCCTTTTGAAAAGACACTCCTCATTTATCCTTTTGGCAGCCTACTAGTAGAAAAATACTCAATTTTCTCATCTACTTTCAGATATTACCGGAGTTTCGTTATCACGACCACAATAATCTGAGCACCAAGAACAAGCTGAATGCCACAGAGTTGTCCAAAAAGAAGCCCGATCTCTACAAGAAGGCTTATACGGAGCGCCCGCCCGAGGTACTAACACTGTTCTTATGTTTTTGCCATTGTAGATAATGTAGGTAAATATGAATCCTAATTAACATTTATTAATCGTATTTTGATATATATACTATTTAATTATAATTGAGACAATACTCTTTATTGCACCTTAAAGAAAAATATAAAACAAATAATAAGTCGGTAAGCGGAATACCTCAGCCTACGGCGTCGGGCTACGAACAAATAAAACATGGAAGCCGCACGCCATACTAAATTGCCTGTCAATAACGGTCCTGAATTTTAGTTCACAAATGTCTTGAATGACTTTCAATATCAACCTATAAAAACTTAAACCGCCATTGAAAAATAGTTGTGATTGGTCCATCAAAGTTTTGATTGGCTATATTCTATAAACATTTGTCAAAGATGTTGCTCCGAAATATGCGCGGTGTTAAGAAAAGCGCTATGTCCTGCCCATCTTGGCACAATTGAACAATTGGTTTTGGGGGCATTTTTGAGCTGGCGTTAGACATCCATGTTATATATGGTCGCAGGCGTCGGGTTTCTAACACTTTCGTTAGTAATTCCGTACTTATCTCCCTTGATGCATAATGTACTACTTTTTCGGTCGTAGGTGATGGCCGACATCTGCGCTCAGATCAAAGACGACATGAGGTTCGATTGCTTCCCGCAAGATGGCGCCAATGAAAAGGAATGTGTGCAGAGAGGTAGCCATTTTTATCTCATTGTTTTTCAAAAACTTTGTGTATACAAGTACATTGATTAAAATTGAAATTTTATTAGAATTATAACTAATTATAACTTCTGTCATAACTGAACCTAAAGTCCATTCATCCTTATTTGTCTTATGTAGTAAACAACTTTCTAACCTAAAAGTACACGTTTTCTGTCGTAAACTGCCATATTTGCCTATACCAAAATACCTGAGTCCGTACTTGTGCAGTCCGTCCGAAGTGATTAGTAAGTTGCTTAATTTTTAATCAAGGAAACAGCAGTTTACAACAGAAAACGTGTACTTTTAGGTTAGAAAGTTGTTTACTAGATAAGACAACTAAGGATGAATGGACCGTAAGTTACATTGTAGATAAATAAATCAGTATTGATGAGAACTTTTAATCGACACCCTGCAACTTACCTACTTCATATTGTGAAGTTAATACTAGTTGACCCTCCGAATACCAAATAAATATATGAATAAATTTACAACCTTTTAAGCTATCATGGTCACATTATTAGTATGACTTAAAACGGGATCATCATCATCATCATCATCAGCCTATAATAGTCCACTGCTGGACGTAGGCCTCTCCTATTAACTATGCGTATAGACGCATTAGGAGGTAAATGCCCATAATCGCCTCCCTAGGCAAGCGGATTGGCGATCGCAGTAATGTGTCCACTATGATGACGCTGCTGCCCATCATCAATATTTAGTCAAATAATGGTCAGTGACACTTCAATCCCTTAGTCGACTCTTACGACACCTGAAGGAGGAGTTGGGGTGATGACAAATGTATTCTTACTACCGTCACCACACGGCCTATTCACACACATTATTAGTATGACTTAAAATGGGATATTTACCATGTAAATTGCAAAATTGTCCCCAAAAGCAACCGAGGTGATATCGTGAGTGTCGTGTGTCGTAGTTGTGTTCGAATTTCAAGTGAGAATGAGGACGGTGGTAATGGTTGTGACACTGCAAAACAAGCGACTTAGAAAGAGGGTAGATCGCTACGGTGTGTGGGTAGACCACCACTGGTGCATTCCACGAAAAAGTCCACCATTGTCCCGTACGAACACGGTTTTTCTCAAAATTGTGGGTTTATCGAAGTTGTCTTTCTTGACCAGAGGAGTCGGAAATTGCTCAAAAATATATATAATAACTAATAACTCAGGAGAAAACTGAAATTATCGGAATATAAACGCGTTTGTACGGGACAGCCCATGGAATGCTCCCACTAAAACGCGCAGTTCGTCAGTTATAAATGTTATAATAGGCATGATGACTGGCAAGTCAAATCAGCATCTTTTTCGAACTGTCAAAACGATCACCACTATGGAATTTTATATGAAATACTCAAAAGTGACGTCACGTTTGAGTACTGCCAAATGACCTACTCTTTTAAGTTCTTTTCAATTTATTAAATAGAAGTTCTGTACAAAAATTACTGCAATCTACATCTTAGTAATAATTTCTTCGTGTCTTATGTCGTGCATAATGTTAAATAATTTATTTTAACAGTCATCATCCCTATCTACTAACTACTAACGTAAGACACAAACATAAAATATTGTCGAACCGGGTTACTCACGTATTAAGTCGATGATTGCTCGACTTAAATACGTGATCGATGGGTCGTCGTCCGTCGTCGCGTCTGGCTTTGGCCGACGGTGCTCCGGACGAGGACCCTCTTAATGGGTCGAAACATGTCGAGCAATAACTTAAATACTTGAGTAACCCGGTTCGATAATATTTTAATATGTTCGTCTGTTACTCCGTGACGATGGCATTTGCAATACAGTGTCGAAATATCGGGTGCTTACTATTGCAATTATTTGTGTATTTATTTATCACAAATATTTGTTCCTTGGTCATGGCTGTCTATGTATGTAAGTATATATGTATGTATCTATTATATTATTATATATATCGTCGCTTAGTACCTACATCACAAGCCTTAATTGAGCTTACCGTGGGACTAGGTCGATTTGTGTAAGATATCCCCAAGATATTTATTTATTTAAATAATTTTACAGGTTGTTGCTGGCTCTCCACAAAAACCCAAGGCGCCCCATACTGTTTCTACCCACCGCAATACGACACGTTCCGATTCGCGAACATGACGGAAACCAGGCACGGACTTACGGCGTACTACCAGCGATTACGGCCATCCGGATATCCGGGCGACTTCGAGGTAGCCAGGATGGACTTTAAATACATGTCGGATAACACTCTGCAAATTAAGGTTGGTTTGCTTCCATTAATATTGCGTACTACCAGCGATTACGGCCATCCGGATATCCGGGCGACTTCGAGATAGCCAGGATGGACTTTAAATACATGTCGGATAACACTCTGCAAATTAAGGTTGGTTTGCTTCCATTAATGTTGCGTACAACTAGCGATTACGGCCATCCGGATATCCGGGCGACTTCGAGGTAGCCAGGATGGACTTTAAATACATGTCGGATAACACTCTGCAAATTAAGGTTGGTTTGCTTCCATTAATATTGCGTACTACTAGCGATTACGGCCATCCGGATATCCGGGCGACTTCTAGCTACGAGATAGTCTGAATCGACTTTAAATACATTTAGGATAACTGTCTACAAAAAGGTTGGTTTGCTTCCATTAATATTGCGTACTACCAGCGATTACGGCGATCCGGATATCCGGGCGACTTTTAGCTTCGAGATAGTCAGAATGGACTTTAAATACATGTCACATAACTGTCTGCAAATTAAGGTTGGTTTGCTTCCATTAATGTTGCGTACTACCAGCGATTACGGCCATCCGGATATCCGGGCGACTTCGAGGTAGCCAGGATGGACTTTAAATACATGTCGGATAACACTCTGCAAATTAAGGTTGGTTTGCTTCCATTAATATTGCGTACTACCAGCGATTACGGCCATCCGGATATCCGGGCGACTTCTAGCTTCGAGATAGTCAGAATGGATTTTAAATACATGACGGATAACTGTCTGCAAATTAAGGTTGGTTTGCTTGCATTAATGTTGCGTACTACCAGCGATTACACATGTCGGATAACACTCTGCAAATTAAGGTTGGTTTGCTTGCATTAATGTTGCGTACTACCAGCGATTACACATGTCGGATAACACTCTGCAAATTAAGGTTGGTTTGCTTGCATTAATGTTGCGTACTACCAGCGATTACACATGTCGGATAACACTCTGCAAATTAAGGTTGGTTTGCTTGCATTAATGTTGCGTACTACCAGCGATTACACATGTCGGATAACACTCTGCAAATTAAGGTTGGTTTGCTTGCATTAATGTTGCGTACTACCAGCGATTACACATGTCGGATAACACTCTGCAAATTAAGGTTGGTTTGCTGCTTCCATTAATGTTGCGTACTACCAGCGATTACGGCCATCCGGATATCCGGGCGACATCTAGCTTCGAGATAGTCAGAATTGACTTTAAAAATACTTGTCGGATAACTGTCTGCAAATTAAGGTTGGTTTGCTTGCATTAATGTTGCGTACTACCAGCGATTACGGCCATCCGGATATCCGGGCGACTTCGAGATAGCCAGGATGGACTTTAAATACATGTCGGATAACACTCTGCAAATTAAGGTTGGTTTGCTTCCATTAATGTTGCGTACAACTAGCGATTACGGCCATCCGGATATCCGGGCGACTTCGAGGTAGCCAGGATGGACTTTAAATACATGTCGGATAACACTCTGCAAATTAAGGTTGGTTTGCTTCCATTAATATTGCGTACTACTAGCGATTACGGCCATCCGGATATCCGGGCGACTTCTAGCTACGAGATAGTCTGAATCGACTTTAAATACATTTAGGATAACTGTCTACAAAAAGGTTGGTTTGCTTCCATTAATATTGCGTACTACCAGCGATTACGGCGATCCGGATATCCGGGCGACTTTTAGCTTCGAGATAGTCAGAATGGACTTTAAATACATGTCACATAACTGTCTGCAAATTAAGGTTGGTTTGCTTCCATTAATGTTGCGTACTACCAGCGATTACGGCCATCCGGATATCCGGGCGACTTCGAGGTAGCCAGGATGGACATTAAATACATGTCGGATAACACTCTGCAAATTAAGGTTGGTTTGCTTCCATTAATATTGCGTACTACCGACGATTACGGCCATCCGGATATCCGGGCGACTTCAAGCTTCGAGATAGTCAGAATGGATTTTAAATACATGACGGATAACTGTCTGCAAATTAAGGTTGGTTTGCTTGCATTAATGTTGCGTACTACCAGCGATTACACATGTCGGATAACACTCTGCAAATTAAGGTTGGTTTGCTTGCATTAATGTTGCGTACTACCAGCGATTACACATGTCGGATAACACTCTGCAAATTAAGGTTGGTTTGCTTGCATTAATGTTGCGTACTACCAGCGATTACACATGTCGGATAACACTCTGCAAATTAAGGTTGGTTTGCTGCTTCCATTAATGTTGCGTACTACCAGCGATTACGGCCATCCGGATATCCGGGCGACATCTAGCTTCGAGATAGTCAGAATTGACTTTAAAAATACTTGTCGGATAACTGTCTGCAAATTAAGGTTGGTTTGCTTGCATTAATGTTGCGTACTACCAGCGATTACACATGTCGAATAACACTCTGCAAATTAAGGTTGGTTTGCTGCTTCCATTAATGTTGCGTACTACCAGCGATTACGGCCATCCGGATATCCGGGCGACTTCTAGCTTCGAGATAGTCAGAATGGACTTTAAATACATGTCGGATAACTGTCTGCAAATTAAGGTTGCTTTGCTTCCATTAACCTCTTAAGACCCAATGTACATTACAATGCACATAGTTGTTGCCATCCAATTTGTATCTCTAAAGTAGAATTTCTTTTGTTTCATAACTTTTTGAAACAAACGAAATTCTTACCAATGTACATATAGAACAAGGTTCAAATTAAAAACAGGAAAACTAACTATGGTGGGCCTTACGAGGTTAATATTGCGTACTACCAGCGATTACGGCCATCCGGATATGCGGGCGACTTCAAGCTTCGAGATAGTCAAAATGGACTTTAAACACATGTCGGATAACTGTCTGCAAATTAAGGTTGGTTTGCTTCCATTAATGTTGCGTACCACCAGCCATTACGGCCATCCGGATATCCGGGCGACTTCAAGCTTCGAGATAGTCAGAATCGACTTTAAATACATTTAGGATAACTGTCTACAAAAAGGTTGGTTTGCTTCCATTAATGTTGCGTACTACCAGCGATTACGGCCATCCGGATATCCGGGCGACTTCAAGCTTCGAGATAGTCAGAATGGACTTTAAATACATGTCGGATAACACTCTGCAAATTAAGGTTGGTTTGCTTCCATTAATGTTGCACACGCACACACACACACTCTCACACACACAGACACACAAAACATTTGTTAGTATTAATATAGTAGCTAAAACATTGGTTAAGTAATAAATAATACATAATAATTAATAGTATTATAAGCATTTAGTTTATATAAAGTAAACTAAGTAGATAGATATACATGGTGTTCCAGGAGCCACTGAAACCCTTAAACGGGGTGATTTAGTAGGCTATACTGACCAACTTTTACTATGGGACCAATCACGAAATTTAAAAAAAAAATCATAAATTTTGACCGATCGATTACGACATTTTGTATGAAAGAGCCAAAATTTATTTTTGAGATTTCTGGGTTGGCTCCATAGTAAAAGTTGTTCAGTTTAACCTACCAAATCACCCCGTTCAAGGTTTTCAGTGGCTCGTGGAACACCCTGTATGTAAAATTTCACTAAAAAAATAGATTATAAACACTGTTAGTTATGGAGGGGTGGGTCATCCCAATACAGGTATACTTACCTAAAGGGAAGTCCTACCCACTGTTTTGCAATATTGTAAACCAATTTTCAAGGAAATAAAACATTTTCATTTTCATTGGTGCCAGAAGTACCACTTTTCGTCTTACCCTATCTTACCCTAGATCATTTTACAGTAGTAGTATTAGTAAAGCCCGCGCCTTCGGCTTGGCGGTAAATAAGAAATAGTGAACCGCCCTTAATACACAATATAATATTTCCTCCCACAGATCTACGACGCAGAAAACAGGCGATTCGAACCGCCGGTCCCCCACATATCGACGAGTCCCGATTACCTGTCGAGCCTCAAGTACCGCATCCAAATTGAGAGCGCGACTGTCGGGTTCAAGATCGTACGGAATTCCGACAATGTTACCCTGTAAGTGGTAAATAAACTAAGTTAAGGAGCAATGTACACACACTCACACACACCACACACACACACACACACACACACACACACACACACATATCATTAGCAAACACCGGTTTCACGGGGGCAAAAATGTACCAGTGCTAGTGATTCATTAAATATCGACTTTGTTTATCGACATCCATAAAAATAATTTTTTAACCATCATTATCATATCTAAACTAATGGCTAAGTTGGAATACGTTTAACTATATGCAAACCTCTTTCATTTATACTTATCGCAACTATAAACAACCGATATCTGACATTGACTGTGTCGAGTCACTTTTGACAACCATTGATCGTTGAATAATTCATCTTTAGCGCTATTGCTGTAATGTGTTCACTATGATGACGCTGCTGCGCATCATCAATCTTCAATAAATTAATGGTAAGTGGCACTACAGTCCTTTAGTCGAGTCTTACGCCACCCCCGTGAAGAGTTGGGGTGATGACAAATGTATTCTTACTGCGGTCACCATGCGGCCCAACAAACCCACTTAAAGATAATACGTCATATACAGTGTGTGGCCTACAACCGGGGCGAAAATTTAAATGGTGCATTAATAAGCTAAGCAACAATCATTTCCACATAAGTATAGTCGTTAAAAAAATTTTTTTCTCCATTTTTTTTCCTTGGAAATTTTGTTATTAAGTCAAGTATGACTTAAAAGTTATTAATAACTTATTATTTTTGTAACATTGAAAATGTACAAAAACTTAAAAAAAAACGTACCAAATTAGTGTAAAAATAAAACCAAAATAACTAGTATGATTCAGTACCTGATATACTATCTTGATGTCTTGCGACTGACAAGCTACGATATCGTGATGCCGAGATCCAGTACTTCGGGTCCATAACTTTGAATAACAATATCTTTAAACTTATCAATTTTTAAACATCGGGACCTTTACAGGATTTTTGCTGATAGCCTAAGGAGTAGCCCATTTCATTTTTCTCCTGTGTTCAAGGCCACACACTGTAGTTGCTGCCACAAATACAAACAAGAGTTTTTTTCACGGGACACAACACATTAAACAAACACCTGCACAATATTGGCAAAACAGATAGTCCTATGTGCAGGGCCTGCATGGAAGAGGAGGAAACAGCAAAACATATTCTTCTAGATTGTAAACAGGTAGAGGTATACAGGAGTAGGCACTTGGGGACTCCACATACACTAAAGGAGGCATTTAGCAACCTGAAACACACGCTGAGTTTCGTGGAGGAGCTGGATGTTTGGAATAGGGCTATTATCAAACCGGAATCAGAAAGGGATTTGAAAGTACTGTTGACACAACAATGGACACAATATTTATCAAGAAAAGAGTTGTTTGTAGATCTCGCGAGTGATTAATTAATCTATTGTCTGTAAGTCTCTGAACATAAACTACAAATATATTGATTTAACTATAAATATATCCTAGATTGACTTTACACTGTCGTGTCAACACTACTTTCAAATCCCGTTCTAATCGCGGTTTGATAATACCTCGCTATCACGCAAAAAGCCCAGTAAAACTAACTGACTAATTAAGCTGTTGAATATTTTTAATAAAAATAAACATTCGCAGTGTCGACACCCAAGACGTCGGCGGTCTGATACTCTCCGACAAATTCTTGCAAATGTCCGCCATTTTGCCGTCCGCGCAAATGTACGGGCTCGGCGAGCGACAGGGCCGGTTCAAGCTCGACATGAATTGGAAGACGTACACTATGTTTAACTATGATGCGGCGCCTACTGAAAATGTGAGTTTTATTCTATCCTCATTCTGACAGGAAGTCTATCATATATCTATAATTATTTTTCACACCATCTATTCGAACACGGGCCTTTTCTTCCCTGCTGGGAGGGATCAAAGTGGCACTTTTCTGTTCAAGGACTTTCTATTGCCAGCCTAAAAAATTACAATGAAATATGAAAATAAACAGTACGTTCATAATTGATAAGAATTTCTTCAGAATCGATTATTTGCATAAATATTAAATATGTGATATATCTTTTATTTTTCTCATAGGTGGTATGAAAAGCAGTATGTCACACGGTATCAAAATTATTTCGTCTTCGGCGTTAACGCTTGAATCCTTCGTTACACTCAGGATTCAATATACGCCCACGCCGGAAATATACCATTTTGATCCCTTGTGACACAATTTACTATTAATTCTGGCCATTTGAGGGTATCCGCTATTTATATTACTTTAGTCTAGTACGGTATTTGTTATTGTGTTATAATTAAATGGCTAAAGATAAAAAATCTGCCAGGTTGATCCTTTCAATATTTTTTTAAGGGTAAACTGTGCATACACAGAAAGTGATATTTTCCGCACGTGTGCAGGAATGAATTTTCATAGCACTTTTCCTCACGGCCTGGTTGGTACAGTGGCGTTCAGAATTGCATGGACGATTTATAAATGAATTCATTCATAAACTGTCCATGCAATTTTGAACCCGACTGTACATACTGTCGAGATAGTCTAGTTTTCTTACACATAATGCATTGTGAGATGTTGTATGCGACACATGTTGATATGTAAGTCTTTTCCAGGACGAGTGTCGGTGACTATAAAACACGAGCGAAGCTAGGGTTTTAAAACCGACACAAGCTTCTTTCCTCACTTGTATCATAAATGACTATTATTGCCGTTACAGACAAACCTTTATGGGACGCACCCGTTCTATTTGAACCTAGAAAAAAGCGGAAAGAGCCATGGGATGCTTCTACTCAACAGCTATGCCATGGGTAAGAAGATTGTAACTTTTTTACATATTGTTCGACTGTATCGTTTTCGGGATAAGGATAGAAGAAGCATGTATTTGTAGGATGTAATAAAGGTTGCAATACACTTGTTCAGTCATTAAACTTATTTTTTTAATAACTCAATAACAGTAAGAGTTAAGGTACTAGTTTCTTAGACAAATCGATTATTTTTGACCTAAATAAGCTTCCCTTTAATTTAACGGGAATCAATAAAAACACGGTGTATATCCTGATCCGGTATCACTACGTTGTGCTCAGTGGTTTAGGCACCACTAGGTTTAGGTTTAGGACCTAGGTTCCTCCTGCGGGTGTCTTAGGAGTCGACTAGGGGATTGAAGTATCACTGACCATTATTTGATTAAAGATTGATGATAGGCAGCAGCGTCATCATAGTGGACACATTACTGCGATCGCCAATCCGCTTGCCCAGCGTGGTCATCATGGGCATTTACCTCCTAATGCGTCTATACGCATAGTTAATAGGAGAGACCTACGTCCAGCAGTGGACTATCACAGGCTGATGATGAGGTTTAGACCACTCACCAAAAATTTTAATTCTATTAAAACAGATAATCGCTCTCGTGTAAAGAAATTGAAAGAACACGGCGATATTTTGTAGCTACTCGGTCAGCTAGTACAGTCAAGTGCAAAAATAAGTATCGAAAGAATCCGTTCATAAATATGTTACGACGTTCTTATTACACAGACTTAGAGTGCACTGGGACATATTTTTGAACGTTTTTGTATACCCCTTATTTTGTCTTCGACTGTACCTATAGTGAACTATGAATGACTATAATTATGCAGAAAACGACCAAATTCGATTTTTTTACAATGCTGATAGCGCCCAAACTCAATATGTTAAAGCTTAAGACAGATTGACAAAAAATGTAGTTTGTGGCTTTCTGCAAAACTATGGTCAAATGACCATTGTTTTGTAGAAGGCGACCAACAATATTTTTTTGACAAAATTAACTTAAGCTTAAGGGTGCGGCTCCACTGACGCGGAGCGGAGCTATGCAAAATTGACCAATTCATCATCATCATCATATCAGCCGAAAGACGTCCACTGCTGAACATAGGCCTCCCCCAAAGATTGCCACAATGACCGGTCCTGCGCCACCCGCATCCAGCGGACTCCTACGAAAAGTATTGAGTTTGGTCGCATTCTGCATTATCAAAAAAATTGGTCGATGTTGGTCGTTTTGTGCATAACTATGGTCAAATGTCGTCGCTCACTTTTGGTGGAACCAGTGCTGTAGGCTACAACCGCGAAAACTGATATACGTGGGTTCGAATACTTTGAATCCCACCAAGGATGTTGGTGAACTAGATCCTTTTTAGGGTTCCGTAGCCTAAATGGCAAAACGGAACCCTTATAGTTTCGCCATGTCCGTCTGGCCGTCTGTCCGCATCATAGCTCAGTGGCTGTTAATACTAGAAATCTGCAATTTGGTACAGATATACATATTAATCATGCCAACAAAGTGATACAATAAAAACTAGATTTTTTTTCGGTTATCCCCCCAACTGGTGAAGTGGGGATGTTTTTTTTATTGGATGTAATCCTATAGTGTGGGATATCATTGAATTGGTCTCTAAAAGAATAACGGTCTTAAAAGAAAGTTTTTTTCTAAAGTCAATATCTTCGGAGATAATCGCTCCAGAAGAAAAAAAAATGTGCCCCTCTATCTTTTGATCCGTAGGTCCAAAAAATATTAAAAAATCATGAATGGCAATAGAGTACTTAAAAATAAAACTGTTTCGAACCGGCCCAGCCGTTTTTGAATACTACGCAACCCTACACTGAGCATGGCCCGACATGATCTTGGTCGGATTTTTGATGTATGATATCCAATATAAAAAATCATGAATAGTGGGCTTATAGAGTACTTAAAAATAAAACTGTTTCGAACCGGCCCAGCCGTTTTTGAATAGGTACTACGGAACCCTACACTGAGCATCGCCCGATATGCTCTTGGCCGGATTTTGATATATGATATCCGTCATCATCATCATCAGCCTATGATAGTCCACTGCTGGACGTAGGCCGCTCCTATTAACTATGCATATAGACGCATTAGGAGGTAAATGCCCATAATCGCCACGCTGGGCAAGCGGATTGGCGATCGCAGTAATGTGTCCACTATGATGACGCTGCTGCCCATCATCAATCTTTTATCAAATAATGGTCAGTGACACTTCAATCCTTTAGTCGACTCTTACGACACCCGCAGGAGGAGTTGGGGTGGTGACAAATGTATTATAACTGCCGTCACCACACGGCCAATATGATATCTAATATTAATACATTATGCCGTGTGGTGACGGCAGTAAGAATACATTTGTCACATCACCAACTCCTCCTGCGGGTGTCGTAAGAGTCGACTAAGGGATTGAAATGTCACTGACCATTATTTGATAAAACATTAATGATGGGCAGCAGCGTCATCACAGTGGACACAATACTGCGATCGCCAATCCGCTTGCCCAGCGTGGCCATTATGGGCATTTACCTTCTAGTGCGTCTATACGCATAGTTAATTGGAGAAGCCTACGTCCAGCAGTGGACTATCATAGGCTGATGTTGTTGTTGTTGATTAATAAATTCTTGTGTTATCCATCAGACGTGATACTCCAGCCAGCCCCGGCCATAACCTATCGAACAACGGGCGGTATTCTCAACTTCTTCGTATTCGCGGGCACCGCCCCAAACGAGGTGGCGACACAATTCGTGAAGCTTGTTGGACGGCCTGCCATGCCGCCCTACTGGGCACTCGGATTCCATCTTTGCAAGTAAGAATCAGAATCAGAATATATTTATTGGTTTAACATAGGTTACCCAACGGAAATAGTACTAAGAAATAAAAATAAATAACAATTTAAAAGTAAATAAATAACAATGAACTGAATTAATTTATATACCAATGTTATCTAATTTTACTAACTGAATCAATTCCACTGTTATCAATAATTATGAATGTTATTATTATTTTTAATTTTTAATTGGAATGTTTTTTTAACCTAATTTATTATTGTCATCTTTTTTTGCATGGACAAATAAAGCTTTATTATTATAGGTACAATATAAAGGTCTCAAAGTTTGTTACGGAACACTATGTTATGCCGACAGGCGTACGAAATTACTCCTTACTCCTTATTAACTAATATAACCATGCATGTAACATTAACATAGTCACAATTCGTGAAGACAATACTAAAATGTAATAAAATAAAGAAAAAAAAGTGAGCTAACTTCAATAAATTCTTAAATCATCTCGGGTATAATCCAGTATAGCTTTACCGGATGATTTCCTGTTTCCTACTTTTTTACGGGAAATTCTGCATTTGTACGATGTAGTGGGAAAATCGCAGCATTTATGTAGCAATTCCGACACTATTAGTATTATTAAAATGGGGCATTTAATATGTATATTTGTATTATTGTCTGCGCAGTTATTCTCTAAAGGGCTTGTCTATTAATCACGTCATACGATTTTGGCCTATTTTAGACCCCCCACCCCGTGGTGATATTTGGTGATATTTTCAGAACCAATACGTGTAATTTATTGCCAACTTAAGTAGTCCTTTAATAGGTACCACTTAAATTTACGTACTTTACTAATGTGATCGGAAAACATTTCAGGATTTGACATCTAGGTAGTTATATTTAAAAAGTGTTTAAAAAAAGGTATAGATATTTTTTTTCTTCAGCAGAGAGTAACATAAAATTACACTTGATTTGTCCGACGAAATATGGTGATAATTGGTGATTTTTTCTTGAGCCCCACACCCCCTCGCCCTCTATACAGTATGACATGATTAATGCACTTTTTTTTTTTTTTTTGACGGAGTGGTAATGCTTTTACGCACCGTCCCCCCAAGATACGGGAATATGGGGGGGTGTGTGGGGCTCGCATTCCCGGGCCCTTCTCATAGCGAGAAGGGGGGGAGATGCCCTACCCACTAATTCCACTCCGGCGTTCAATCCTCGAGGCCGTTAACGAGGATGCCATGGGGTCGCAGAGCATTTCACCATGACACCCTCCGGCGGTCCCGGTTAGGACCGGAACACCCGCACAAGGGAGGGGGAGGTCAGAACGCTTGACCTTTCCCCTCCGACAACGTGGTGGGGCCGTGCAATGCGGGTCCCGTACCCGCTGGCCACACTAAGGGTCGATGCGGACGAATGCTCTCCGCCTTCGACCCTGCCGCCTGCGTCGACAAGGCGCCGCGTCAGCAGCTGCTTCGCGCGCCCTCTCCGCCGCCTCCTTTTGACATGATTAATGCACTAGCCCAACTGAGGTTGAGGCGGCCTGCTATGCCGCCGTACTGGGCATTTGGCTTCCAATTTGCAAAAAGTTTTCTTAGAAATAATAGCTCAATTCTCTAAAAGTTGGTACATTTGGATCATGTTCTCAATATTGATAAAAATAATAATTATACCTAGATATTTTTCTAACTGGAACGAGAGATTGACTAAATCAAACATCGACATTACTGTTATCGATGAATACACCCTATTCTTATAAAGATGCTAACTTCATAGAATCATAACCAACCTAGAAATACAGAACCCATCTACGCTTTATTTTTAAATATCTAATACTTCATATGAATTATTGCCTATGGCGTTAGAGTATTTCTTATTAGTCTTTGTCTTTTAATAGGCACAAAATATAAAGTTTAAAAAAATGTATCGTTTTGAATATGATTTACATTCTTGTATATCTCTATGTTACTGCGCATTGTTTATTTATCGACTACAACAAGGCTATATCGATAACAATTATGTCGATGTTTAATTTTGTAAATCTCTCGTTCCTGCTAGAAAAATATCTAGGTATGATAATAATACACATTTGTTGTACCTTTGTTTCAGATTCGGCTACGGTAGCTTGAACAAGACTCGCGACGTATGGCGGAAGAACAGAGACGCTGGCATTCCCTTTGTAAGCTATTTATAACCTTATTCAGCCTTATTTATAGTTAATTAGTCATCATCATCAACCTATGATAGTCCACTGCAGGACGTAGGCCTCTCATATTAACTATGCGTATAAACGCATTAGGAGGTAAATACCCATAATCGCCTCGCTGGGCAAGCGGATTGGCGATCGCAGTAATGTGTCCAATATAATTAATGTCATATCGACCAAAAAAATACGCTTCATATTTATAAGCTTCATATTTAATTAGTTATCGCCCACACTCAAAACTGAATTATACTATGAAACGATATTCTATTTAAAAAAAGCGCTATGGCCTGCCCAACGCGGTTCAATTGCGCATTTGATTTTGGAACCATTTTTTAAATCGCTTTCGATGTCCTGTCGACGTCAAAGATATCATTGCGGTTTAGGCGTTAAAAATATACTTACACGACCTTAATGTCAAGGTAATAAAGTTGTGTAAATGTATTTTTGGCACCTAAACCGTATGACATCTTTGACGTCGACTGTCCATTGTCCATGTTTATACCATAACCGATCGATATCGATGCTTATCATGAGTTATCATCAACAATGCTGCACCTCAAGACAAGACCTTGTAGTAATTTGAATTCTAACAATGAAGCCCTAGAATTCCAATTGCAGGCACGTATTATTTCGGATTACAACGTTGTTCATGATAAACGACGATATTTTTTTATATTGGCACAACAAAGTGTCTCCACTCCTGATCATAAGTGAAAAGTGGAGCCCAAATCGCGGCGGCAACGAACAGGAGACCAGCAGTAACCTGTCAGTTGCCACCGCCTTGCCTGCCTTCTGGATGCTTTACGCTTCGTTTAAAGGGTCCCAACTTATAGATATGCGGAAATACATGTGCCGGTAAAGAATTTCACTTTTTAATGTTCGCAGAAATGATATTATTGTCAAATATCGTCGGTTGACAAGCAAAACTCACTAAGTAACAAATACCTAGCTATTGAAATATAGCTCTTATCTCAGTTCTGATTTCATACTGACATAAGAGGTTGCTAAGAGTAGTGACAGTTTTTATAGTGAGTTTTGCTTGTCAGCCGACGATATGATTGAATTATCATTTTTATCCATCATCAGGATGTCCAATGGAACGACCTGGACTACATGAACAACTCAAACGACTTCACCTACGATAAGGTGAAATACGCCGGCTTGCCAGAATTCGTCGACGAACTACATAAAGATGGGATGCATTACATGGTTCTTATAGGTGAGTGTTAGTGTATACTACCACATAATAAATTCGAGCAGATGTGTATTGTAACGTATCGTATAACGCTGCCGCGACAATTGGCTATGTAAAGTTTTCCGAAGTTATGAATATTATATTTTTCCCTGATAGCTGTCGTCTTAAGGTTCAAGAAAATGCGGCTCTTTTAAACTTTACATATCCATTTGTGTCAATTGGCGCGGCATTCATTTGCAGCAATGAACGCCCTTGCCGCAAAAATCATCTATCACTTTGATCCCTTGTGACCTACGAACAAATAAAACACGGAAGCCAAATAAAAAAATAACTAAATTATCTTTCAAAAACGGTCCTGAATTTTAGTTGACAAGTATCACCCCATCTTCAATACATCACGGTAATGAATTTCGATATCGACCTATAAAAACTTAAACCGCCATTTAAAAATAGTTGTGATTGGTCCATCAAAGTTTTGATTGGCTATATTCTGTAAACATTTGTCAAAGATGTTGCGCCGAAATATGCGCGGTGTTAAGAAAAGCGCTATGTCCTGCCCATCTTGGCACAATTGAACAATTGTTTTTGGGGGTATTTTTGAGCTGGCGTTAGACGTCCATGTCATTTTATATGGTCGCAGCTTGGACCACAATCTACTATTTCTCAAACATGCAATGAAATATTGTCTTTGCGTTCCTTAAAATAGACTCGGAAGTATCGCTTTTAGGGCGCAGTAACTCACTGAGATGCCTGCAAAGTAACTTTTTTTTTATTTCGACAACATTGTCATTAAGACATTATTATTTTTTGTATTTCTTTATATGTTCGAGAAAAGCACTATACATGCCTCGGCGTAAAAACGGATTCCCGACCTTGTTACCTATACGGTATATGTACCAACTTGGCTGGAAATCCTCATTTTCCCGGCCTCTAATGTAATGTAATTATATTCGTAGATCCCGGCGTGAGCGCGGCCGAGCCGGCGGGAGAGTACCCGCCATTCGACCGCGGCTTAGAGATGGACATCTTCATCAAGAACTCTACTAAACAACCTTTCATTGGCAAGGTATGTTTAGCGAGAAAAATGGCTTATCAAAATATTAGAATAGAATAGAATTTTTTTTTTGGCGGTTAAATGGTACACTTACAAAAAAATTGATAAAATTATAAACACACCAAAAAGGTTGCCACTCAGCATGTGTCATGGCTAGGTTGCCACGACGCTGATTTTCAGGGCTACCAAAAAAAAAAACTTAAGACTATTCTTAAAAATAACAAGTGACACCGGTAACAGTACATGCATCAAAAACATTATACTAAATGGCACTGGCAACCCTGTATAATCGTACCACGTGCACGGGTTTTTCATGAGAGAATGTGAGAAATGACATTCAAAAAAGTAAAAATCTACAAAAATATTTGTATATATATATATATATATATATTAAAAAGGAATATATTCAATAATATTTTCCATATGCTTTTGTTTATTACCAGTGATCGATTTTTTGGATTCTCCCGGCGGGTCTCTTATAGTAACTTGAAAAATAAACTAACTATATTGCCATATTTCTGTTTTATAAAGTATGATCTTGTGTGTGTAATACAATAGCGTTCAATAAAATTTTATAGTCACACCCGTAATTTTTTATACGCGAAATCCCGCTAGTAGGAACCCAAAAAACCGATCACTGTTTATTAAACATAATTTTCATCACACTTGCTGTCTAAGCGCGCCATTGCGTGAAATTCCCTAGGGAGTAATAGAAATGTCAGTACGTCATTTAATAATATTATGTCTTAAAACTTATTTTTTGGTTGGCAAGTGTAATGAAAAATATTGTATGCGTCACGGTCGGTAAGCGGAATACTAACTCGAGTCATAAACACCCTTTTTGGTAATTCCGTACTTACCTCCCTTGATGCACAATGTACTAATAATATCGTCACCCACAACACAAGCCTATACAAGATGATATTATTTAACTTTATGGGGTTAATTCTGAGGTCATATTGATGAACTTTTATGGGAGCGACATGAAATTCGAGAGATAAAAGTCTGTTTTGTTGACGTCTTATTGAATGTTCCATACAAAGCCTGAGATATTAGTAGGCGGACATGTATGGATCATCAGATTATTTTTCTCGAATCGGCTGCCGGACCATAGTAAAAGTTCATGACCAGAGAATTAACCCTCTACAATTTGGTCAGTAGCTTACCGTGGAACTAAGTCGATTTGTGATTTATTGTCCCAAGACACCCAAACTGTTAAGTGCCGTAAATATGCTTGCTTAAAAAATTATTACATCTTTATGGCACTTGCGGTTGAAACCCTCGGGCCCTGGCAGGTAGGTAGGTATGTATAGGGATACCACAAAACTTTACAAGCGTACAATTCTACAAAATTGTCTACTTTTTGTATGGGAATTTATACCATTTTTGTAGAATTGTACGCTTGTAAAGTTTTGTGGTATAGGCCACTGGTCGTCAGACACAAAGAAACTCGTGAAAGGAATTTGTAAAAAACTGATCGGTGTGTCTGGTGACCTATGGGCAGGGTCGTACTTCGCTCAGAGGCTCAGTTTAGCTGCACTACTACGAAGTACAAAGAGGCAATGCGGCGAGCGTTGTGGGAACTATACTCCGGGCCATATTAGGGTTTTTTGATGTGTAACAATGTTGTGTATTTTGATACCTAATATGAGTAATATGTACAAGTATTTATTTAATCTTTATTGCCCAATAAATAAAGTACAAAAGGCGGACTTAATGCCATAAGGCATTCTCTACCAGAAAGACACAAGTAAAAGAAAATTAAAACACCAAAAAAAAATTACTACAATACATGTTGATACATGTTAATACAATATATAAATATGAATACACAATAAAAAAATACAAATATATATTTACAATTATGAAATATTTAAATATTCAACATTTATAAAGATTAACCCTTTGAGCCACAGCGTCATCATATGATGACGGAAATACATAAGCACTTCAAATGCCTGGGGCTCGATGGGTTAAATAACAACATACATATTGACCCATGATATTTATTTACACATGTTACAGACGTGGAACAAAGTGTCGACCGCATACCCAGACTTTGCCCACCCTAACGCTACCGCCTACTGGGTGGAAATGATGTCCAGTCTACACAAGGAGATTCCCTTCGATGGAGCGTGGATCGTGAGTACCTATAGTCAAGTCAAAGTCAAAATATTCTTTTCACCTTCCTTGCTCGGAAAGGGCTTTTTTATTCTTTAAAAACAGATAGCAAAGTTGCGTTTTATCCACAAGAGTGCAAAGTTTTAACTTCCCTTGATTTTTTAAAATAAAAGTGTATTTTACATAGATCAGTTGTTTTTATTATGTTGTGTTTCCTCACTTAAGGAAGGTGAAAAGTTTTGTGTTACACACGGCTGCAAAGTTATTTTAGCTCGTGTGTATTGCAACACTCTATATGCTCAGGATTCTATTCTTGAACCACTCGCTTCGCTCAGGATTCTTTTTCGAACCACTCGCTTCGCTCGTGGTTCAACCATAGAATCGGTTTGCTATATCGTGTTGCAATTCCACACTCGGTTAAAATACAACTTTGCACCCTTGTATAACAAATTTATTCAATTAGGCCCAGCAACGAGCGGTTTTGGATCGAATGAGAGAAAAAAACGCTACTTCCGGTTCTAACCCTACACCACTGCCTGAGAAGAATCCGGCAAGAAACTCAGCGGGACTTTTTTTTTCAAATAATAGTTTTGTAACATCTTACAGCTAACACGCATTAATTAAAAACGAAACATAAATTTGATTTAATATAAATATAGATATAGTACATTAACTAGAGATGAATTCTCTATTAGTCAGAATTTTTATACAAATGTAATGAATTTTGAGAAATGTATGATGTAAAGACATATGTAAAAGGGCATACAATTGTTTTCAGTTATATTATCTTATTAGGACGGGACGAAGTATCGACATCGTACCTAACATATTTTTTCTACTCGTCGACTGTAAAGCTGCGTTTTCATTTAGTATTCTGAACAGCTCTGAGCGAGCATTCGTTCGTTCGTGCGGTAGATGAAAACACTTGAGCGTTCGATCGTATTCGTTCGGTGATGATCGGCTTGACTCGTCGAGTGAATACACGCTCATTCATTCATTCAGTGTAAACGACGTGATAGGCGAGCGAGCCGACGTTCAGAGCATTTGTTCGGCGTTGCACGATGGGTCTCCGATCTTTTTCCGAACATGGAGTGGAATCAAGAGCTCATTGAAAATTATCGCATCCATACCTACTTATGGGATCAAAAAAGCAAAGATTATAATAAGGTCCGACCGAGACCCATATTTTAGTCCCGGCCGAGACTGAGAATAAATTTGATTCTCGGCCGAGATCGAGACCGAGACTTGGTAGAAAGGATAAAAAACGTATACATTACATAAAAAATCCCTAGCAAATACCTATAGTAAGTCCAACGTCAAACTAAATACAGCAATTTTTTTTGGATATTTTCTTTTTTTGAATTTGTTTATGTAGGTACTCCAGAAACCGGTATTCGAATTTAAGGTATTTTTATCTATAATATGATAGAGGTCGCTCGCGGGTACTCAAAATTATTCCTTCCGTTCATTTAGAAGTGAAATTGAAGTCAGTTCATGTCAATATGACACCAATAAAATCGCAGTAAGTTCGCGAGATGGCATCAAGCTCGCCAATTATAGCTCATTACGAATCTCGGCCATCTTGGCCGAGAGCCGAGAGGGATATCTCGGCTCGATTATTGACCGAGAATGCCGAGACCGAGGCCGAGATCTCGATCGGACCTTATTGTAAGAATGTATCGATGATGAACGATGCTTTTAAATACGTAGCCGACATTGTGAAATGAACACCGCTGGATGGCAATGGCATTAAGAAGATTGAATCTTTAACGGCGTCTTTTCGACGGGAAATATCTAAATCAAAGCCCCAGCGTTCTGGTGCACCAGCAGACGAAATATGGTTTGCTTACAAAAGTATGGATATTTAATGAATAAATATAATATTTTTCATCACACTTCCTGTCTAAGCGCGCCATTGTATGCGTGCGTGGCGGGAGTAATAGAAAAGTGAAATTCCCTAAAGAGTAATAGAAATGTCAGTACGTCATTTAATAATAGTATGTCTTAAAACTATTTTTTTTGTCGGCAAGTGTGATGGAAAACATTGTATGCATCACGGCCGGTAAGCGGAATACTAACTCGAGTCTTAAAAGCCCTCCGCCTGACGGCGTCGGGCTTCTAACACTCTCGTTAGTAATTCCTTACTTACCTCCCTTGATGCACAATGAACTATTCTTCCGTTACCGCGAGGATTGCACATGAAATAAAACTACGAAAACGGATAAACTCGCATATATTAACTAACTTTAACTTCATTCCGATGTTTCGAACACTTTACAGCGTTCGTGGTCTGCCCGCGAGTTTATCCGTTTAATCACATGTTTGTCTACAATTACATGTCATCCAAGACGTTTCCCACTTAAACGGCCTTGGAATGTAATCTACTATTGTAATCGACGCCTTAGATATTGTACCAAATTATTTAATTTTAATAACTCAGGACATGAACGAGCCATCCAACATGCTATCGGGACCCCTCCACGGCTCCTGCGCCCCAGAAGACCTCCCATACAAACCTCATACATCTGGCGCGGACGGACTCCGCAGCAAGACGATTTGTATGGACGCACGGCATTACAGCCGAGAGCATAGAGATTGGCACAACGTGTACTCGCTTATGGAAACTGTGGCTACTCATTAGTAAGTGTACTGTATTAGCCATACAACTGTCATACAAACTGTAAATATTCGAATCTGAGAGATGAGACGCTGTATGTGGACTCTTGTAATACTTGTATGTGTAATTTAGTGAAAACTGGAGTCATACAACTTCCATACATATCCTGAGTATTCGAATATGAGAGATGAGACGCTGTGTATGGACACTTGTAATACCTGTATGTGTAATTTAGTGAAAACAGAAGTCATACAACTTCCATACAAGTCTCATACATCTCAAGGGCGAGACATTGTGTATGGGCTCTTGAATGTATACTACTATAGTGTAAACATGAGCCATACAACTCCCATACATCTTCCATACAACTCTTATACATCGGGTACTATGTAGCAACGCTGATATATGGGTGTTGTAGGGTAGAATAACTACAACTAATTTACAAGACTCATACATCTGGTGAACCACTCGGCCACTCCAGCTTAGCGATGGCCGATCATATTCCTCGGGTATATGCAATCTGTTATAATAAGGCTAGGCGCCTTTGAGTATACTCTAAGGGCCAAGCAATACGTGCTAACAATACGTCCTCCTATCCGAATGCCTTGCATTCTGGTATAGCGTGATAGATCTTGTGCTGCCATCTAGGTTTTTTTTTGTAGAAAAAACTATAATTGTTATTTTTTTGGCATATAAAATGTTAATATATACCTTTGTCAACAGCGCGCTGACAGAGATCCGTGGGAAGCGTCCCTTTATCATCTCCCGCTCGACGTTCGTGGGCTCCGGACGGTACGCTGGTCACTGGAGCGGCGACGTATTCAGCCAGTGGCACGACATGGCGATGTCTATTCCAGGTAATATCTATTGTCAACAGCGCGCTAACAGAGATCCGTGCAGAGATCCGTCACTGGAGCGGCGACGTGTTCAGCCAGTGGCACGACATGGCGATGTCTATTCTTGGTAATATCTATTGTCAACAGCGCGCTAACAGAGATCCGTGCAGAGATCCGTCACTGGAGCGGCGACGTATTCAGCCAGTGGCACGACATGGCGATGTCTATTCCTGGTAATATCTATTGTCAACAGCGCGCTAACAGAGATCCGTCACTGGAGCGGCGACGTATTCAGCCAGTGGCACGACATGGCGATGTCTATTCCTGGTAATATCTATTGTCAACAGCGCTAACAGAGATCCGTGCAGAGATCCGTCACTGGAGCGGCGACGTATTCAGCCAGTGGCACGACATGGCGATGTCTATTCCTGGTAATATCTATTGTCAACAGCGCTAACAGAGATCCGTGCAGAGATCCGTCACTGGAGCGGCGACGTATTCAGCCAGTGGCACGACATGGCGATGTCTATTCCAGGTAATATCTATTGTCAACAGCGCTAACAGAGATCCGTGCAGAGATCCGTCACTGGAGCGGCGACGTATTCAGCCAGTGGCACGACATGGCGATGTCTATTCCTGGTAATATCTATTGTCTACAGCGCGCTACACTGTTAAAAATTAGGGAATTTTTATAGACGAAAAAATGTAAAATTACATCAATTTCACAGAAAAATTTGTGATTTCATATATTTTTCATCATCATCATCATCAGCCTATGATAGTCCACTACTGGACAAAGGCCTCTCCTATTAAACTATGCATATAGACGCATTAGGAGGTAAATGCCCATAATCGCCACGCGGGGCAAGCGGATTGGCGATCGCAGTAATGTGTCTATGATGTGTCTAATGATGACGCTGCTCCCCATCATCAATCGTTATTAAAAATGGTCAGTGACACTTCAATCCCTTAGTCGACTCTTACGACACCCGCAGGAGGAGTTGGGGTGGTGACAAATGTATTCTTACTGCCGTCACCACACGGCCGAGATATATTTTTCATCAATTTTAAATTTATTTTTGTAAAATTGATGAAATATATGTGAAATTACAAATTTTTCTGTGAAAATGATGTAATTTTACAGAATTCTGTAATTTTTTCGTCTGTAAAATTCCCTAATTTTGAACAGTGTAACAGAGATCCATGGGAAGCGTCCCTTTATCATCTCCCGCTCGACGTTCGTGGGCTCCGGACGGTACGCCGGTCACTGGAGCGGCGACGTATTCAGCCAGTGGCACGACATGGCGATGTCTATTCCAGGTAATATCTATTGTCAACAGCGCGCTAACAGAGATCCGTGCAGAGATCCGTCACTGGAGCGGCGACGTATTCAGCCAGTGGCACGACATGGCGATGTCTATTCCAGGTAATATCTATTGTCAACAGCGCTAACAGAGATCCGTGCAGAGATCCGTCACTGGAGCGGCGACGTATTCAGCCAGTGGCACGACATGGCGATGTCTATTCCAGGTAATATCTATTGTCAACAGCGCTAACGGAGATCCGTGCAGAGATCCGTCACTGGAGCGGCGACGTATTCAGCCAGTGGCACGACATGGCGATGTCTATTCCTGGTAATATCTATTGGGTCATTACCAGAGATCGGATGGATTTGGGACTGTTCAAGTTTGCAACCTTTCGGTTTATTGTGGCAGTACTGCCAATATAGAATTTAAAAGTTTGACGTTTCCCCCCTCCCTAACTGGATTGGCGAAAACGTCAGTGTGATTTAAAACCGTCGTTAAGTCAACACAGTTCTCGCTTTCGTAACTTTTTCGTATTAGAATTTAAACACCATTGACACGTACCGTAGCTCAGTCAACATATTTATAATAGTGGAAGCAGCAAGTGCTAAGGAACCCTCAAGACCGTGTCTGTAAGGCGGACGCTAGGCTAAGTTGGATGCTGAAGGTAACGATTTAGGTGACTTTAGCTGGCCGGAGGAGCCCGATCTGAACCGACAGCAGAACAGCAAAGCCTGGGATCCAATCTCCAGCATCCGGAACAGAAGGTAACCTTATTCACTTCGCTTTAGTTTCCCGTAATTTTGAATTAGCAACAACGTTCTTGCTCACCCACCCTAACGTATTCTCATTCAAAATACTTTCGTCGTAACGGTTAATTTTCGAATTTATTTACAGTCCACTTCTTTCGTTTCATTAACAGGGACATTCTTAGTGACTTACGTCATTTTGATGACATTTAGTATGAGATGTCGCACAAAAATCCGATCTCTGGAGACTTTCGTGTAAAGTCTATTTTTCATACAATGACCTTATGGCATAACCTAATGGCAATGAATAAATAAATAAATATCTTCGGACATCTTACACAAATTGATCTAGTCCCACGGTAAGCTCAATTAAGGCTTGTTATGTGGGTACGAAGGGACGATATATATAATAGATAGATACATATAGATACTTAAATACAATGCCTATGGGCATTTATTTTCTAATGCGTCCATACGCATAGGTATTAGGAGAGGCCGTTGTGTAGCAGTGGAATATTATACCACCGGGTAAATATAAATAAAATAATATAACAAGATTTGTCAGCTATACTATTTTATTGCTCAATAAAATTGTGCAATGTTTTAACTGTTTGGCTGTTGGGACCGATTACCTTAGCCTTAGAAAAAAAAATACTTTTATGCTCTAGCTAGACCATAAAATGCGATTTTATGTCATCTACGCACGACATAAAGGTGCACTTTTTGAGCATGAGAAGTGAAAAGATTTTTTTTTGTATATATGTTACTCGATAGTATGTCCCTCACAATGTAATGTGGATATAAGTTCATCACAGAAAATACGATCAACGACTGCTCACACTCCACCAAAAATAGAGCCACATGGCGATGGATCACGAGAGCTGCTGTGGCGCAAAAATCGACCTTGACATGACCACGACCACTCTATCAAGAGTGCACGACTAAGAAGAGACATTTTTTTTTATTTTGGTCCCGTTGGCACCAAATCGGGGTCTGATGATGGGATCTTCGAAATCGGTTGAAGTCGGTTTTCAGTTTGGTGATTATTTCAATAAATCTTTTTCATTATTTCGCAGAACTGTTGAGCTTCAGCCTATTCGGTATTTCAATGATGGGTGCCGATATCTGCGGGTTCAACGGCGACACGACCGTGGAACTGTGCAAGCGATGGATGCAACTAGGCGCCTTCTATCCTTTCTCGAGAAACCATAACTCCGACAGCTCTATTGTGAGTATCATCTGCATCTTTTATGGAGCTGGATGCCACTCTTTTTGATTAGATGCCAAGATGCCATTCCGCAATCGTATACGATAAACGATGGTGTGGTGACGTGGTGATGGCAATAAGAATACATTTGTCGCCACCCCAACTCCTCCTGCAGGTGTCGTAAGAGTCGACTAAGTGATTGAAGTGTCACTGACCATTATTTAACCCTTTACCTACGGGTGTCAACCAGAGTTGCCACCAAGGCAACAGCCGTGCAGTACGGGTGTCAACTATAGTTGATCGAAGTACTGGTCATGTTTAATATTTTTTTTATTCAAAACTAGACCTTGTATCTTGGTAATAGTGGTCACAATATGCTTTGGGATTAGTATAGATGCAAAGAAAAAAATACCCTAATGTTTCGATAGATGGCTCTGATATAAATATATTTTTGAAACTACCGCTTTTTTGCTGGCAACTGGGGTTGACACCCGTACTGCAGGAGTGCCAAAAATTGAAATCAATATGGCGGACAATAGTGATGTTTTAAATTTTATCGACTTGTTGTGAGAAACAGATCAGAGAATACCCGTACTTTACAGATTTGTCGATACCTTAGTGCCCACTCTTACTAACTATACAATCTAATAAGTTTAAAAATTAAATAATTATACACATAAAACCTTATTAGATTCAAATTATTGTTCGATTTTTTCCCTAATCGATGCGACATATCGACAACTGTGTCGATAGACGCACATCACTATTTTTCATATGTGAGAAATTGTTTGTTTGCAAGGTTTTTATTGATTGATATTTATGCTTTTTTTTAATAATTATAGTCTTTTGAGTATTTGTTTGTGTTAAATATACCATAAACTAATGTTTTTACACTTAAACTTGTGAAATTCGCGAGTGGTAACTTATAAATCTTCAAATTCTTAGTGACTGATATATTACTTGATTGTATTTAAAAAAAGGGAATATTATTACTATATGTGATTATTTTTTGATTAAAGACAACATATGTAATATGTGTGCGAAATTTCAAGTGTGTAGCTGCAATACTATAAAAATTCCAGGTAAGTGAAGTTATGCCTTACACCGGCTCTCGAAAAAACATGCCCGTATTGAGAGGTTACGGAGTGATACAGGGCCCCGTAGGTAAAGGGTTAAGATTGATGATGGGCAGCAGCGTCATCATAGTGGACACATTACTGCGATCGCCAATCCGCATGCCCAACGTGGCGATTATGGGCATTTACCTCCTAATGCGTCTATACGCATAGTTAATAGGAGAGGCCTACGTTCAGCAGTGGACTATCATAGGCTGATGATGAAATAGTTAGTACTGTGTTCCAGTTTGGGGGTAAGATAGCCGGTGTTATTACTGGCATAGAGGCAATCCATCTAAGTCCTCAGGGCCTACCCTGAGGACTTAGCAGCGTATAGGCGATTTCTTGATCACTATGTCCATGCACCTCAGTTCCTGCTTTTTATCAGGCTGAGAGCTCAGTCTACCTTCGTCACGTAAAAAAAATCGTTGTTTAAGAACAGAGACAAATCCCCGAATTCACGAATTTCGGTGTTCGCGGTAGACCTTGGCTCTTGTCGGTGCGATTTTCATTCGTTTATATTTTTCCTAGACATTCTGATACGTTTTAATTGAAAAACAGATTCGTCATGTCATGTCAGTCTGTCATAGCCAATTTACTTGGAAACGCTCCCGACCCGTGGTCCAACCGCTCTGTCCAACTGGTTGGGCCACGGGGAAATAAAATGATCCATAGTCCAACCAATTGTACTACGAGGAAGTTAGTTTACCCGTGGTCCAATTGGTTGTACCACGGTACACAAAATTTATCAGTAATCCAATACTAGAACATTTATTTACGTATACTAGTTGGACAATTGCCCCTCAGTTGTACTATGGGTCATAATTACATGACAGTAATATGTAAGTAGGATAATTTCATTTACCCGTGCCACAACCAGTTGGACAATTTGGACATAGCGGTTGGACCAGCTGACTGAGCAAACTGTAACTACTACAATAATAAAATCTGATAACGATGAATGAATCGCTACAAATAACAGCCCTGAAAGTCGTAAAATGGGTGTCCCCCTCCTATATTTTTTAAACTACAGGTACAGGGTATACAATTCTGTAAAAATGGGGGTAATGCATACACTCTTTCAACGATTTTTGGTTTGATTAAAGTATATATTGATTTAAACTTTCACGATTATCACTCATATTTTACAGACAAACGGGTCTTAATCGCGTAAACTTACGTTTACCTGACTTAACTTACGTTACTTACGTAACTTACGTTACTAACTTACGTTTAGTCTGCCTGCGACCACGGGTGTAACGTCATGCCCGAAACGTCAGGATATAATTAAACGTAAGTTTACGCGATTTGATTAAAGTATCTCTTTTAGTTTTGTCGTTGTTTCAATAGTTCAATTTTTAAATTTGCTACCTTTGTGCGCGATTCAGACTTCATCGTCATTTGTCAACAGTACTTTCGAATGCCTTGCTGATTCCGGTTTGATACCCTTCAAGTGTCTCGATTCAATATTTTTGAAATCTCCAACTGTTCCTTTTATTTGCGTATTATTTAGAAACAAAAATGCTTGCCAACAGCCTCAAGACCCCGTCAGCCTCGGCCCAGAAGTGGTAGAAGCTAGCAAGAAAGCCCTACGATTGCGATATCGTCTGCTACCGTACTACTACACGGCGTTCTGGGAAGCTCATTTCTCAGGCGGCACGGTTGCTAGACCACTATTCTTTGAGTGAGTACTTCTATTTTATTATTTAATTTATTTATTTATTTACGGCCTTATTCATAAAAAATCCTTGTTGAAGGTTTGAGGGGCCCAATAGTTATCGAGCCGATAAGTCTTGTTGAACGGTTTATAAGAAGTGTTATTCATAAACGCTCAATTTCTCTCCGATAACTGTTGAGCCGCTGTTGAACGGATTAGACGCGTTATGTTGGCGTCTTGACAAAATCATAGACAAAAATGTGGTCTCACCGCAAATTAAAAAAAAGTTTGACAGCTGTCTGGCGGGAATTCGCAAATATTTTCTAATTCCTTGTTACTTACTTTTATCTCAAATAATTATATTATCATCATCTTGAACCTGAAATTATTAGGTACTTACTACGTATTCTTTTACTTAGGTAACTAATCAAAACAGTTAGCTTTATGATTAGGTACTTGCGATGACGGTCAGATAACGAAACATAATTGTATGGCTAGTTAGTACCTAGGTATGGGCAGTTAGTAGTACGGGTAAGTAATAAATAAATATTTACTTCCTTGCGACCCCAACACCTAATTGCAGTTAGAACCTGAAGTTCTGGTGTGAGGCCAGCTCCTCTGCGATCTTTCTTCAGGTCTTCTTTCACCAACTCTACTATATACAAAACAGTCGCCTTATTAAAGCGGTATCGCCGCCTAAATTCATCATCGGGCAGATCCTCAATGGGATCTGCCCTTATGTTATATATTTTTGGACGCCGCGGCGGATTACACAAATTATTTATGGCATCAATAGCGTTTAAGGCCTGCATGATGGAGTCTCACTGCGTATTGACGTTGAAGTTGAAATGGTTGAAAAACTATCAACAAAATTTTAAATTAAAAAAGTTGGAGATTAGTTTTCCCACCATTTCTGATTCGTGTAATGTTGCATGTAGAGAAAATCGAAACTGCGTAACTACTTACAATAAATCATCGGATATTTATTTTAAATACCTATCTAAATATAATTAAGTATCTCTGGATACATATTTAATAATAATCAGATGAATAGACGATATAAAAAACTATACACCAAATCAGACTTTCATACCTTTATCTTTTCTCTTCTGCCTACTTTAAACGCATGGTTATGCACCTGTCAAAAATCAGCTGATCAAAATTTTAGCAGCCATCTTGTTAAATAAGAAGTTATAAGACCGTTATAGAAGGGTCCTCGGCTCTATAACTTTCGGGGGATTTATAGTAGGTTTGAGCGGCTGAATAGCGCTATTGAACGTTTATGAATAACGTTTTTAGCCATCCGGTCAACAACGACCCATCAGCGGGCGCGTAACTTTTTATGAATAAGGCCGTTAAACTTTATTACAACAACAATAAAATTATACAAAAGTAAAATGCCATGTGGCATTCTCTACCAGTCAATCTTAAATAAACAAAAACATATTCTTTTCACGACACTGTTCGTAAATGTGTAAACACAGTACGGAAAGTTGCTTATGGTTGTATAGCTGTCAAATTTTGACAGCTGTACATCTATGAACGTCACGAACAGTACAACAATGTTGAACGTAAAGTAAAAGGTCGTATCTAATAAACACGGATTTCATAGGTTTAAATTTTCTCGGACTGCTTGTAACTTTGGCACAGGATCATGGCGTTCAGCTACAACAAATTAAAATGTATTTTTTCTAAATACAAGAATGTGTTTTATTTCCTCTCAGTAGTCGTGAAAAGCACAATGTTTAGCCTCGTCGAAAAGTGCAATAGATGAACTCGTACTATCAAAGGCCTCCCCAATCGGCCTTCGAACTACTCGTTCATCTATTGCTTACTTTCCAGCCTCTACAACAATGTACTATTCTTTAATTACTGGGCCTAAAATTAATTACTACTTTCATATTGTCAACCTCCGTAGCCTAGTTAGTAGTGACCCTGCCTACGAAGCTGGAGGTTCCCGGTTCGAATCCCGGCGAGGGCATTATTTGTGTATTTATTTATCACAAATATTTGTTCCTTGGTCATGGCTGTCTAGTGTCTATGTATTTAATTATCGTTCTATTATATACAGAAAGTTTTTGTTTTTTTTAAGTGGGACTGTATGGGGAAATCGGAAACTATAGAAGATACAAGGAAGCTGTCTTAGGAGACATTAGATATTTTTTTGAGATAACAATTTTGGCATTTTCAAAATTTTGGTGAATAAAAAAAAATTATGAAATTATTGGTAAAGAAAAAAATAATGAAAATATCCAACGAAATTCAAAATACGAATAGATAGGTACTCAATGGTCATTCCAAATTTAAAGTTTTTTTTTTCTTTATGAGCTCGCGACATGTAACTTATTAAAATCCTTTTGAACTTAAATAAAACGTTCCAAATTCAAATGTCATGTTCGAAAAGTGTAAGTAATACTTTTTTTAAATTCTGACCTTGTAGACACTTCACAGTGGATGTCATATGATAAATGGTTTTCTTAAATTTGACTAACTTCTGGTGTTCAGATTTTTTTATACAATACAATATGAAATTTTACCTTCCAATAAAATTGTTATTATGTTTCCTCAGACGTCGGAGATCTTTAGATCTGGAGGTGTTACGTCTCCCAATGACCGATAGATGCCGCTAGCGTCTATGAAGCCGCTCCACACCCGTAGCGCGCCGCTGTGACGTAGTTTCCGCCCAGACAGCTTCCTGTAACCAACCAGCTCGCACCCGGCGACTCGCCGCCATTCCATTGTTGAGGAGAACATAAAGTTTGATAAAAGATGCCACCAGGAAGGCATTATCCAGATCTCCGACGTCTGAGGAAACATAATAACAATTTTATTGGAAGGTAAAATTTCATATTATGTGTTCCGTTCGACGTCGGAGATCTTTAGATCTGGAGACCTGTCTATTATCTCCTGGTGGCGAGTCAGCGGGTGCACAACACAAATGTTAGGGCTCTACTGCCGTAAACCAATAGGTGTACATATACATAGTACAGATAGATAGATAAACATTATTCCTTAAATGCATGACATGCTTGACAAATATTCAATTAAACTTGAATTATGACGTGTAGTCAATAAAATTAAGAATACATGATGCATCGCTATGCATTCAGGCGTTAAGAATCGGCTCAAAACAAGTCTTTTCGGTTGGGTCGACATGCGATTTGCGTGTATGTACAGACTAGATATCCGCAGATTATATACAGGACTTCTTATCCGTAGATTTTACACATAACATTTTCGTTATTTATACGAATTGACACGTCCAGAATACTGGGTTCATATTTTGATGTTATCGAATTTAGAACGGAATTACCGACAGAAAATATACAAGTGAGAATTATTAGAATAATTGTCTATGTATAGTACAGTTCAGTGCAAGGTCTTGCACTCTAGACCCAGTATTAAATTAACATTCCATATGTGCTTTCCTCTCCGATATGTCGGACAGCTATTCAGATTACAACTAGTATTCTTTAATCAAACAGGTACTTGGAAAGTGAAGGTTTCACCAGATAAATATTTTAAAAAGAATATAAATCAAAGCGTATCGTTTGCTACGCTAAATGCGAGATATTTCGTTACTTGATTTGATGAGATGGCAGACGATATTATTTTTGGCGTACCACGATGACTATTTTTCATATGGACCTGCCAATGGAACACCAGTAGACTTTTCTTTTGATTTGGTCAGTTGGCGTCGGTGTCGCAGCATTTCGCTTAGCTAAACGCATCGTGCGTTCAGTTAGGGCTATTAGACTGAAACATACCGCGGCGCGTGGGCGCTCGAAACGAGCGAACAGGTCGATGGAAGGGGTACCCTCGCGGGTGAAGATCTGCTCCGTGGCCTCCAGGCGCTGGTGCCGCTCGGGGCGCAGAGTCCCCTAGGTCGTCCGTCGACTTCCTGAAAGTACCGACCTGGAGGTATATGAACCGAACTGGTTCCGTAAGTTCTGAACCTGTAGTGCGTAGGTAATTCCCTGATGCCAATACTTTCTGTTTTGGTCGTTGTAACAAATAATCATACTAACTATCGATCTCCTTAAGTTTTAAAGTGTAGGTTTTTGGGGTCGCAGTGCAAATTCGCTGTTGGAGACCATGCACCGGCTTCCTGTTGAGGACCGACTGAGAATGCGGTGCGTTGGTCAATATACTTAGTGTAGTGTTTCCTTCTTACCTCAATATTAACGTATTTTATTACGTTCTTAATCCACCACGGGAGATTCCCTCAGAGTCCGGTTGGCAGATGAGATGGGAGCTGGCATGGGACTCTGCAATCGCCCGAAGCAGTGTTAGGGCCTGCGATAGTGCAACCAGCCTCCATGGACGCCTAAGTTCGTAAGGTTGAGTCTGTCTAGGAGCGCACGGCGTTGGACGCGAGACAGGCTGTCTCGCAACCAATCATTTACCTTATTTTTCCTGCAGGACGCAAATGTTGTGGCTATGGTTTGAGTAAGGATTGTAAAGTATTTCAGGTAGTATATTTGCCAACCTAGGTTGACGGGGGTCCATCTGGTAAACTGTACTACTTTTTCGACTGGATTGCTATCAGGAAATAGTCTTGATAGGTGATCAAACGTTGGTCAGAACTGTATCATGTGGACGCAGTCACGGACGCATCCAATTGTTTACTTACAAATAATATTAAGTATACTACAACTGCCCAGGACCGGAGTCAGAGGTGAACAGTCGTGTTGGGGACCAGGACTTTCTTTGGGTCGTTGCGCTAGAGGAGTAAGTAAGTTCAGCTATTAATATGGGAGACCTTTAATCGGCTCTGGGAAAGAATAATCTGTGTAGGGATAGCACCGGGAAATGACAGTACGCTTAGATAAAAAACGAAGAATTTATATTCTGTGACGAGTATACCGGTGTTTCGAGCTATCTCTTCATGGCCTCTTTCCTCGAGCAGCTGTATCTCGAGCTCGCTTACGACCGGGGGTTTTTTGTCCCAAATTTGTTTATTGCCTTCGGAGAAATGGTTCGTTTTATGAGGAGGAACCCGTATTGTTGGAGAACGAGTGCGAGTAGAGAGATTATAAGAGATCTGTTTCCAAACCTTGTCAATACTACCAGTTTTCAGAAAGCAGGCCCGCGGATTTGAGTGTCTGAGGAATCCGGGGCTGGCCAAACAGGATACATTTGTAGAATAACATGAGATATTACGTTACAGATTCCATTTATTGTCGAACAGGTTTCGGTTTGGTGCAGTGTGCACTAAGTGTTCCTGCTTCTGCTGTATTGGATCGTGGGAGACTGCAGATAGCATTTGAATATAGATACAACGTACAGATTTCCTATAGAACGATAGGACGCAGTTCCTTGTGACTCGGTCAGCCACTACAACGGATCCTTGATCGAGACTGAGAGGTCTGTAATCCCCCCAGCTGCATTAGGCACGTGTATGTCTATCAGGAATACCCGAAGCAGGAGCACCAGACTGTGGTTTGCAATGCTTCCGCTCGGCAGGCGGCGCCAGGGTGGTTGCCGGCATCAGCTTGGTTACTTACGTGATATGGGGGGGGGGGCAAACTGACAAGAGTCGTTGGCGCTTTCGCGTTGGGCAGAGCTTCCGCCGTATGACGAATATCGCGGTCGGTGGCGTCATCCGGCTAGTTGGCAGCCGGCAGCGAGGCGTTATCGCGGCATCATTGTATCGGCTTGGCGGGCCACTGTAGTTGCACAATGAACTTCATTGGATCAATTGTATTGTGACTTGTAGCGCCATTGCGGTGGCCGCGTGAATGTAGCGGTTTCGTGATCGGCAGCAACATGGAGGTGGGTTATACCGCCATACCTGGACAGCATCAGCATCCAACGGCAGTATTATTACCTGTAATGTCATCATGGTGACTATAATTTCGTGGCCAACGGTGTCCCGTGGCACCCGGTGAGGTCAATACCGATGGTGCCGTCGCGACGACTAGTGAAGTCGGGACCGGTGTCGTGGTTGCGGCAGCCAATGAGGCGAGGACCGGTGGCACCGTTGTAGCGCCCAGTGAGGTCGGGATCGGTAGCGCCGTAGTGGCACCCCGTCAAAAACGGGATCGGTAGCGCCGGTGTGGCACTCAACGAAGTTACGCTCAGGACGGGTGGTGCCCACGTGGCAGCTAGTGACGCTGGGGCCGGCGGCACCGACATGGCGTCAGTGGGGTCAGGGCCGGTGGTGTTCACGTGGCGTTCAGTAGCGTCGGCACCGGTGGCGGCCAGCGTCGGGACCGATGGCGTCCCCGTGACGCCCAGCCAGGTCAGGATCAGTGGCGCCCAGGTGGCGGCCAGTGAGATCAGGATCGGTGGCGCTCATGTGGCGGCCAGTGAGATCAGGACCGGCGGCGCCCACGTGGCGGCCAGTGAGGACAGGACCGGTGGCGCCCACGTGGCGGCCAGTGAGGTCAGGATCAGTGGCACCCAGGTGGCGGCCAGTGAGATCAGGATCGGTGGCGCCCATGTGGCGGCCAGTGAGATCAGGACCGGTGGCGCCCACGTGGCGGCCAGTGAGGTCAGGACCGGTGGCGCCCATGTAGCGGCCAGTGAGGTCGGGACCGGTGGTGCCCATGTGGCAGCCAGTGAGGTCAGGATCGGTGGCGCCCCCATGGCGGCCAATGAAGTCGGGACCGGTGGTGCCCACGTGGCAGCCAGTGAGATCAGGATCGGTGGCGCCCCCATGGCGGCCAATGAAGTCGGGACCGGTGGTGCTCATGTGGCAGCCAGTGAGGCCAGGATCGGTGGCGCCCACATGGCGGACAATGAAGGTCATGACCGGTGGCGTCCACGTCAGTCTCTGTCGATCACAACATTCGTCGCCATCCGCAGACTAGACTCCTTGGGTGGATAGAATATCATTAAGCTAACTCACCAAATGGTTCGAGAGCAGAAATCGTAAAGAGTACCCAGGTCCAGCTGCTGCTCCCGGCGGCGGCGGCGGAGCGCGGGGTGGGCCCCGGCGCGCCCGGCCGCGGCGGCGACACGGCGGCGCCGGCGACGTGGCGGCGCGCGGGCCGCCCCGGCTGGCGCCGCGCTGCCCGGGGCGACACGATGATCGCGATGCACGTTTCCTCTCGTCGGGTGCGAAGCGGCTTACGTTACCGTATGAGAAGTAAAAAACACGCGTTAATCGGACGATTTCCTACTTTAAAAATCTCGGAAACGCCTACGACTGAACGACGGTAACGTTTAAACCACTATCGTGGTCGAGAACGTATTTCGCCAGAAAAAGTGGGTAGATCGAAGTCACTCTTGAAAATTGCGCGACGGACGTTATCGGTTCGAAAATACTTCGGGAACTCGATTATTCGAAATGAAATTTTAAAATTCGAATCTAAAATTTTCGTCGTAAATATTTAACGATAGTCCACTTTCTTGACGATTAGCGAAACACTTCAAATGACTTCTTAAAATAACTTTTCTGTTCGAGCAGAAGTTCCGAAATATAATTACTGGGAATTAAGTCGATCGAGAAGTTAAAGACCACGTGTCGAATTTAAATAAAAATATGCGGACCTTCGGCCAAGACGGTCGACGAAACAATGGAATGGCGGCGAGTCGCCGGGTGCGAGCTGGTTGGTTACAGGAAGCTGTCTGGGCGGAAACTACGTCACAGCGGCGCGCTACGGGTGTGGAGCGGCTTCATAGACGCTAGCGGCATCTATCGGTCATTGGGAGACGTAACACCTCCAGATCTAAAGATCTCCGACGTCGAACGGAACACATAATAAAATTGTCTTCGCATGAAAATTTTTTTTTTATCAATATTATTAATTTTTAGGTACAACTCGCACTTGACCACAATTTTGTAAATGCCAAAATTGTTATCTCAAAAAAATACCTAATGTCTCCTAAGACAGCTTCCTTGTATCTTCTATAGTTTCCGTGTGTCCCACTTAAAAAAAACACTCTGTATATCGTCGCTTGGTACTCACATCACAAGCCTTAATTGAGCTAACCGTGGGACTAGGTCGATTTGTGTTGATGTCCCAAGATATTTATTTATATTTATTATTTATTTATAGAAAGAAAACAATCCGTAAAGTTAACTTTTACACACACTTTTTACACTTAATTTTTCAGCTCACCATTAAATTTACTAATACACTTTTCATTTTTCTTTCTCAGTTCTCCAGCCAACCCAGTGACACACGATATCGACTCGCAGTTCCTCATCGGTCCTGACCTCATGATAACCCCCATTTTGGAGCAAGGGGCGGTCACTACCCGCGCTTACTTCCCCGGGGTATGGTTCAACTTGCACAATGGGGCCATGCGAAAAAAGAACCAGTGGAATGTTGTGGATGAGAATGAAACTGTTTCTGTCAGGGTGAGTGTATAACATCTTATAATCATGATATGCCCTATATTGGAGCCAGGGGCTATCACTACCCGCGATGATTTCTCGGGGATATGGTTCAACTTGCACAATGGGGAAATGCGAAAAAAGAACCAGTGGAATGTTGTGGATGAAAATGAAACTGTTTCTGTCAGGGTGAGTCACAGAATTAGATTTGGATAGAAGAAACAAGGTCATTCATTTGGTGGCGGCCGAACGTGTCAGATTTTGTAAGTAACAACACTTGCCCATGATTTTAAATATGTCTCAGGCCCTTGAGTATTCATATTTTTTTGTGTTGTTGCAATTAATATTACTTAAGGTGGCATTATTTATGTTTTTATTCACTTCAACTTACAAAATTTGACGCCCGAAAGCTGCAAGCTGCGATTAAAGACGGACAACTCAGTAGATTTCACTGAGTTCATTTGACACGCTAAGTAGATACGTTTGCTTGATCTATGGTATATATGACATCTGTGGGGTGAGTGTATAACATCTTATAATCATGATATGCCCTATATTGGAGCCAGGGGCTACCACTACCCGCGCTTTCTTCCCCGGGGTATGGTTCAACTTGCACAATGGGGCCATGCGAAAAAAGAACCAGTGGAATGTTGTGGATGAAAATGAAACTGTTTCTGTCAGGGTGAGTGTCATCATCATCATCTCAGCCATAAGACGTCCACTGCTGAACATAGACGGGTGAATATCTGAACGTTTCAACCGCCTAATTTTGGTGGCATCATTTTTGCCTAAGATTCTAAACGTCTCAATGTTATACTTTGTAAAAGTATGTCATTTGTAAAAGGTACCGTACCCCCTTCAAATGACAAAGTAGCACATTGTAACGAATAGAAACTTCGACAAAAATGGTGCCACCAAAATTAGGCGGTTGAAACACTCAGATATTCACCCAGACCTTCCCTCTGGACTTCCACATGTACCGGTTAGATGCGACCTGCATCCAGCGTGTCCCGGCGACCTTCATAAGGTCTGTCCATCTTGTGGGTGGACGTCCCACGTTGCGTTTGCCTAGCCGTGGTCTCCACTCGAGCACTTTTCGACCCCATCGACCATCTGCTCTGCGTGCAATGTGGCCTGCCCATTGCCACTTCAGCTTACTAATCCGGAGGGCTATGTCAGTAACTTTAGTTCGCCTAC
The DNA here is from genome assembly GCA_025490895.1 of Thaumatotibia leucotreta. Lineage (NCBI taxonomy): Eukaryota > Metazoa > Arthropoda > Insecta > Lepidoptera > Tortricidae > Thaumatotibia > Thaumatotibia leucotreta. Next base: position 8,933 of record JALPQI010030587.1, on the reverse strand, counting down.
GGATCTCCTCATTTCTGATTCGATCACGCAGAGAAACTCCGAACATAGCATAGGGTGAGTGTATAACATCTTATAATCATTTTATTTTTATTTTTATTTTTATTTATTTATTTTTTGATAATCGTTAATGATTTTTTTTTTATATTGGCTGTTTGTCGATAGGGTTGCTGCCTTCGAAATTTGCGCGTGTTTAAAAATTCCTTAGGTATGCGCGCGCCGCATTATAGTTCCCGTTTTATTTGTTATTCGGAGTCGAGTGAATTTCAAATGTTTGTTGCGTTTTCTGTTATTACTTTTATGTAAATTGTGAACTTCAAGTAATGAACAAGAACAAAATAAATAGGTTGAACGTATGAACGTGAATTTGGGATAGTACCATATAAATGTCAGTTATTCCTCGCAAGTGTGTTGAAAAACGTCGTATGAAACTCGTATGCATTGATCATTACACTCTCTTTATGTGCGCTCGCTTACATCTCACAATACCGCTTCGAGTGTAATGATCAACTAAGCACACTCGTATCGTAACGTAGTATTAATTGGTTGTAGGGTGGCGGCGTAATTACCCTCCAAGAACCGCCAGAGGGCGTTGTCAACACTGCACGCTCCCGCTCTATGCCGTTACAAATACTCGCCGCTGCCGAAGGCCCATTCAGACGAGCCAGGGGCACGTTCTACTGGGACCGCGGAGACAATCTACGTGAGTACTACTAGTTACAGTTAGCAACTAAACTGCACGCATCCGCTACATGCCGTTATAAGGGCATTTCTCAGAGCGTAAACGGACATCTCATTCATCTGGTCACGTTTTTTTGGAAGTGGCTGAATGATTTGAGGTTGGGTTTGGTTGTCTTATAGAGAAACGGGTGCTGTATCTGACGACCAAAAATGGTACCAAATGATGCAGCCACTTTCAAAAAAATGTGACCAGATGAATGAGATGTCCGTTTACGCTCTGAGAAATACCCATAAGTAGTCGCCGCTGCCGAAGGCTCCTACAGACGAGCCAAGGGCCAGTTCTACTGGGACCGCGGAGACAATATACGTGAGTACCACTAGTTAAAGCACGCAGCTAAACTGCACGCCCCCGCTACATGCCGTTACATATACTCACCGCTGCCGAAGGCCCATTCAGACGAGCCAGGGGCACGTTCTACTGGGACCTCGGAGACAATATACGTGAGTACCACTAGTTACAGTACGCAACTAAACTGCACGCTTCTGCTACATACCGTTATAAATACTCGTCGCTGCCAAAGGCCTCTACAGACGAGCCAGAGGGACGTTCTACTGGGACCGCGGAGACAATATACGTGAGTACTACTAGTTACAGTACGCAACTAAACTGCACGCCCCCGCTACATGCCGTTACAAATACTGGCCGCTGCCGAAGGACCCTACAGACGAGCTAGGGGCCAGTTCTAATGGGACCGCGGAGACAATATACGTGAGTACTACTAGTTACAGTACGCAACTAAACTGCACGCCCCCGCTACATGCCGTTACAAATACTGGCCGCTGCCGAAGGACCCTACAGACGAGCTAGGGGCCAGTTCTAATGGGACCGCGGAGACAATATACGTGAGTACTACTAGTTACAGTACGCAACTAAACTGCACGCCCCCGCTACATGCCGTTACAAATACTGGCCGCTGCCGAAGGACCCTACAGACGAGCTAGGGGCCAGTTCTAATGGGACCGCGGAGACAATATACGTGAGTACTACTAGTTACAGTACGCAACTAAACTGCACGCCCCCGCTACATGCCGTTACAAATACTGGCCGCTGCCGAAGGACCCTACAGACGAGCTAGGGGCCAGTTCTAATGGGACCGCGGAGACAATATACGTGAGTACTACTAGTTACAGTACGCAACTAAACTGCACGCCCCCGCTACATGCCGTTACAAATACTGGCCGCTGCCGAAGGACCCTACAGACGAGCTAGGGGCCAGTTCTAATGGGACCGCGGAGACAATATACGTGAGTACTACTAGTTACAATACGCAACTAAACTGCACGCCCCCGCTACATGCCGTTACAAATACTCGCCTATTGTACACCGTGGGCTCTTATAGCCCGAAAGATTTTAACCACGCATTTTTGATGTAAAAACAAAGAAAAATATTGTACGAGTTTTGTCATTTTTGGCGAAAAAAAAATTTATGTATTTTAGTATTTTACGGGGTTATTTGTAGTCAAAATTGTAAGTCAGCCTGCTCTCGGCCACCCATGTGTTAATATATTATACAGCGTGTTTTTCTTAATATGCTATAACTTTAAGGGAAGCTTATTTAGGTCAAATATAATTAATTTCTCTAAGAAACTAGTGTTTTAACTCTTACCGTTATTGAGTTATTAAAAAAATAAGTTTAATCACTGAACATGTGTATTGCAACCTTTATTACATTCCAATCTTACTTATTTTGACATGTGCCGTCAGTCACCTAAGACTAACTTTTATTTTATTCTTAAGGTTCTCTCACACTTACCATTTCATTTATTATGTATGAAAGCATAAAAAATATTTTTTATCGAATTTTCCAAACCAACCAACTACCATACCAGACAACTTCTATTAATGGCCCAAGTAACCTGTCTAATTTATAGCAAATCGAAACGAACACCCTGTATACGAAATTCATCTATATTTAAGAAAAAAAACAGGGAAAATTCATACAAAAGAGTGGTTAATCACAAGAAAGTCTTCAAAGTCAATTGCCGGTGTGCTTTACCGTACTTAATTGGCTATGTAAAGTTTTCTGAAGTTATGAATATTATATTTTTCCATGATAGCCGTCGTATTAAGGTTCAAGAAATTGAGGCTCTTTTATTTTTATTTCCTATAAATTATTAATAATATTTTTTTAAGTGAGGAAGGTGACGTTTGTGGAGTTTTATGGATGAATAGAGCCTAATGCGTTCGTCCACAATCAGTGCAATGAAATAGAAAAAAAAATCTGTCAACATCAATCTGTCACTCGTGTTATTCTATCTTTTTTTTTCTATTTCATTATACTTGTTGCAGACGAGAACATTATTCTCTGTTCAGCCATAAAACTGAACAAAATGTCATCTCACTCACTCAAAAAAAGATCGTTAACAAATTATAGGACATAAAAATAAAAGAGCCACATTTTCTTGAACCTCAAGACAACGGCTATCAGGGAAAAATATAATATTCATACCTTCAGAAAACTTTACATAGCCAATTATATTTGTTGTACTTTATATGATTCAATCAAGGAGTAAGAAAAAAAACGAAAAAAAAAATCATTTTCGATTGGTTTCAAATCTTGCGTTATTTTTGGGAGACCCTATACAGGGTGTTCCACGAGCCACTGAAAACCTTGAACGGGGTGATTTAGTAGGCTATACTGAACAACTTTTAATATGAGGCCAATCAATTTGTCTTTTTCATACATTTTGACCGATTGATCACGACATTTTATATGAAAAACGCAAAATTTTTTTTGAGATTTCTGGGTTAGCTTCATAGCAAAAGTTATTCAGTTTAACCTACCAAATCACCCCGTTCAAGGTTTTCAGTGGCTCGTGTAACACCCTGTATATATGTAACTATTATAAAATATCTATTATGTAACCATATTCTCATTGTTCTTTTGCCTTACAGACAGCTACTCAGAGCGACAATACACCCACCTAGCATACCTCCTCAGTCAAACGGAATTCAAAAGCATAGTATACTGGTGGGGTTTCGGTGTGCCACCTGTCAACAAAATCATTCTATTCGGTCAAGACGTCCCCGCACTAACTGTCACTATCAACGGCTCTCCTTGTGTCAAACCCTGTCAGTTCTCTTTCAAGGCGGAAACGAAGGTATTAGAAATATTCAATTTGACGCTATCGTTGGAGAAGGCATTTTATATTAATTGGACAGTTGCAAGGCCGTGGCGGATTAAGTTTGAGAATGATACGCTGTATGATGATTGAAGGAATGACATTCTTTGGTGTTTCCCTTCCAATTTAAAAGTGTTTAAATTAACCAGTACGGTTAACCCTTACTACAAGGTGTATTTATCACCTTTACAATGTCACGCAGGGTCGCGTTTTATAAAGTTCCAATATGTGCGTGCGTTAGAGAGGCAAACAGCGAAATTGTAAATTGTAACTTTATAAAACGCGACCCAGGTGTAAAACCAATGAAATTTAGGCGTGATTCATGTTCTATTAAGGGCTCTAAGTATACTGCCTCGGTACAAACACCCTGCGTAAAACCCCACTGCCAATTTTCTATTAATTCTCACCTATGCACAAAATAAGGTAATTTTCAATTTGACAAGAATCAAATAAATTTTAAGATTACCCTGATACTGATATCGTCGGCTGACGAGCAAAACTCACTATAAAAACTGTCACTATTCTTAGCCTCTTATGTCGCTCTTGTGTCAAAATTGAGATACGACGTTTATTTCAAGTAGGTATTTGTTACTTAGTGACTTTTGCTTGTCAACCGATGATTTAATTATACTCGGCCGCCGCTAAGAAGTCAATTCTGACAGCTGTCAGTTCAGTACATTATCTGTCAATAACGTCACTTTTTGACTTCATAGCGGCGGCCGAGTATAGTAGGGTTGGAAAAGTTAGGAATAAAAAGAATAATACGGTAGTTCGAAGGGTTAGCTTTTGAGCGTTTTATGGAAAATTGTATGCCAAAGAATCTCATCCTAAAATTAACTTATCCACTCGCAAATGTAGTTGTCTTTGTCACGCTAATCAAAAAGAGTTATTAATCAGAGAGAGAAGAATAGGATACGCTGCTGATTAGCGATTGGCGACTTGGCTACGCTCTCTGACGTAGTGAAAAATCAAGACAAAGTGTCAAACGAGGTAAATAGGGGCAAAATATTCAATTTTAAAATGTACCTTTCACTGGTGGCTAAGAAAGTCTATGATATCGAACCTACTATCAAGGAACCTACATTTAATTAACGGGATAAAGAATAATATTGCATTTTTTGCATTTTGTAAATAATATATCAATGTCGTAGAATTTTTTAAGATACTAGTTGTTTTAAGGTAATCAGCAAAAACATATTCAAGTTAATATTAGCCATACGATTTAAAGTTACCCGTAGGAAATCAGTGTATCTAATGGCTCAAATCTGTGGCTCTAGTGAAAATGATACAACTCCCAGAGGCTTATAAAAAAGGGCGTACATTAAATACAAGTGCATTAGTTGGGTCAAAATTATTTTCGTTGTCTTATTTTAGCCGTATACCTATACCTTTAGCCGACGCTAAATATTGTTTGTCCCTTTTGTTCTTATAGACATGGATTGGATCGAAAGGGACAAACAATACTTAGCGGCTTGCTAAGATAGGAGCCGTTTTTGAATAAGAGGGTTATTCACTAGGGCCAAAGCGTAGAAATAAGATATATAATGTACATATGTGTGAGAAAATGTATTCTTACTGCCGTCACCAGTCGGCATTATGCTGCGGCCACGACATTGGTCTAATGGCCCGGCCACGACATTGGTCTAATGGCCCGGCCACGACATTGGTCTAAGGCGACCAGCGGCGAGCGAGTCCATGAGTTGGAGCGGAATGCCGATATGAGAACTCCCTCTCACACGTAATGGTTTTCCGCTAAGCCTTAGACCAATGTCGTGGCCGGGCCTTTAATATCAATGTTTTATATTTATAAAGTTATATTGTAATACACTTCACTACTAACAAAGTTATATTGTAATACACTTCAATACTAACTTACGGTTTAATAATTTAATTTTTTCAATATACTTTGTGATAAGTGAGATTGAATGGCCATCCTGTATTTTACAAATATGTAGGTATTGTAAGATTAACAATATATTAACGGTGTTAGTGAAGTGTAAAAGTTATTAATTATAAACTCGATTTTTTTTGTATTCAATATTGAATTTTGAATGAAAATCAATGAAAAATCCCGGTGCTTGTGTATTTTCAATTAGCATGAAATTCTTCAGATTCAAAGTAGTAAGTAATGCCTCTTTCGTGGAGGCCCCCGGGCTGTAGCCCCGGTATCCCCCCCCCCCCCCCCCTAAATGCGGCCCTGCCTATATAAGGTCCTAATTTATTAGATGCAGATATTTTTACAGCTGATAGTACTCGGTCTCTGGAGTATATTAAACCGTGAAACATTATAGCTTTTACGATGTTTTTTTGGAGAAAACGGAAAAACAAATTTCCTACGTAAAAACACCCTGTTTATGTGATTATTAAATGAAAACTCATTGAACAGATTCTAGTACCTCTTTCACGTACCACTTAACTGGAACTGGCCACTTTTCGTCGATAAATTAAATACTTTATTGTCAATGTCATGTTATTTTCCGTTGGATTGTGTCGTTTGATGACATGACAGACAGTGTTATTGTGACATGTGATAATGCACACATGATGATTTTTTTTAGACGAAATTATAATTAATTTTTTTGTCAGGAAAATGAAATCAAAAAATTTACATGAAAAGATTTCTTAATTTATATTTAAAGTTAATTATTTTAATGTAAAGTATCATGTGTTAAAATATCTGCAACTAATAAATTAGGACCTTATATAGTCATGGCGTTAAAGTCCAAATTCAGATATTTTTTAGCACAGTGACCGATCTGATATATCTGATGACGCACTTCATTTTTTTGTATGATTTTTATTTTATGTCTAGTCATAAGTCGTAGTTGTAGTTATCAAATGAATGTGTTTTATATTACGTGTTATTACTAATTCGAATTTTAGATGGCCACTATCAGTTATTTTCAATTGTATAGTGTTATAAATTTGTAATAGTTACCTACATAAATGTAGTGATATTTTTTTTCTCGTAAATGTACTTACATAACCATACACCATATACATAAACATAACCAACACATAATATCATTAGTTCATTAGTCGATTTCCCAGCTATCTTACATAAATGCACACATTTTGAGATTACTCTTAACAGTCTTAAAATCGAAAATAGAAATAGTAGTCGAAATCTCTATGTTTAAATCATTATGACACAGTGAAAGTTTTGAGATGACACTAAAGGCCAAGCCACACCGGATTCGTGTGCAGCACGTCGTGTATAAATGTCTTATTAGATGGCACAGCGCTTGCGTGGCATGCACGTCCGCATAACGCGCAAGCGGTGTGCCATCTACTATGATATTTCCGATGATACACCGCGCACGCCACGCACACGCGCACTTGAACGTGCTGCACACGCAGCCGGTGTGGCTCTGCCTTAAGGACCCAAAGGACCTAGTTGTATACAACTACTTAGTACAATAAAGAACATATTATCTGGGCAATAACTGCGAAAGTGCGAACATCGTGCACATTCAAATTATAACATTCTCTATCGCTCTCAGTTAGAGTCTAATTTGAGTGACAGAGATAACTATAATAACTAACGTGAGACTCGAACATATTAAAATTTTATCGAACCAGGTTACTAACGTAATTTAAATCGATGATTGCTCGACATGTTGCACATCGGGCTTTGACCGAGGGTACTCCGAACAGGGACCCTCTTAATGGGTCGTAACATGTCGAGCAATCATTGACTTATGTGAGTAACCCGGTTTGATGTTTTGACAGAGATAATTGTTCAAATGTTTCGATATTCGCGGTGATTTGAGCGTACAATCTTGTTTTGTGATAATATATAACAGCCATGTTTTAGTCCACACGTATGAATGTGATATCTATATGTATAAACTAACCCGTAGTGATAAGAGTAGTGGTAGAATAGTCAAATTAATTTGTTTTCATTATACCAAAGCGTTTGTTTAAAAATGGAATTGTTGTTAATTGTAAGATTGCACTTAAATAAACATGATAATGCACCGGATTTGCGTTTTATTTATTATCTAAATATTAGCATGTAACATGAAACGTAACTATTTCGTCATACCGATCATTATCAGGGTTTGTGCAATCCATAATAGCTTGACCATCATTAATATTATTATAAACAACGTAGGTAAGGCAATCCCGAGCAAAACATGACGCTATCGATTAATAATAATATATTCATATACGTAGCATTTGCGGAGGTAGGCCCAGTGTGCAGCGCCCTTATAGTGTCAGGGTGGGAACCGGGAACTTCGAAATTAGGAAATTTCACGCGTCATGAATGAGTGTAACAGAGACAAATGTTCGAAATTTGTGGTAGGCCCTAAGGCTACTATAGTTTGTCTAGCGGGTTTTACTCACTAGAAGCACAGATAGAGAGAATCATACCGTCTCTTTCTTACCCTAATATTATTGAATTGACTTAAAAAAGGAGACTTCCTACTGGTACTGCGAAAGTTGGTTTGACAGACTATAACTGATTAAAGACTATATTATATTATTTTGTTCATACTCACCGTTACTCTTTCCTCTGAAAAAAAAAGAAACAGAGCAAGTTTCTAGAGCAACCTGTCTCATTAAAATAAAAATATAGAACAACAAACTTTTTCTTTTAGCAAAAACCATTTCATTTTTAATCCAATGTCAGATCAACCAATTTTAGTTGGTCTCATAACATTTTATGACTAGTATAGGTAGGCTATATGTAAGTATATACTTACAATATTTACTCTCTCATTAAAGTTTAAAAATGAATCATATTTCAAGGATAAATATTGTGCAAACATGCACAGAAAGCTGCTAAACTCTTGTTGTCTGTGGCTCTTGTACAGTCGACGTCAAAAATATCATTACAATTTAGGCGCCATTAAAATATTTACAGGACTTTATCGTCTTGACATTGAGGTGGTGTAAATATATTTTTGCCACCTAAACCATAATGATATCTTTGACATCGACTGTACCTACCTTAGTTGCCTTATTTGGTAAATAACTTTTGAACATCCAAAATCTCTGAATTCCCTATTTTGTTCTAAAACTGCCATGTTTGCCAAGATAATATATCTGATTCCATCCATACCATG
>JALPQI010030586.1:0-16866 GCA_025490895.1 Thaumatotibia leucotreta | reverse complement strand
CACATGTCAAGATTGCTTACAAAATTTTTGAAGGAAGTAATACAAAGTCTAATTTCACAGCCTGCAATGTTGTAATTATAATTTGAGCTGTGTTTTGCCGAATAAATATTGTTACTGAATACAAGTGATGAAAGTGAGCATTTTCTACATGAGTGTCGGTGATCGAAACCGACAAAAGTTAAAGAAAAGGTCTACATTTCAACACCAACATCAAACTATGTTATGCGAATGCATTATGCGAGAAAATATCTGCATACAGTAGCAACCAGACTGTGCAGAAAAATAGGGGAGAGTGGAGTACAGTGAATAATGGTGCACGGTGAATATTTTGCATTAGCTTTATTTATCGCTTTAATAAACCGGTATTCTTTTTTTACGAATTTGCTCGTCTGTGTGATACTAATATTGGAGTAACTAAATAACGGAAGATACTTTCAATTATACCTGAAAAGTCTTGTTCCTAGTTTTTAACTTTTTACCTCAAACTAGGAACTGTTCTATGATTTTTGATTGAAGAGGTAACTTTAGTTCACTTTTTTATAATGAAAATGATTTTAAAGCGATATGTAAATTATATACTTGTGCTGGAAAATGTGTCCTCTAAGGAATAGGTGGGACAATAAGGTATCTAGAAAATTACAAATAAAAATAACACCACTACAACATTTGTAAAAAAAAGAGATCCACTATACCCCACTCTCCCCTACTATGAAAATTCAGTCTTGCACTTGCGCAGAAAAGTATCACATTCTGTGGAGTGAAGTTCAGGTAGAGTTCTTATGAAAACTGTCACCACTCTTAGTACCCTCGTATGTCACTCTTGAATCGGAACTGAGATACGTACGCACTATCGGAGTATCTTGCAGTCCGTTGGCTCAACTGCTACTTTTATTCCTATGTAACATAAGAGTGACAGCTGGTAACCACAGTTACCAAAAGCTATTGAGTGGCTATTATGGATTGAATATTCGTTGTGTAGAAAATCGTAGAAATAATAATATATCCTAAAATAAAAATTAATGTTTCGATTGGACAATCGACGTATATTTGTGACCAAGATTATGACCGGATCGAATATTCGCTGGGTCGAAAATCGTATAAACGAGGCCACAATTGTAATTGGTCACCGGCACAAACATCACACTTGTAAACAAAATGTAAAATTGACTCACTTATACTCTGTTTGGTTAGGTATTTTAAAAAGGTAAAAAATCTTGCACTATCTTTTTATCGAAAAATGCATTTAAAAATCCAAACTAGGTACTTAATGAATCAAAACAATGTAAATCACTGTATTCCCTTGTTATATTATGTATATTTGGTAAAACTTATTTTCTACTTGTAGTTTTCAATAAAAAGATACTGCAAGATTGTTTACCTTTTTTTAAATATCTAACCAAACAGAGTATAGAATATAGAGCAAGAATATATTATGTATATAAAAATTATAATATGTATGTGTCAACCATTCAGCAACCCATTATCTCGATTACATCGTTAATAGTAGCTCCAAACTTTGGTATTAGGTACTATTCGTCATCTATTTACAAAGTATTCCTACATGGATACCTATAAAACAATTTGTACCTAGCACAGACGTTGATACAAGAACAGACGAGCCGATGAACTTTCGATACTCAGCAGATTGAAACCTATGTTTTGGCTATGCATATATTTAGGCCACAAATATTTCGATTTAGCGAATATTCGTTCTCAGCAGAAGAGTACAGAAGAATAGGTAGGTACTGTAGCCGTGCCATGAGCTGGAAAGTAAAGGATACATAATTACGTAAGGTTTTACTCGATATGTGCATTCTATCATTTCTATCGCACTCGCGCTTACAAATAGGAGCGAGCGCGATAGCCTGCTTAACGTATTTAGTAAAACCGATATGTTAATGTTACCGATACTTGCAAAGTCATGGTACGGCTACTGTTTATTACATTTACTGTATCGTTGGCCAGTAAGTTAGGGTTTTCGATCTTTTGCAGGCGACGCTATATAGGAGAGTGGTCCAAACAGCTGTCAGGTTCATAGGCACTGAACATAAAATATCGAAATTCTAATGGTATTTGGAGGTAACCGTTATAATGGCGGGACCGGATCCTGAATTTGATCGATTCATATTGCATTATTTAGTACTGAATTTGTACTATTTAGTACCTGTTGTAAAAAAAAATGTACCTCTTCTTTTTCAAAGTTATACTCAATCAGTCTGGTCCCGCCATTATAACGTTATAATGGCGGAACCAGATCCTGAATTCGATCGATTCATATTGCATTATTTAGTACTGAATTTGTACTATTTGGTACTTGTTGTAAAAAAACTAGTACCTCTTCCATTTTAAAAATTATACTTCAAACAGTCTGGTCCTGCCATTATAACGTTATAATGGCGGAACCAGGTCCTGAATTCGATCGATTCATATTGCATTATTTAGTACTGAATTTGTACTATTCGGTACCTACCTGATGTAAAAAAAATACCTTTTCCATTTCAAAATTATACTTCAAATAGTCTGGTCCCGCCATTATAACGTTATAATGGCGGAACCAGGTCCTGAATTCTGTTCATATTCTGTCGATTCATATTGCATTATTTAGTACTGAATTAGTACTATTTGGTACCTCTTGTAAAAAATTAGTACCTCTTCCATTTCAAAATTATATTTCAATTACAACAGGTACCAAATAGTACAAATTCAGTACTAAATAATGCAATATGAATCGACAGAATATGGACAGAATTCAGGACCTGGTTCCGCGATTATAACGTTATAATGGCGGGACCAGACTATTTGAAGTATAATTTTGAAATGGAAGAGGGACAATTTTTTTTTACAACAGGTACCAAATAGTACTAATTCCGTAGATTCCGTACTAAATAATGCAATATGAATCGACAGAATATGGACAGAATTCAGGATCTGGTTCCGCCATTATAACGTTATAATGGCGGGACCAGACTATTTGAAGTATAATTTCCAAATGGAAGAGGTACAATTTTTTTTACAACAGGTACTAAATAGTATAAATTCAGTACTAAATAATGCAATATGAATCGACAGAAAATGGACAGAATTCAGGACCTGGTTCCGCGATTATAACGTTATAATGGCGGGACCAGACTATTTGAAGTATAATTTTGAAATGGAAGAGGGACAATTTTTTTTACAACAGGTACCAAATAGTACTAATTCCGTAGATTCCGTACTAAATAATGCAATATGAATCGACAGAATATGGACAGAATTCAGGATCTGGTTCCGCCATTATAACGCTATAATGTCGGGACCAGACTATTTGAAGTATAATTTCGAAATGGAATACGTACAATTTTTTTTACAACAGGCCAAATAGTACAAATTCAGTACTAAATAATGCAATATGAATCGATCGAATTCAGAACCTGGTTCCGCCATTATAACGTTATAATGGCGGGACCAGACTGATTGAATGTAAGTTTGAAATAGAAGAGGTACAATTTTTTTTACAACAGGTACCAAATAATACAAATTCAGTACTAAATAATGCAATATGAATCGATCGAAGTCAGGATCTGGTCCCGCTATTATAACGGTTACATTTGGAGTTTATTAATTTTATAAATGTATGACGACTAGAAAAAGGTCGCCGAACTGAAGATTGGGTCCTAACAGGAACTCAAAATGACTGACACTAAACAAAATTACTAGAACTTTGTTCATTTCATCCTTTAGTAGATTGGCTACTAAACCAGCTTTGAAATGGGATTAAAATCGCAATAGGTAACTGGCTTTAAATCGGGACTTATCATTACCGGTTTGTATCCAGGTTTGTACCAAATCCAGATACGAGATGGGAAAGTTAGTCCCATTTCATCCTACCAGACGGGAAACTATATTTCCCATTTGGCAGCCAGCTATCAAATCCGAATACCAAACGGTAGGTACTAAAGGCATTTCATGGGTATTGATTTGGAAAAGTTTATTTATTTTAGAAAACATTATTCCTAATGTAATGGTTTTAAGAATAAATAAACCACAAAATATATAGAAAATTCAATTCGCGTATTTATTTTGACAGTTTGTTGGTCCTTACGCCATATCACCGCCCCAGTGTCAGAAAAAATATTAAAAAGCCTCACTGAGAAAGCGGCAGTGTGAACAGCCAACGATCATCTACATATAATATAGGTATATTTGTTAATTTTACTGACATAGGATCTATGTCTTCTCTTTGTTTATTGAGCGAGAAAAAAGTCGAGAAATCATCCCTTACTTGCCTCCTGTGGAACCAGTAGCCGTACCATGAGCTGCCCCTGCGTTATTAACTCGGACTTACATAGGTGCTTTCTATACGGCTGGCTCGCCCCAAGACGCAATTACGGGCGGGATGGAAAGTAAGTCCGCGTTAAAAACGCTGCGGAAGTTTATGGTAAGCACACAGTGCCTGAAAGTATCCTTTCCCTCTCTAGTACGTTTTGTAGATACTAGGTTCAAGAAGTACCTACCTACCTACCTTCAAAACTTGATAATAATACATTCAGTTGCAATGCTATCAGACAAACATCAACAGCTAGGAAAACAGCCACTATCACTAACGAGAGTGTTAGAAGCCCGACGCCGTAGGCGGAGGGCTTTTGATGACTCGAGTTAGTAGGTATGCCTCTTACCGATTGTGATGCATACGATGTTTTTTGTAACACTTGCGGACAAAAAAATATGTTAAAAAACGAAATATTGGTATTCCCTAAGGAATTTCACTTTTCTATTACTCCCACTATGCATGATTAGAAAGCAAATGTGATGAAAAATGTTGAAACCGCGTAAAATAGTAGGTATTAGCTACTGTAACAATGCCTAGGTACTTCTGAAACATAAACTAAACTCTAGCGGGTCTAACTACTCTGCATCCTAAAACTTATAAAACCTCTCTGACAACGGAAATACAGCACCTTGTATAAAGCATCCGAAAATTGAGCGTCCAGCTGTTCGCCTGTGTCTGGAAAATCTTCGTTGCGTTTGTATTTAAGTAAGTACTCGTACCTAACCTACTTTTAATTGATAACGGACAATTTATTAGCATCTTATGGGATGGTAGGCGAAAATGTAGGTAAACTTAGATAGGATAACACTATCCTTACATATTATGTAATGTAAAATGTTAGTTGGAGACTAACATAGTAGGTATGTAGGCTAACATTTAGTAATATAAATGTTACTCCAACAAGGTCTAAAATCCAAATGTCCGATAAAGATCATTCAATTTGGTCTACTACTACATGTCTAATATATATATTTCTTCAATCTTCTAACTCCATAGAACTACCCAAAATATCTACACATTTGATTACTTATTATACTTGAGGCCCTAACACATCTTGTACAACAACATTGCCAGCAATTTGTGACCTACTCGCAACTTCTCATCTCTTTTGAATCAATGTAATCAAAAAGGGACGGGTAGCCGCGACAAGGTTCCTGTCATGCACGATATGTGCTAGTGCCGTTGATCATTTGTATTATAATAATATGAATTTCTTAGGTCAATTCATACTCGTAATTATATTGCCACATTGTTCCTAGCGAATCACCCGCTGCGGTGAATACTAGTGTTTTGGGACATTTTAAGTAACTATCTTTGATAACTATTTCATTTACCAGTAAGTAGCTGTACCAAAGAATATAATACTCTAAAGAGTTGTACATACCTAACGGCGATGGATAGGTATTATCCTGAGAGTAAGGGAATAACTTCTTTACTACAGCTGTTGTTATATCTGTACAGTTAAAGTAGGTATTTATATACCAAACCAACAGTTGGTTTTGCTTCAGAAATATACAATACAATATAAAGTCATTTCCTAATTGGCGCCCTCTAGTTAGAATTTAGACCATTTAGAAAAGCTATTCTTTTAACTGGCGCCATCTAGTTTATTAACGAGTAATGATTGTACGATTGACATTGGGTACTGACAGGAGGTGTAGTAGTGTGCGTTACAGGGTAAAATTACAGAATTTTCTAGTTTTTGCATTATTGCGATTTAGAAGAACAGTATTTTGTGCAGATTGCTATCAATTTGAACATTAGATTTTTTGCTTCTTTCGCGTATCTCAAAACATGTTATCTCTGATTCTCGGTTTAGCAGAAAATGACGAAAATATGGTGTTTGTGCAATTGTAGCGCCATCTTTTAGCAGATAAGCGGCAGGGATAGGGTAGAATCCACCTTAAAGAAACCATTTAAAACTCAATGTCGAAACGTATCGTAGAGTAGAGTTACTTCTGGAACTTAAATATAGCCAATGGCTTACAAAGTCACCCATGACAAGACCAATTTAACATGTGAGCTCCGATTGCGCATGTTTACTACGGTCATACAGATCCACTTATACTAGGCAGTAGGGGGCTATAGGAATTAGAGCAATGTCAAATTACTTTATTCACAAGAGTGTAAAAAGCGTTTTTACCCGCTCGTATTAAACGATAAACGAGCGCTTTACGAGCTAGTGAGGGGAAAAAATAATTACACGGTAGTATCTTATCTTATCTTATTTGCGGGGCCCTTACGGATACACTTCGACCCATTGGGATCTTGAACACGGTTATACGGTAGTAACTAAATATACACATGAGTTTAACACGTTCAAGGGCGTAGCTACTATAGCATTCGGGTTAAGGCCTCCTTTATATGACACAAATGTTATAGCAGTCTTCAATCGTCCCCCTTTTCTTAACCAGAAATGTTAGAAAATTCGCTCGGCTATGGAAAATACCCATAATCCTCGACTTACTGTCACGTTGTACCAAACCTGGATAAGATTACTGTCACATCACATGATTTTTTGCTTAGTTTTTGAATAAGCGACAACCTCACCTCCTTGCCCTCTTTTTACGCGCACAAATGCTATAGCAGTCGCGGTAGTATGGGGATTTGTTCAGATGTGCGGCATGTGCGCCGCAAATACATAAGATGATGTTTAAATCGTTGTAAATACTGTTTTTATCTATTATGTCTATATATTTTGAATACATTGCTGTAAAGAATTTTTGTAGGTATTTAGTTTTTACTGTTAAATGAACTGGAGATGGATTTAAATATGCGAAAGGTAAATTAAAATATTTCCATCAATATGTTCGCCGTTGTGTTTCGCTTACGTTTTCAAGAACATAATATGGTCGATAATTGGCTCTAGACGTTTAATACTGTTTGTTTACAGCATAACGGGGGCATTAATACATTATTAGTCAAATATATCTATAATATTTGTAACTAGACGATGAAAAATAGAACAAGAAAAATTTGTCAGGTTATTCGAGGAGGTAACTGATAAATCTTCGGAAGAGGTTTTAAGTGTCGAGGAGTCGGAACTATCAGCAAACGAACGAGAACTGGTGTGGCAGGACAATGATACAGAATTTTACTGGCATATGTAATCGACTCCTGACTAAGTTATTCTATAGCAGTCGAATGCTATAGCAGTATGCGTCCTTAGCTACCATATTTCTTCATCGCATTTTCATCATCCCACCGCTCGCCACCGACTAGGCGCTCACACCTTGCAACCTAAATGGTCGCGCACCGTGCGGTTTCAGAGGAACTTCCTCCCGCGTACGGTCCGTCTGTGGAATGAGTTCCCTGCGGAGGTTTTCCCGTTGGACTACTGTATGAGGTTCTTCAAAAGAGGAGTGTACAAGTTTTTATTGGGTCGGCAACGCGCATGTGACACCCCTGGGGGGGAGTTGCAGGCGCCCATAGGCTACGGTGACTGCTTTCCATCAGGTGGGCCGTATGATTGTTTGCCACCGACGTGGTATAAAAAAAATATATATAAAAAAATGAATGATAATATCGCCATGGAAAGAGTTAGGTGGTGACAAATGTATTCTTACTGCCTTCACCACACAGCAATACTATCAGATAAAATATATGAATCATTACTTACGAACATCTCCGTATGTGCAGAAGATAATAACACCTAAGCTTGCCAAGGCGAACAGAGTTCTGTCGAAGGTCACGAAGATACACGCCAAGAGACCATAGACTTGGTACACGTAGCACAACCAGCCCATCGCGAGTACAGCGAGCATTAGATTCAGGAAGACATAAGTACCAAGGAATGACACCGTCTGAAATTGTAAAAATCAACCTATTTAAAATAATGTCGAAATTAAAATTAAAAAAAAAAACACTTCCATGTCGAAATGGCCAGGACGCATTTGGGTCGAATGCTAAATTTTTTAATCTAGTTAGAATACCGAGTTTATCAACGCCGGTCAAACGCCACTCGGGCACTCCACACTTTTACTATGACTACACTACTATTTAACCTTTCATATGCTTATAAGAGTTATAAGCATACGGACGTGCATGGGGACGTGGGTTCAAATCCCACCTGCAGCGTTGGTAAACTCGGTACTCCGATAATTTCAGCATACAACAGTAATTTCAACGTTGTAACAAGTGGATCTCCTCGATACATACTGTCTCTATCAGATATATCGGAGCGTCTAGGGTAAAAAGGGCAAATATGTTTGAAATATAAATAGAAAATAATTTATTCGTAATACACAGTAAAAAAGACAAAGTAGAAATGACAGTACACAAAAAAGGTGCCACGAAATGGTCTCATCTCAGCATGTTAGTCAAAGTATTTTTTCAAGTTCTTTCGAGTCTTTTTTCGATTATTTATTCGAGTTAAGCCTGCTGGCTTTAGCCAGCGCTGATCTTCCGATGAGACCATCAAGTGAAAGATTCACGACGGGTAAAGGTGCATTTAGACCAAACGAGCATCCGCTCAATCTATCCCCCACTCTACAAAATCAACGAATTTCGACGAATCACGTTTTGTGTAACGAACGAATTTCGTAAAGTGGGGATAGAATGAGTGAATGCTCGTTTGGTCTAAATGCACCTTATCATGACATAATATACAACACAACGTATAACAATAATATAATGAATATGTACTCTAAAGCCATGACAATAGAGTCCTGTAGAGATATTTCTGAGCACCATAGCCGCTTCGGTATATCTGATAGCTGTATCTCTACTGTGCCTAGTGTAAGGATAACTGTTACTTCCACAGGCACTTTTAATTTCATAGTCTTTGATTAGATCCTGGAAAAATGCTTTACATTTTTTACGTAACTGACCCATTTTATTCGAAGTTATCCCCCACTTCTTGCTTTAATAACTTTTAGTATGATTTCCACTCAGAAGTGGAAGAGAATAGGAGAACGCTTTTATCCCAAGTTTTTTTCCAGTCTGTTACCATTTTTTCCCATACATTTTGTACGGCGGCAACGCAATAGAAATTTCGAAAAATGCATGTATATTTTTGGTCAATTTTTTCTCTTATTAAGATCGAAAGAGCACACGATTCTGGGTCGATATCATATGAAAAATATCTATGTAACAAAAAACTGGTGGGGACAACTGCGAAAAAAAAATTGGGTCAACTAGCCACTTAACTTACTTTAGACCATATTTTTTTATAGTCCTTGGGCTTGTATACAGACATAAGGTAGCCGACAGCTAGACCGGCCACGTAGGGACCCATTCTATTGTGCGTTCGAATGTACCCATAGTTAAAGGCAGCATTCGTCCGGATATTAACATCACACCTGAAATTAAACTTTTTGTAAATATTTCCACCCCATTATTATAATAGAAAGAAAAAATATTAATTTATGACATCACTTAACAAACAAACACATACACATTTAAAAGAAAAAGAAACAAAGTTTGCCACAAAACGGTTCCCAATTTAGCATAAAGCGGGTGCTTGTAGTTAATTACTGTCCAGCGTTAGTCTTACATAAATAAATATCTTGGGACATCTTATACAAATCGACCTAGTCCCACGGCAAGCTCAATTAAGGCTTGTGATGTGGGTACCAGGCGACGATATACGTAAATGTAATGTAAAGTATGTAATAGGTAACTATATATACACATATCGATACTTGATACATGGACAGCTACGACCAAGGAACAACAAGGAACAGCAAGGCACTACCAACTAGGCTACGGAGGCTGATATTAATATTGTTCTTCAATAATTTTCTTTTTCAAATTACAAAACTGGCATTTCGATTACCTCATTACATAAAACAAGTATTTTATTAATAAAACTATCGCAAAAAATGCACTTTAAAGTTTTGCTAGCTGCTGCTAGGTAATTAAAATTTTGATGTCTGTCAATTAAGTGTGTCAAGACCAAGACAACACAGTAACGAAATCGTTTCTTGAAATTGGTTTATCATTGCCAAGAACTGTTAAAAAAAATTACTTTTAAAATTGACGGAATCCGGCGAATTTCATACTACATTTTATTGTCAGAAATTCCCTGTTAACATTTTTCCCTTTCCTCATGGGTACATTGTATAATATCTTGTGAAATTTGGGGGTAACGTGGGGATTTATTCAAAAGTAAAACTTACCCCAAGTCGAAAATCATCACCGCCGGTAAATCATACACGTATGTAGTGATCGCGGGCCCAAGGAATCCTGCCGCCAACACAGCGGCGGCGGCCATTTTGCCTGCGCGTGAGTTCTTGCGGTAAACGTATAGCAGGACCAGGGTTATCGCGTGGAAATGGAAGTCGCAGGGGATGTACCAGGTCGCTGGGTGGCACTAGATATAAGTAAACTGATATAGGAACATTCCATGAATACATACTTTTTGTCGCTTACGTGTCGCTATGGTAGCTATACTAGGTAACCTAATAATAATAAAATATGATTGCTGCTAGGAAACACTGTCAATCTTAAAGTGTAAATATGTTATTATTATACTTTTCAATACTTTTGAAAAGACAGTGTCGCTTACGATATGTTTTCATGGAATGCTCCTATATGTATTGCGATGTGTTAGAGAATTGACCAATGTTCATGGGTGAAATTGAGAATAGTACCTACATCATTCGTCACTAGAATAAAACGTAAACAAACCAGGGTGCTTAGCCAAGTTGCCAATCGCTACCGCTTAATCGTCAATCGTAAACGAAAGGCAGCTAACTGTCTTTGTCGCACTAATACGAAAGAGTGACAAAGAGGGAAATCTAAGTTACGCTACTAAGCGCTAGCGATTGGCAACTTGGCTAAGCATCCTGAAAACATGCATTATTTTATAATTACGTACTTTTAGAACAGAATCTTCGTTTTATCACCAACTAAAAACCTTAAACCATGAGTTCCCTTTTTTATTCTACTGGCGAATGGTAGGTATACATGGTAAGTTTAGTGCTTATTGTTAGAGTCGATTGCAAAAAAAATACATAATTAAAGGCTTTAATGAAAACTAAATTTGACCTCATAATTTTTGTGTGACAAAGTTTGTGTAACAACTTTTGGCACTGAAAAACGCCGACAAATTTTTCTATGGGTGCTCAACAATACGAACCTATATCTTTCAACCCTTAAATTGGCAATGTACATCATAATGTACGTAGTTAGTCGTCGACCCAATTTTTTTTTATAACTGAATTTTCTGCTCTACATAATGAAAAAGAGGCTGGAACGCAGGTTTTTTTTTATTTGCCAATTTAAGGTTAAATTTACCCCCTTTTACCGCTGCGGAAGGTTGTTGGACAGAGTATACCACATAGTTTGTATGACTATCTTTCGACGCGATCGTGATTTTTAACATTTTTAACTTAACTGATAGGCCTTAACTATTTTTTCCCCTCACTAGCTCGTAAAGTGCTCGTTTATCCTTTAATACGAACGTGTAAAAACGCATATTATTCACTTGTGTGGCAAAGTAATGACCTTGGTTTTGGAATAACAAAACGTAAAATGCTCATGGAAATTGTTACATATTAATGATAATTAAATAATTTGTTTGAGAATTTAGTGTAAAATACAAACCTTTATATAATATGATGATTTTAACATATAAATCCTAAAATTCCATAAGTAATAATTGTTTTAGTGAATGATGATAAGATGACTAGATTCAATCACAAAACGCAGAAAATGTCAACGTCAACATTGTCAAAGAATATTATAGGTTATAATCTTTATTTACCGACTCGAACACGCATAAAAATAGTAAACTAAACAACTTTCAGGGTGTTCTGTTATAATTTTGTAAAAATAATGAATGTGAATGATTTAATAATGCATTGGCGTTGGTGTGCAACTACAGGAATGTGTTAAAATCGTGCTGCGTTTACTTTTTCGTGCTAAGTTTACTGCGACAAAATCTTGCATTAAATACATGATGCATTTGGAAAATTATTATCACTGACCCGATGATGATTGTAATGTGAACAAATAATTACCTTTTTTGAGTTTCCTCGCTCTAGTGAGGGGAAAAGTTTTGTGTTACACACGGGTGCAAATGTATTTTACTTCTCGTATGTTAAAACACTCGCTGCGCTCAGGATTCTATTTTAGAACCACTCGCTTCGCTCGTGGTTCAACTATAGAATCCTTTCGCTTGCTCGTGTTTCAATTTCATACTCGCGGGTAAAATACAACTTTGCACCCTTGTATAACAAATAACTATTATTTTGGCAATCGACTCTTTGACGATTTGAACACTGGGGTAATTTAATACATTGTCAATACATACCATTTCTGATGTGTTGAAATAATTCCCGACCATTAGTAACGCCAGCCACCAAGTTTTCTCGCACGCCTGTTGCTCGACCAAGGCCAACTTTGGGTACACAGGCCCGTTATCCGAGTATTTAGACACATGGGCCAAATATAACACTGTCACGGCAAAAGGCCCGATAAGTCTGCAAGCAAGATTGAAACAGTAGCAGCAATTGAAGAAGAACAAATATTGGGCATTTTAATATTTATTATAAGAATTCTAAGATACCTCATACATCAAAATCGGTTCAATCATTACGTATTTCTAGGGTTACGAAGAAACACACATGAAGTCCAAAAACCATACAATCATTTTTGGCCACTCTTATAAAGTGTATATTATCAAACCGGAATCAGAAGGGGATTCGAAAGTACTGTTGACACAACAAATGACACAACATTTACCAAGAAAAGAGTGGTTGACAGATGTAGGGACTGTAGGGAGTGATTAATTAATCTATTGTCTGTAAGTATCGGTACTTTAACTATGAATATACGAATAGAAATACGAATATGTCCTAGATTGACTTATACACTGTTGTGTCAACAGTACTTTCAAATCCCATTCTAATTGCGGTTTGATAATACAATAAACCAATAATATTAATTGTTTGTCTTGGTCCATCAAGGGTGAAGACACATTAAATTTATCAGCATGCGTACGCATATTGTGTAATAAAATTGGCCGTGTAGTGTAGTATGAAACGTGTAAGCATGCGTAGGTAGGCGTGCGGAAAGCTGGACGCGGGCCCATACTGAACTGACATTTTTTATAGACAATAAAATAAAATATTTTAAAATAAAAATAAAACCGCCTTCAAAAATTCGCCCGAACTAAAAAGTAAAAAATAATTTTATTTCCTACTTCTTAGGATTTCCTACCCAAACCTTTAAACCTAGGTATCCTACAGGTATCCTACAGATTTCTTAGAAGTCGGTGCCAAGCCAAATACGTTCATAGGTATATACTCGTATTAGATAGAGCTTTGTAACTTACTGTCAGTCCGATTATGTTGTTATCAACAGAATGATCTACCTCAGTCATTTTGATTAAAGCATAACCGGTGTGACAGTAAGTTCTATGACTTGACTATAGACAAAAATCTATCAAATACGGTCATATATTCGCGAAGTGAACATATTTGGCTTGGCACCGACTTCTAAGAAATCTGTAGGATACCTGTAGGATACCTAGGTTTAAAGGTTTGGGTAGGAAATCCTAAGAAGTAGGAAATAAAATTATTTTTTACTTTTTAGTTCGGGCGAATTTTTGAAGGCGGTTTTATTTTTATTTTAAAATATTTTATTTTACGCTTTTTAGTAGTGTAAAATCGTTATTTAGTATGCACTGCACTGTAATAGGCCAGAAAACCTGAACTGGATACCTTAAATATTCAAAAAATTATCCCATTATCGAGGAGATATACAGTGTATCATCAGTAGGTATGAATAATTTCAAAGATTATAGGTAACAGCCGTAGCATGCCTATATTATTTAAAGAATCACTAACCGCTAACCAACATGTCATAACTACTAAGCAAAAACTTGAATAGATCTCGAAAATGTATGACAGTTGTTACATTCAAAGAATTACTTAATCGTTAAGGAGTTATACCTTTCGTCATCAGCTCACCAATATGAGACTATGACCACCTAAAGGCAAATACTCAAATAGCTTCCAAAATATATGAACTATGTTATATTTAAAGAATTATCCCCCAACTCCTAATCTCTAAGGAGTTGTACCTTCCATCATCAGCTCACCGACATGAAAGGATGACCACCTAAACGCAAATACGCGAATAGCTTCCAAAATACATGAAATATGTTATACTTAAAGAATTATCCCCCAACTCCTAATTGCTAAGGAGTTGTACCTTCCATCATCAGATCACCAACTTAAAATGTTCATGACTAGACGCAAATACTTGATTAGTTTTCGAAAAGAAATGAAAAATGTCATGTGTGCCTACAACATTTGAAGAGTTCCCTCGATTTCTCCAGGATCCCATCATCAGATCAGAATTCGGTGACAATGGGACCAACTAGAAGGTATACCCTTTCAAACAAAAAAATAATTTTTCAAATCGGTCCACGCGTCTTTGAGTAATCGGGGAACATACATAAAAAAAAAAAAAAGATTTCGACGAATTGTTAACCTCCTCCTTTTTGAAGTCGGTTAAAAAGCGTACGCATGCTGATAAATGTGTCTTCACCCTAACGCGCTTATACGCGCATTACGCGGGATTCGTGATCGAAATATGTCACAATTTGTTGATTCATACACTGGCAATATTATTACAATGCTTATCTTATGATTGGTGCGACAATATGTCGCCGCGAAATATACTTCCTGTATTTACTATACAACTCTTAACGGCGGTGAGTTCAAGATATTATAAGTACATTACGGCAACAAAATTATTGATAGGAAATAGTTCGGCGCGCAATGTATTTACAGCAACCAAGAGCAACACACTCAAGTTAATCGTTCGATGACAGGTAATTTCAAAAGCAGAAGACATAACTGCCGTATAAATATTAAGAAATGTTCGCACCTATGTTGCAGTTAAGTAATCCTTGATTACACTAATGAATCCTGCGCCTGGTTTAATTACACGATATTAATAAAAGAATGATGGATAGCCTATGGCCGTGTGGTGACGGCAGAAAGAATACATTTGTCACCACCCCAACTCCTCCTGCGGGTGTCGTAAGAGTCGACTAAGGGATTGAAGTGTCACTGACCATATTTGATTAAAGATTGATGATGGGCAGCAGCGTCATCATAGTGGACACATTACTGCGATCGCCAATCCGCTTGCCCAGCGTGGCGATTATGGGCATTTGCCTCCTAATGCGTCTATACGCATAGTTAATAGGAGAGGCCTACGTCCAGCAGTGGACTATCATAGGCTGATGATGATAATGATGATGGATAGCCTATCTCGCGGCGACATACTGTCGCACCAATCATGTGCTTAGCCCACTGGTGTACCTCACATATCGCTTCAGGATATTCTTTATCAAGTTGTAGGGCTTCGTGATATCCAACATCGCTAGGCTTTTTCCAAACAACAGTGCAGACATTGCAAAGAACGTGTCCACAATGACATCGAAATGAAGCATTAAAATCGAAGTAATTGGTTTCTCCTTTATCATCTGCAAAAAATCTCTAACTATATTCAGGGTGCTCACGAGCATTGCGATTTAAACTATGCATTCTACACATCAAAATAGACAAAAAAAATTATATGACTTAATGTCAAAATTCAATAAAAAAATCATCATTTCCAGTATCAAATCATAGCAACATTGTGTTAAAATGTTTTTATTTGTTTTAATTTTAATGACAAGCTGTTTTGTTTAGTGTTTTCTTATTTTTTATTATCTGGGAAAATGTGTGGTAAAATTAGAAAACATTGTAATAAAATAGTACGATACAAGTTCGAAAAAAATGAAGTTCGAAACGAGTGCAGATAAATTGCAAAAAGGAAATTCGTGAATCAAGACACTATTGGAAAAATGGCCTCATATAAACAAGGATTAATCTATAACGGTCAAAAGTTCATAGGTACTTAGAAATCGGCAACTAGTATGAAGTTTTATATGAAATACACAAAACTGGCGTCACGTTTCACACTTAGCGAAAAACCCCGATTTCCAGGCATAAATTAAATGTGGTTATAATAAGATTTGTACTTCACTAAAGACTTTCCGTTGTGTTTTTAAACACACCTATTTCACAGTTTAAGTAATAATACGAATTATAAAACTAATAAAAATTTTGAAAAAATCATTTATCGCGTTTCTCCACTTAAGAGATCAAATTTTATTTCAGTCATCGCATACGACGATTTTTTGGGGACTAACGACCTTAAAAGAAACATAAAAGACTTTTAAAAGTAACAAAAAAAATTACCATTATTTACTTTCTTCATAAGAAAACTTTGTTCAAATGTATAGAATGGTATAGACAAAATAGATTATATATTGCTGCTTTGATAAACAAGGATATAAACTAATCCGGTTACAAGACAGGAATGCACGGGAAAGTGAACTTTTTGTCCATGACAATAATTTTTTATTCGCGCATTTCATCAAATGGAATGACAAATGTAATATCTTATTAAATACGTAGTCCTTACTTTCAACAATACAATCCATAATCGTTAGGGTACTTTATTTTAAAGAATAACAACAATAATCAACATTGAAAATGTACAAAAAATTGATTGCGAATTGCACTGTACAACAAGTCAAACTTTGACTG